>CM069457.1:18106084-18350646 GCA_035610835.1 Ophiura sarsii | reverse complement strand
CCTTGGTCATAACACAAGTTCTTCAACATACTTTTGACCGCATGATATACCCGCAGCACTGGATGTCAATCTAACACAGCACATATCCATTTTGTGGGATTCCAATTTGCCTTACTTTTCCGGAAAAGAGTCGGGACTGGAAAAATAGAAGGTTGTAACAGACATATCACTACCACACTTGCTGCTTTCTATGCGGAGCAAATTTTACCAGATTTAGGCTAACGAATCCAATATACTCGTGATACTGCGTTCACTTCACACGTCGTATAGGCCTAATGATAAGTGTAAGTCTAATAGTAATTGCAATGCTCGGTTGTCCAATTAATATCACCACGCCATACAGACACACTAAAGATGCCCTTTGTGCATATGCTACAGGGTGACCCAGAAAATGTTGAACCCCAAAATCACAAACTTAAAAAAAAAAAAAAAAAAAATTAAAATAAATAAATATGGCCTTCTGTTTCAACAGTTATGTAAACAATTTATGGAGAACTTTAGATCATGTAAATTGGCCTTACTAAACTAAAGATACACTTTATTGTGTGACAGGTGGTGTTTTCGCCCTTTTGTAAAAGTGAAAAAATTGTAACTTGGTTCAGATATGAAACTTAATTATTTTCTAAGTACGGTGAGTTAAGTAATCTTTTCTTTTGATCTGTATTTATCAAATTAACCTTTTCAAATGAAGTCAAGGGACTTCAGTTTTTTGTTTTCAAAGATTTACATTGATTTACATAATAAATGAATATTGATGAGATACTGTGCAGAATAATTTATAAAGTTCATTGCACGACTGTTTTCTTTCAAAGTGCATTGTTGCACCCGTTGCAAATTTATATAAAACATATTTCATACTCAATAAATATATTATTTAAATAGCCCGCCCAAAACATATCGACTGAAAGTATCTGTTCAACTGGAACGGGTGTTAGTTGCTTTAAAGTGTTTGTACTGATCTTTAAACAATTCACTTCTGATATACATTACAGTCACAACAAAAGATCCCGATAAAAGTTTAAAAAAATCGGAAAGAAATGGTTTCAAACAGGCACTTGTTCCGCTCATGTAGCATGAAACCATTTTTTGCACTTCACTTACACTACAAAACAACACTTCTTACAAAATTACACGTATCGTGTGGCCTATTTTTATGATCTAAAATGTTTTAGAAAGTTAAATGTATGGTGCACATAGCTGGTGAACGAGTTATGTAATATTTTGTTATTTTAATGGTAAAAATAAATAAATTGAATTTTGTGATTTTTGGGTTCAACATTTTCTGGGTCACCCTGTATCTTTGACCAATTCTGCAAATCATACGTTAAACGTGAGTGGGCAGTTAGATGTAATATCATGGACTCAAAGGGAGTCTATTGAGACTATTGTATATGACTATATAATAATTATTCATGCTCTTTCTTTTTGTCAATTGTATGTATGAACGCACCGTCGGGTAGACGAGTGCCACTGTTGTAAAAGTGTATGTTCAAAAATAAATATTGCATTACTTGATCGATCGTAGTAAAGCCGAATGATACTGAGTGGTCGGACACAGCTTTGACTTTCATCACGGTTTCGATTAGCCTCCTTCACTTCTCACGCACCAAGTACATTTGTAATGGTACGTCCCATCAAATTGGATATAATAGTTACACCCCCTTTTGGTTTAACCTGTGTGACCTCTGTGCTCTCATCATCTCTAGGTACCAACCATCATAAATACTGATGCTACTGATGAGAAGAGCAAGGAACTAAAACTTGGTGTTCTATTTCGTTATCACATGCATATAGGTGAGTAATTGATCTTATTTTGTACTAATATTTGTAAAACCTTATTTCATGATAATAAATAACAGTATCTATGTAAGATATTTGGCTATATCTTGCTAGACGTCCCGTACAGAATAAACCGTGCACCACTTCTACGCTTTTTTATTGGTTTGAGCATGCGCACTTTGGTTACGGGACGTCTAGCAAGACATTGCCAGATATTTTATAACATTTTGATATTATCTGAGACCATGGGCTCAGATATTATTAGAAAGGATGCATTTATGAAGGCAACATGGTCTTATGTCGCTGTGGAATTCTAAAGTAATGTTCCAAGAAGATCGTTAATTGTGATAGCGCTTTAAAACTCTCATCATGGACTTATAAGTCCCTGCTCCAATGTCCTGAGTTCAAATGTCATTATTCATTGTTGTGTACAAAATATTTACCTTAGATTTGGTTAAAACGATAAATCAATCTTTAACATTAAGAGTACCGGTATATGATTCTCAATGCAGTATATAATTCTCGATACAAACACATCTATCTAGCGTTTCGTAGTAGTAGTAATTTGGCCTTGGGTAATATTTGGGCGTAATTGTGCACCTAATTTAGGTGTATTCATGATATAAGCTGATTAACCCATCTTTGTGTATGATATAATATCCATGATATTCATGATTGTATGCTTATTTTGCTTATTTTCTCTCTTTTGTATTATCATTGTACAGTGTATTTACTTGTATTCTTTGTGTATTTTACTCTTATTTTTGTATTCTTTGGATGCACCACCTCCAGGTGGGTGCCGCTGCTTTGAAAGTGATTTCCGAATAAATAAAAAAAAAAAAAAAAAAAAAAAAAAAATTGTGGCTTAATATGATGAGAAAATTGATATTGATGGTTACAACTGGGTTGGTAAAAACAGATCTAGTAAAAAAGGTGGTGGGTTTGGTTTACTTGTATCTGATAAGATCATTACTATTGATGACGATTTATGTAATGCCCAATCTGATGATCTTGAAAGAGTGTGGATTAAGGTTAAAATTGGTAATGATATTCTATATGTTGCCACTGCTTATTTTCCAGTTGAAGGTAGTAACCCTGACTTATCAAATAAGCTCTACTATCAAATGCTTTCTGAGATTATCCAAATTGAAAATGACACAATTGATGAGCCATATATTTTGATGTTGGGAGACTTCAACGGTACAATTGGTGACAAGATATTTGGAGGTGATCCAATTCTAAATTAAAACGGGGAACGCTTGATTTATTTTTGCAATGACGCTCGCTTAAATATTATGAACTGTTCTCGTAAATGTTATGGTAAAATAACATGGTTTAGACACCAACTTTCCTCTTGTATTGATTATATTCTGTCATCAGATAAAACTGATGAATGTATCCAGAAAATGGTTGTTGATGAAGATCGAAATTTCCATTTGGGTAGTGATCATAATGTATTAATAATGTATCTTAAGTTTAATGTCACTAATGACACCATTTGTATCAATAATGATAATGTTTCCAATCAAAATGTCTGGAATATCTCAGACGACCAAGTCTGGTCGATATATATACAAAGACGCGATTTGTAGTAAATTTGTAAATTGGGATCCTAATCAATATGACTATGCTAATTCTCTATGGTTGGAAGGATAATCTCCTCTTAGTAACTGATGAGATAATCGGGTGTAAAGAAATTTCGAAGAAGGGCAAACAATGGTGGTGCAATGATATTGATGAGGCTAGGCCTATTCAAAGCAGGAAACATGCTTGTAAGGAGCACCGTAAGTGGTCCAAAGGTAATAAAGAAGACAAAGAACTAGGGAACTCCCTGTGGGAGGATTATAAGTCTAAAAAGTCAAGTGCAAACAATCTCATTCATCAAAAAATAATGCAAATGAGATTTGATAGGAGTATATCTATTTTTCTAAGGCTATTAAAGATGCCTTTGATAAGTGGAACCCTGATGATTTCCAGGATGTCAATTCTCTTTGGATTAATTGGAAAGATAAGAGTATTGATATTTCTTCCAATATAATTGGGTTCAAGAATAATGACAATAAGAGTTTAAAACAGTGGTGGTGTAATTCTATTGACGATGCGATTAAAGAACGTAAAAGTGCTTGCAAAGAGCATCGTAAGTGGTCTAAATATGAAAGAGATAATAAAGAGAAAGGTGACCAATTATGGGATGATTATAAGATTAAGAAGCAGCGCGTGAAAAACCTCATTCGTCAGAAAACCACACAAATGAGAGTTGATAGGAGCGTTAAGATTGCCGCGGCAGGGGGAAAAATTCTAGATGCTTTTGGAAAGAATTAAGGGGTACTCCAAAAAGGGATCCTTTATTATCTCTTAAACTTCCTGATTCGGATAAAGTAGTTTTTGATAAGAAGGTTATGAAAGAATCAATTATGCATTATTGGAACACGCTTGGTAAAATGGACATGGCTTTGAATGCCAGTACTAATCATGATAATGAAGTTGATACATTGGTTTATGACATCAAAAACAATACTGGCATTGATCAGAATTTACCCAGCCTAGTTATGCATGACTTTGTTATAATGCCCCAGGACGTGGACGATGCTATTAAGAATTCTAAAAATAATAAGTCCCCCGGTTTGGACCTAATTACAAATGAGATTCTTAAGAACGGAGGGGACGGCTTGGTGAATTCACTTACCAAACTTTTCAATCGATTTCTTGACTTAGAAGATACACCTAAAGATTGGAATAAGGGTATTATTATTCCCATTTTCAAGAAGGGGAGTAAAAATGATCTGAATAATTACAGGGGCATCACTCTCACATCGTGTGTCTCAAAGATTTTCAATCGTATTATTGCTAACAACATCTCTATGTACATTGAAGATAATAATATTCTTTCGGAGGTGCAGGGAGGTTTCCGCAAAGATCATAGGTGTGAAGATCACATTGTGTCTCTGAAAGGTATTGCTGCTGCAAGACTTGCTGAGAAAAAAAACACCTACATGGCATTCCTGGACTTCCGAAAGGCTTTTGATACGGTTTGGAGAAATGGTCTTTTAACAGTTGCTTGGAAACTAGGTATTAGAGGGAAAATTTGGAAAATACTGAATGGTTTATATGAAAATGTTCAATGTAATGTCAAATTCGGTGACATTGTAACAGATTTTCTCGATGTAGATGAAGGTGTAAAGCAAGGTTGTGTGTTGAGTCCGATCCTGTTTTGTTTATATATTCAGGAATTATCTAAAATGCTTGACGAACACTCTAACGCAGGGATTCATATGATGGGTGTCAACATGAAATGTCTGTTTTGGGCTGATGATGTCGTTTTGATTGCTAATAATGAACACGATTTACAAAACATGCTTAATATTGCCGCTAACTTCTCGCATAAATGGCGTCTTGGCTTTAACCATAGCAAGTCTAATGTTCTAATCGTTGGCAAGCGCACTAATAAGCATCGACTTTGGCAATTAGGCGATAACTATCTTTCTGAGGTAGATACTTACAAGTATCTAGGTGTGCACATTAGCAGAAATCTTTCTGACCATCATCACATTTCTGAAGTGATTAAAAAGGGTAACAGAATAAATGGTTACATCAAATCCATTATTGACAATCAAGATGACTTCAACCGCGTATACTACGGCAATATTCTTTGGAAATCATTAGCACTTCCCATGATCAACTACGCGTGCGCTGTTTCATCATTAAGCGATTGTGATTATAAAAGGCTTGATAAATTGCAACTTCAAATGGCAAGAGTTATTTTAAAAGCACCAAGAAATACTCCCGCGTCGGC
Organism: Ophiura sarsii; assembly: GCA_035610835.1. Lineage (NCBI taxonomy): Eukaryota > Metazoa > Echinodermata > Ophiuroidea > Amphilepidida > Ophiuridae > Ophiura > Ophiura sarsii. The sequence goes on along the minus strand of CM069457.1, from coordinate 18,345,074 downwards.
CCTTCTTGGTGATCTGGGTTGGAGCAACTTCAAAAGTATGCATGATTTGATCAAAGTCAAGTACTTCTCTAGACTTATCGATATGGATCTGTATAGGTGGCCTAAACTTGTTTTCAATGCACTTTACAGAATTAACGATACTGGTAGTCTGAAGTGGAAGTGGTTACAATCGATTAAGAATACTCTTTGTGATAATGATGTAGGCTACATGTTTAAAAGGCACGTAGATAATAATTATGATATAGTAGGTAATTTCAAACAAATTCATTCTCTAAATGTTGATGTGTTGTGGTATGACAATGCTTGTCAAAAATCATCACTAAGTGATTATGTCAAATTTAAAAGTACACCTTTTCTTGAAGATTATCTTCTTGATAAACTTGATTTTTATGGGGCAAGTTTAAAATTCAAAGCCCGTTCCAATACTTTGGCATTAGACAAGAAGATCAGTATTTGGGATATTAATATTTCTGGTACATGCTCTCTTTGCAATGACGGAATGGAAGATGTCAATCACCTTTTGTTTCAATGTAAGTCTTATAATGACATTCGCAACACTGAAATGAATGACCTCAAAATTTCTCTTTTTGAAGCAGGTTATGTTTTGTTTGGGATTTTTTCATTGGCAGTGATCTGTCTATCCAAAAATGTTTTGTTCTGGGTAGCAATGTTCATCAATTTCTGCCTACTTTTCTATCCAATTTGTATTCTAACATTGATAACATTTTTGACAAGTATTGTAAATCATATCTTAAAAAGGCTTGGACACATAGGTCAGGCCTAAAGAATTCTCAGTCCACAGTTCATTGAATTGTGTTTATGCTTTCAATTCATGCTCTGAAGTCCTCGTTTTACTTTTAATTTATTAGTAATTTTATATGTATGTTTATATTTTTGACTCTCTATTTTTATCCCACATCTGTATATAGCCTCGGTGTTCATGGGTAAAATTGAAGGTCTCATTTTTGTACATTTTTTAAAAATTTGTATGTATATTGTTATTTTTGTTAAGAACGCACCGTTTTTAAAGACGTGTGCCGCTGTTGTAAAAGCGTATGTTCTAATAAATTAAACTAAACTAAGGCAGGGGGTCCTTCAAGTAGGGACTTTTGGAATAACCTAAGAGATAATAAAAGGAAAGATAATCCCACAACCATCAAATTACCCAATTCAGATCATGTCACTACGGACATGACGGATAGAAATGTTATGAATCAAACTATTATGCAATATTGGAATACTTTTAGGTAAAATGGACATGTCACTAAAGCCAAAGGGGTATAGATCGCAAAAAGGGTACCTGGCTGCTGAAAATTAGTAACTCCCATAATACAGCACGGTCGATATCTCAAAAATATAAATAGATATGACACCTTGGAAATCATATTTAGATATTATGGTATGCCAAAACACTCAGGGGGTTGGTGGTCGGTAAGGTAAAAACAAGGATGGCGGTTGGTGGTGGGGGAGGTAAAAACAAGGATGGCGGTTGGTGGTCGGGGAGGTAAAAACAAGGATGGCGGTTGGTGGTCGGGGAGGTAAAAACAAGGATGGCGGTTGGTGGTCGGGGAGGTAAAAACAAGGATGGCGGTTGGTGGTCGGGGAGGTAAAAACAAGGATGGCGGTTGGTGGTCGGGGAGGTAAAAACAAGGATGGCACAAGCTAAAACTATAAATTGGATATCCTACAATCTTAAACTAGTAGTTATTGCGATTTATTCCGTTGAGGATATCCAATTTATAGTTTTCAGCAAGCTAGATGGTTCGCCGCCAAAAATATGCGATCTCTACCACCATCGCGTCACTAAATGATTGTAAATATGTTAATGTTAAGAGTTGTATTTCCAATATTAGACAAGGTAAAACAGCGTTAAGCCCTGGACCTATTGAACTTTTAAGTGATATACAAATTACTTCAATTGATGCATGAAATTATTAGAAAGAGTTTATAATAATTCCATGATTGATGTTAAGGAGGTAGTTTCCAAACTCAAAAATAATAATAAGTCTCCTGGTCTTGACTCAATAACGAATGAACTCATTAAGAATGGAGGGGATAGTGTTTGTAATGCTTTGACTAAACTGTTTACTAAATTGCTTGTTCTTGAGAACACCCCTGTTGATTGGAACAAGGGTATTATTGTCCCAATTTATAAGAAAGGCGCTAAGAATGATTTAAATAATTATAAGGGTATAGAGATTACGTGTATAATTGGACTCGAACCTATAATCTTCAAGGTGAATATAGACCACCCTTATTAACGTTTTCATAGGTCAATTGTATTTACAAATCTGTTCCTTAAATATCACTCAACATGTTGACTGCCAAATTTTAATATTAAAAAGCATGGTATTCTGTTTTTTCCGGGGGTCAACACTCAACATGCCCTATTTTTCTCCGCGGATGCTGTACAAATATCGTTAAAAATGGTTTTAATACTGACCAGGCAGAGTAAAATTGATGCATACTTTTTTGGGACACCCTGTATGTGCTCATATGGGCCTGTAATGCAACAAGTGGGCACCCCCGGTTTGATCATTCCAAACATTGGTTGGCGGAGTCATGCCAAAATACACCCGCAAAGAGTACGGGGACCTAAGACTCCAAATCTCGCACTCATTCTGAAATGGTCAAAAACTCGTGTTTCATAATGAGTCCCATAGAGATTACGTGTATCATTGGACTCGAACCTATAATCATCAAGGTGAATATAGACCACCTTATTAACGTTTTCATAGGTCAATTGTATTTACAAATCTGTTCCTTAAATATCACTCAACATGTTGACTGCCAAATTTAAATATTAAAAAGCATGGTATTCTTTTTTTCCGGGGGTCAACATGCCCTATTTTTCTCCGCGGATGCTGTACAAATATCGTTTAAAATGGTTTTAATACTGACCAGGCAGAGTAAAATTGATGCATACTTTTTTGGGACACCCTGTATGTGCTCATATTGGCCTGTAATGCAACAAGTGGGCACCCCCGGTTTGATCATTCCAAACATGGGTTGGCGGAGTCATGCCAAAATACACCCGCCACCAAATCTCGCACTCATTCTGAAATTGTCAAAAACTCGTGTTTCAGAATGAGTCCCATAGAGATTACGTGTATAATTTGACTCGAACGTATAATCTTCAAGGTGAATATAGACCATCTTATAAACGTTTTCAGAGGTCAATTGCATTTACAAATCTGTTCCTTATATATCACTCAAACATGTTGACTACCAAATTTAAATATTGAAAAGCATTGTATGTATTTTTCCGGGGGTCAACATGTCCTATTTTTCTCCGCAGATTTTGTCAAAATATCGTTTAAAATGGTTTTAATACTGACCAGGTAGAGTAAAATTGATGCATACTTTTTTGGGACACCCTGTATGTGCTTATATGGGCCTGCAAAGCAACAAGTGGGCACCCCCGGTTTAATCAGTCCACATTGGTCGACGGAGTCATGCCAAAATACACCCGCAAAGAGTAAGGACCTAAGACTCATTCTGAAATGGTCAAAACTGTGTTTCAGAATGAGTCCCATAGAGATTACCATGATTACGTGTATAATTGGACTCGAACCTATAATCTTCAAGGTGAATATATACCACCTTATTAACGTTTTCATAGGTCAATTGTATTTACAAATCTGTTCCTTAAATATCACTCAACATGTTGACTGTCAAGTTTAAATATTAAAAAGCATGGTATTCTTTTTTTCCGGGGGTCAACACTCAACATGCCCTATTTTTCTCCGCGGATGCTGTACAAATATCGTTTAAAATGGTTTTAATACTGACCAGGCAGAGTAAAATTGATGCATACTTTTTATGTGCTCATATGGGCCTGTAATGCAACAAGTGGGCACCCCCGGTTTGATCATTCCAAACATTGGTTGGCGAAGTCATGCCAAAATACACCCGCAAAGAGTACGGGGACCTAAGCCTTCTCGCACTCATTCTGAAATGGTCAAAAACTCGTGTTTCAGAATGAGTCCCATAGAGATAACGTGTATCATTGGACTCGGACCTATATAATCATCAGGTGAATATAGACCACCTTATTAACGTTTTCTTAGGTCAATTGTATTTACAAATCTGTTCCTTAAATATCACTCAACATGTTGACTGCCAAATTTTAATATTAAAAAGCATGGTATTCTTTTTTTTCCGGGGTCAACATGCCCTATATTTTTCTCCGCGAATGCTGTACAAATATCGTTTAAAATGGTTTTAATACTGACCAGGCAGAGTAAAATTGATGCATACTTTTGGGGGACACCCTGTATGTGCTCATATGGGCCTGTAATGCAATAAGTGGGCACCCCCGGTTTGATCATTCCAAACATTGGTTGGCGGAGTCATGCCAAAATACACCCGCTTTGTCATGTCAACGAACCCCTGGGAACGAACCACTATGATTTCAATTCTTATTTAATGAAGATGTATTTCAGTACTTGAACTTGTCACTATGTAATAAAGATGACTAAATACTGATGCTACTGATGAGGAAAGCAAGGATTTAAGACTTGGTGTTCTATTTCGTTATCTCACAGGTCCTCGCCTATCCCGAACCACCACATCCAGATCATCGAACAATCACCCTTTGACGGGTACAACACATTTATGAATTAACATGCTATATCTGCACCGCAAACTTGGTATATAATGCTTGGAACACAATACATGTAATAATTATACCAAGCTATACATGTATATAAGTTCTGCGTTTTAATACTACAAAAAAGGTTTGAGACGCTTTCTACCGCAATCCACAAACAATGATTTGGGACATTGTGAAGGTAAGAGTTTTCAACATACAGTATGCAGTCAGTAAATAAATAGGCAAACATGATGAAAGAGACTACAATTTTGAACAGGCTTACCGATGTGCAATCTTAGTGTCATATACAATGTACATGTATTAAACCATGATAAAGGAGGCATTGGCCTATCCATGGAAATAATAGATACATTCACATTTGGCGATCTTTAATATATTATTAGCCCGATTATTAGCTGCGTTCTGACGGGCATCGCTAACTTAAAGTTAACGTCGTCGTTCTAATTTTCGAGAATGAACTCGTAGTTATCGCCCGTGTAGATGAGCTCGTGGTTTACTGAACTTAAAGTTAACTTACAAATTATAACCACAATAAGTCTTGTAAGTAGCTTTAAAGTGGCCGTCTGGATAGACTCGAAGTTAAACCATATACAGTCATCAAAAAAAGTAACTATACAGGTAATAAATGGGCTTCTAATTCTATAAATATATTTTCTACCTAAAAATATTAAATGATAAAGTTGTTGAAAAATTCATCATCTTTAATATGAGATATTGCACGCTAGGATCGGATGATTATTGAGGAAGTGACACTTCAAAATGTAAGGTGAGGTCCGATTTTCATTTTCACATTTTTATTTTCTACACGCGGACCCATCTAACAGGTACTAGTACCTTATTGATTACCGGTAGTGCAATTGGTGGATGCATACGCAGGTTGGACAGTCGGCCGTATTGTTCCGATGGATCAATACGCCACACACACGCACCCCCACCCACCCCATTCCCCGTGTTGAAATGTAAAATGTGAGAATGAAATTGTGACTTTACCCTACATTTTTAGATTGTCAGTTCTTCAATATTAAACCGATCCTAGCGTGCAATATCTCATATTAAAGACGATACATTTTTCAACAACTTTATGATTTAATATTTTTACGTAGGATATATATTGTTAGAGTTAAAAGTCAATTTATTACCTGTATAGTTACTTTTTTGATGACTGTACATTGATAAGTACCGTAGGAACTCACGGACACATTTTTAAGTCAAAATCATTTTGCAAATGGTATGATAAGTAGTAAATGAAATGAAGAATGAATATAATGTTTGAATTGATTCAATTATAATTTTACAAATTTACATTCATACATTTTTGTAAGTCAAAATATTTTTTAAATGGTAGGGGAGGATGGGGCAACTGGTCCGGTTAAGCATATTTCATGATATAAAAGAATAAAGCTCGTGTAAATATTTATGGAGTTGCTATGAAAATATCACCCATGTAACTGTTAACATATAACATATAATCAATTTAAAAAAAATATCTAAAGAAAAGACCAATTACCACTAACTGAAAACTTTACTTGGCACGGACCAGTTACCCCATCATTGGGGCAACTGGTCCTATATGTTCCAACGGTTAGAATACACAGAAATCAGTGAATGACAACACGGAAACTATGCAGTATTTCTTAATAAACACATTTCCATATTATTTAACATGTAAAAAGGATACATGTCTCATGAAACCCATGTTTTATACAGTTTTCGTGGTTAACGTGTAAATAGCAGTATATCGATGGTGTACACAGCAAGCGAAATTTTCGACTGCACATTGATTCGATAAAACGGTATGAAGCTAGTTAACTGGTAACATGGTTGTGATATTCAGATGCCCCATACATTTGTCTATATATACCGCTTTCTTTAATGATTTTATTTACTTATAATTATCATATAATTATCAATTAGTACTTATAATAAACCATCTTGATATTTAGCCAGCTTTTCATGTTACAGGGGAAGTAAAGAATTATGGCAATGATGACCCAATGGTTAATATACACAAAAAGCAGTGGATAAAATACATAAATCATGATATTTTGTCATTGCAAACACCTTTACAGACACCATTCAAAATATAATTAAGATGTAATTCATAATACCGAGGTTTTAAACCATTCTATAGCAATTTCATGCCATATTGTAATCTTTCAATCGCAGAAATAGTGGTATTTGACCAACAATGCCCCAAAATGTCTAAGAACTATAGAAAGAATGTGAATTATTTCATATTCTATTCACATTTCAATACCGAGTCATGTTTTATTGACAAGTCAAAATTATTTTAAAATGGTATATATAGGCCTACATGTTAAGTAGTAAATAAGATGAACAATGAATAATAATGTTTGAATTGATTAAAATTGAATAATATATTATTTTTAATTATAATTTTAAAAATTTACATTCTGTTAACACTTTCCACGCGGCAGGCGTCTGCAGACGACATTCCAAAATGTCACAAAATGTGTCAAAAATGTCGACATTATTGAATTTCATTACCATTTTTGGAATCACCATGAGAAATGCATTGAAATAAGTACAAACATGCCTAGTATTTGTTCTGTAATTCTGAAGATTGACTTTGAAAGTTGGGACATGTTTCTGAAAAACTGTTTTGTGTAATGGTAAACTAATAGCCGCGTGGAAAGTGTTAAGATACATCAATTCCCCGTCAAGTTTTTGTTATATTTAATACATTTAAAACAGAAGAGGGTTTAGTTAAGAAAGGTGGCACCACTCCCTTTGCACCCCAAGACGAACCCAATCCAACTTTTTAAAGTTCCTTAGACGGTCCAAACATATAATTAGGACGTTCCCAAAAATAAAAACTGGCTCCAAGCCTGATATTCAAGATGGCGTTCATGATGGCCGCCAAAATTGGTTAAATCATTATAGAAAAGGACCTATACTATTAATAACAACCCAATACTGTGAAATATTGTTAAATTTATCACTTGAAAATATGTTACTGATCATTGGTAACTAAATTCTGGTGATTGAGTTTAGCTACCATGACTAAAATTCCAAGATGGCGTCCAAGATGACCGCCAAAATCATTAAATGAAGAGCTTTGTTGCAAAAGGGCTATGGTGCATTTTTTCAAAAAATGAGTTTGATATAGAAATGTATAGGGAAAAATCATATGTTTCAAGGAAACAAAGTCATTTTTTTCAAAAAGACCTACATCTCATTGTAAACAGCCATTGAAATTGTTGTTTTGTTGCAAAAGGGCCTGTATCCAGAATTAAATCTGGATACAGGCCCTTTTGCAACAAAACAACAACTTCAATGGCTGTTTACAATGAGATGTAGGTATTTTTGAAAAAAATGACTTTATTTCCTTGAAACATATGATTGTGACCTATACATTTCAATATCAAACTTATTTATTTTAAATGATTAAAATAAATGATTTTTTGTGTGTGGTATTTTTTCTTTATGTACAAACAGATGGAGTTTTGTTGCAAAAGGGCCTACATCCAAATTTTCAAAAAATGTAAACATGATTTAAAAAAAAATTAAAACTAGCACATTTAAAATTTATTTCAATTTCAATTAGTATGTAGTGTACCTCTTTCATAATCCATTCAGTTTTTCAATTGCTCAACTTGAATATTTAGAAACAGTTTTTTGACTTTTTCTCAATAAGAGCCAAAGTGGATGTAGGCCCTTTTGCAAAATACCTCTTCAAATACCGGCATTTACCAATTATACTTTCAGGAACGACGATGTAATAGACTATTTTTGTACGTCGGTTTAGTTGGAGCTCTGATGCTGATCCTAATCAGTTACGTCTTTAATCCGACACCAATTGTTCAAGTCACCTTGAAGAAGAAGAAGAATATACCCGTAGGTGCTTGGAGAGATGCAGTAATGTCCGACCAACTCAAACTCGCTCAAAAAGTACACAGCGCAACTTGGCGACATAATCGCTATGAACTAAAGGACAAAGGCCAAGCTGGTTGCCTAAAGAAAATTTTTATTCTAGGAGATGTACATGACATAAAGAGAGGAAAAAACCCTTCATCCAGAAATGTGTGGAAATTTATAGAACCCTTTACGTACAAGAACGAATCATATCACAGCGGAACATTTGATTGTCGCCGTTATAATTGTTCGATTGAGTTGACTCTCAGTTCTGATTACACAGCTCATGCGGCTGATAAAGATGCAATTGTATTCAACATGAATCCACGAACATTTGAGGAACACATAGACAAATTGTTACCGCATCAGGAACATCAGCCACATGATAATGACCAGCTATGGGTGTTGTACAGCCATCACACGCCACTTTATCAATGGCATCATCCAGAATTTGGATTCGGGAATCTTTCAGTTCACGGGGTCTGGTCCTATCTATCAGATTCTGAAATTCTATTACCTCTATTACCTGCTTATGGGTATTATAAACCTGGGCTTGTCGATCAAAATGAAACCTTGGATGATACTTTCTGGGCGGATAAATCAAAAACGCGATTAGTGGCGTGGATGTCAAGTCACTGTGACACAATTTGGCCTCGGATGGAGTTCGTCCGAGAATTACAAAAGTATATTTCCGTTGATACTTACGGAGAGTGTGGAAACCTCACCTGTTTACCGTATCGATCAGAGCAATGTCAACTTCTAATGAGCTCTTACAAGTTCTATCTGTCTTTGGAAAACGCGGAATGCAAAGAATACATCACGGAAAAGATGTGGGATACGGCGCTTATGCGCGGGGTTGTCCCTATAGTGTCCGGCGCATCTAAAGCAGACTACCAAAAACTGGCACCTCCAAACTCATTCATATATGCTGGAGACTTCGAGTCACTTCAAGATCTAGCCGCTTACATCAAGTTATTAGACAAACGAATAGATCTGTATGCTAAATACTTTGAATGGCGACACAAAGGATCAGTGATTTTTCCGGTGAATATAAATCCTGATTTATTTTGTGAAACATTGCCACTAATTGATCAGATGAAGGGAGGTGTTTTGGAAAAGAAACCGGTATCTAGTTTCCGGTGGTTTAATTCATGTAGAATTCAGGCGCCAGATTTTCGGAAAGTGTCAGCAATACAAGACTGGATATCATGGTAGAACACAAGGCGTTTGCTGCTCTATTTTTTTAATACAGATTTTGATTAAGAATAATATTCAGAAAATAAAAGTATTGTTTTAGGCTCTGTTGGAATCTGTCGTGTCATATACAGTCATACTCACACGGGCGACACCGTTTTTTAAGGAGGAGGCGCCACTCATTGAAGATTGTACACCGGTAAACGGATTGTATTCCTTTCCGACGACAATTTAGAACCATGTGGCATAATCATAGTCAAAGGTAGTCAGGAAAGGTATTTATTGCCACCAATGATTAAAGTTAGAATATAATCCTGATTTTAGGAATAGGCATACTATATATTACTACAGTGCATTATGTGACCCAGGGATGTGACCTTTAACCTCCTGAGAACTACCAGCCGATTGGTCAGAAAGATGGATACATCATTTATTGCACCAATGAGAGACATTGTTAGAATAATTGTATCCCTGATAAAGATGGGAGTGAAACATTTTACAAGCTGCATTTGAATTGGCTATTCATATGAGTACATCTTGCAATAAACCAATCATAACCACTGTAAGATAGACAGGTGTAGACTCCAGGGGGTTAAAGAGATCTTTTCAGTCTATTTTGCAGGTTTTTGCTGCGTGATTTTGATTGTATATGGCTGCTCAATTTGTTGATGATAAATGAGAGCGATACACTAGATATGGGCGTGGTTTGGTCTGTCTGTGACCTTGTATAATACAGACATGTATGAATTCCTATACTACATATCTTATTAATTTAATAACACTAACAGTTATTGCAGGTTTTTATATTAATCATATTTAAACACCCTTAAAAGGGGCGTGTCTCATGTTACATACATCATTGGTATTAGTTAGTCACAGAGTATCATGTATAGATTGTAAGCTTTAATTTGATACTAAACTCGACATGTTTACATAATGTATTCATTATTTAAAAAAATGGGCGTAGCCAATGACCACAATAAGGCCAAAAAAAGCGGGCGGATTATTTTAAATTTATATTTTTTAATTTTTTTTCTTTTACCAGCGGAAGCTCAAAGTTCTGCTAACAAGAAGTTGAAATCACTCTAAGAGTCGCACATATATGTTATAAACACTTAATTTAATATTCAATGCCATTTAAACAGTTTTAAAAAAAAAATCTGAAAAAGACCTGGAAAAAAAAAAAATCTGAAAAAAAAAGTGAAAAAAAAAGAAGAATCTGAGCGACCCTAAAACTTACGAGCGGGCGGTCGAGGACAACATAACAAAAAAAAATTTGCCTAACAAAGTCTGATTTGTTGGCACCCCTTATAACATGATTAGATATGTTTCAAATGAGTGTGATATGTGGGCAATTCCACCGTGACGGAAGGACGGTTGAACTCACTTTTCCAACATTCACACATGAATATCACAAACACTGCTAATAACAGAATCAAACAAATACCACAAATTATGTCTATGAGCAAGTACCTTCAATTTTCACCAATATTTTTCGTTCCTGAAATACGCATATTTAAGTAGGTCTGCGACGGAAGGACGGAAAATGGACATGGGTTTCACACGTGACATGGTTTTTATGAAAACTCTGTGAATTTTATGAGTAAAAGTTTTAATTTTGGTACACTATATAATCACTAGAGTGTTAGCTACACAATGCACTTTTTCATATCCCAAAAACTTAATCGGTAATATATATACAATGCTTTAAGTAGATTAACATTTTGTGACGGAAGGACGCGACGGAAGGACCAATGGAATATCCAATAGTATCCAACAGAAAATATTGAAAAACACTGACATTCTTTGTGACCTTTGACTCTGGCAACATATAATCTCCAACTTTAAACTCACACCAGTTGTTAATACATGCCTAACCTTTCATATGAATCAAAAAGTTATTTGGAGACTCTTCTCCTTCATAGTCAGACAACTCTTAAATTTGGGGTATTTTGACCATTTTCTATGTATCTTGACTGCTGAATTCGGCAACCCATTTCAAATCTTTTTGGAAAAAAAATTATGTATAATTTTTAATTTTCCCATATCTTTCATAATGTCACAATTCTGTCACAGAAATTTCTTGAGACATTTTTTCTTAAAAAATGTTACTTAAAATACTTTGGATTTGGAAATATTGCTAAAAACATCGGAAAAGTGTAAAAGTCGTTTTTATTTGCGTACATTTCGCTAGAAATGGATGCATATCTCGAGTTTAAAATCCATAATCGAAAAAATAAAAAATTGCCTCCTAGCGCTGAAAGTCCTCTACACAATGGTAGTAAAAGCTTACCTGATAGTTTGATATATTTTTTTAGTTATGTTGTCTGAAAATTCGTAAAATTCCTTCAAATTTGAACTTCTAGAAAACATCGATTTAGTAAAAATATTGACATTTTCCACCATTTAAAGCTAAATGTTCACGGAACACACGGGCGTGTGACCTAAAAAGCGAGTATACTATTATGAACAATCATAATAAACTATCAGATTCAATTTATATTGTCACAATGTGAAGAAATTGGAAGAAAACTGAAATTTAAATGATCGTAAGATTGGCCTTTGTTTACATTTTAGACATTGTTTTGCGCTCTTTTGTTTTTCGCGTCTACGTCGCGGATATTAAGCGGCGCGTCTAGTATTACGCGCGGGAAGTTTCAGCGCGCGACGCAATGATCGAACAGCTGTCGCAGCATTTGAAAAGCGCGGAACTCCGCTTAAATTCCCGCCAAATAACTATGCGCCTTTTCCTGACTCAAACTTACCAAAACAACAATTAAAATCACCCAAAAGAACGGGAAATAATAGCTTCCGATTAGTAACTTATGATGGTAATGATAGAATACATATAAAAGTATTAAATAATAGAGAAATATGAAATTCAATTTTTGAAATAAGTGCCGGGTTGACACTGCCCTTAAGAGTCGCACATATATGTTATAAACACTTAATTTAATATTCAATGCCATTTAAGGGGGGACTTAAGGAAGTTTTTTGTTGAATTTTGTTGGTGCTGTAATTATTGAACCATGACTCAAATGTATGTAAGAAAAAATGTCTCAAGAAATTTCTGTGACAGAATTGTGACATTATGAAAGATATGGGAAAATATTTACAAAAACGTATATTAGAACAAATTACCATTTTTTATTTTATAGTTATGCTGTTGATTTTTTGAGAAAATCACAAAAAATCATTTTTTTGACCCAATTTTTTTGAACAAAGCTAACAAACATAATTTTGAGTTAAAAATGCCCAAATCACTTGTTGATGATGTTAAGACACTACTGGAGGGACGAATTTTTTTTTTTAAAATCTAATCCAATATTTTTTGAAATTTTGACAAAAAAGTGTAAAAAAAAATTAAAAATCCATTTTTTCACGTTTTTTGGCACTTTTTGGTCAAAATTTTCAAGAATATTAGATTAGGTTTAAAAAAAAAAAAATCGTCCCTTCATTAGTGTCTTAACATCATTATAAAGTGATTTGGCCATTTTTTACTCAAAATTATTTTTTGTTAGCTTTGTTCAAAAAAATTTGGGTCAAAAAAGTGAATTTTGTGATTTTCTCAAAAAATTTACTTTTTTGGTCAAAATTGATGCCAAATTTGGATTCTCTGATCCATTTCCTTTCCAAAAATGTATACTTTTATATACATTTGATTAATAGTTCAATAATTACAGCACTCACAAAATTCAAAAATTCAAATCAAAAACTTCCTTAAGTCCCCCCTTAAACTGTTTAAAAAAAAATCTGAACAAAATCTGAAGAAAAAAAACTGAAAAGAAAAAAAAATCTGATTTGTTTTTTTAAAAAATCTGAAAAAAAAAAATCTGAGCGGCCCTAAATCTTACGAGCGGGCGGTCGAGGACAACATAATTTATTTATTTTGGCCTAAGGGGGAGGGGGGTGAAAATAATTAACATCTGAGTAAACATGCACGAGAAAAAAGGTTTACTTGGCAAAGAATCAATCCTAAATGTAAATCTACTTTAGATTATTGGTTTGTGCCAATACTGTAAGAAAACACTATATCAAATGTTCAAATAATTACAGCACCTTGTACAGACCATTTAGCGGTCAAATTAAATATTAACACCGGAAATATGAAAAAAGGTAAAGGATTTTGGAAGTTCAACAACAGTTTGCTACAAGATGCTGAATACACAACTACTCTAACTAATATGTTTGATAAGGAGCATGCCGAATATATAGATATCCTTGATAATAGAATGTTATGGGACTATAGTATAAAAAAAATCAAACACGAACATTTACCATTTCATATTGTTCATGTAAAAACAAGAAAGGCGGCATTATTAATGATCTAGAAAATTAAATGATATTAAAATAGAGTTAACTCAAAATGATTCAAAGAAAATCATATCAAATATGCTCGAGCAAAACTAAATTTAGAACTGGCCTGGAAAAATGTTACGAATGGAGCAAAAATAAGATCGAAAGAAAGGTGGATATAGGATAATAGGAAGGGGAAAAGAATACTAAATATTTTTTAAATTTAGAGAAAAGGAATGCGGTGTCTAAAACAATAACAAGCTTAAAAAGAAAATATGGAAGCATCATAACAGATGATGACGAATTACTTAAAGAACAGGTAGAATATTACAAACAATTATATAAGAAAGACAAAGATATTGATCCAATGGTGTATCATACTTTTAAATCTACATTTAATGTGAACAAACTGAATGATGAAGAAAAAAATCATGTGAAGGAAAACTTACGGTTGATGAATGCGAAAACGCTATGAAAGAAATGCAAAATAATACAAGTCCTGAGTATGATGGACTTACAGTTGAGTTCTACAAATATTTCTGGCCAAAGATAAAACATCTACAATCATAGAAAAAAGGTGTTCGAACACTGACCATTGTTTGCACCGTTTAATTACCATATAGTACGCATTTTTAGAGTCATGTGAAAATACCAATTTGCATCTGCTAGCCTGAAAGCTCCCCTTCAATATACCCCTCCCCTCCCCCCACCAATCAATGTTGCTAGGCCACGGGCTGATGTTTGGCAAGTTGGGCGACTCAACATTGATCAGGGGGGAAAGGGGGATGACTTTACATTAGGCCTACTAAGTGTTCGAACACTTTTTTCTAACATTGTCTGAGCTATTATAAACACGCGCTGTCATGCCTCACGTTTTACATCATGACTTGAGAACCACTCAATCGATTTCAATGTGATTTTCACACATTGTAGCGTATACAATGCGCAATACAAACCCTTAATATTAATAATAAATATTAAGTACTTTTTACGGAATGATGATTTTTAACCAATATTTCCTTCAAATGTCAACATATTTAGAATGGCGCAATTCGTATATGTACAGATAACGGTTATATAAATGGAACACACATGTAATATTTTGGCATTAATGACAAACAATTTCATCTAAACGTTGATACAAACTCGAATGCGAGCTCATGGGTAATATTTAAGTCATGTACATACTGTATAGCATATAGGCCCTAACTGCTATCTACGGTAGATAGCAATAACCACTATAGCACCAAATGCCCACGCCACAATGATAGAATATATTGTTATGAACATTAATTTGCATCACGTCATAGCATAAAAAGAAAAAGAAATGAATGTAAAGAATAAATATAAATACATAAATGAAAATAAGATCTAGAAGAGAATTAAAAAAAAGAAAAGAATAAGTAATAAAAGTAAGATAGGCCAATGACAGATTCGAACCCACTACCATTAAATATAGGTTTGGTAACAAGCGAGCGATCTATCGACTGAGCTAAACGAGGTGTTGATAGTGAAAGTTTTTCAGAAAAGATACTATTGCATTCGAGAGAATATATGAAGTGTATCCGTAAAACAGAGCGGAACGGACTACTAAGGTGTTTGTAACATGATTGGCACTCACCTATTCTACATTCCATTGAATTGATACATGACATCAATGACTTGTATGGATTAGGCTATCAGATACACATCCGATAGGAATATCTTGAGTCTTAAAAGACTGAACAAAGTGTAGTGAGAGCAACAACATATCTACAAATACAATGCATGGAGAATCTGAAAGGTAAAGGTATACCGTTGGCGATTTCTCATTGGCATAACACACACTGCAACGATTCTCCGTCTTTAAAAAAAAAGAAACTATAGTATATGATTTTACTTGTTGGTGAATCGTACAAAGTGCGTGTTTGTCTATGAGCATGATTATGGTAAAACGTTATCTCATTGATCAGGGGGGAAAGGGGGATGACTTTACATTAGGCCTACTAAGTGTTCGAACACTTTTTTCTAACATTGTAGTAGTTCGTTCTTTAAATGAAGGTTTTGATAAGGGGATAATGGCTTCGAGCCATAGGAAGGGAATTATTACATTAATAAATAAGGGAAAAGATCTACAAAGAGAAAATCTGTCCAATTGGAGACCTATTACTCTGATAAATGTTGATTATAAAATAGCAACAAAAACATTAGCAAAACGACTTCAAAACGTTATTTCATCAATTATTGATCCTGATCAATCTGGACACATAAAAGGAAGGTATATAGGAGAAAACGTTAGGCTGATTGAAGATGTGATAAGATATACAGAGAATAAAATATTCCAGGTGTTCTGTTGTTTCTTGATTTTAGAAAACGTTTGATAGTATCGATAGGAAATATCTGTTTAAAGTGTTAAGTGAACATAATTTTGGTGATGACTTTATAGAGTGGATTGAAACCATTTACAATGATACTTTTTGTTGTTGTATATAAAGAGCAAATGTGAACAATAGCCCAACAGACATTAACAAAGTTAATGAACTGAGTGATTACAAATCAAACGGGTAACTCTCAACAGAGAGCTCTGATGGGCCAATCAATTGGTTCACTGCAACTCAGAAAATAATCAAAAATACAAGTAAACACAATTGGGCAAGTAAAAAAGCCAATGAAAGTGGCGTGCGACAGGAATAGGATAAACACCCAAACAGAGAATAACATCAAAAAATAAGAGAAGAAAAATAATATCTGGAGGTCATTGATACATCGAGAGAGCTTAGCCAACATACTTTGAAGAGTTGGAGAGAAAATGTCTGTTAACACGACACTTAAACGATTGTAGTCCTTCCTCTTGGATGTTGCCAACAACTTTGACTGGAAGACTGTTCCACAGTGGAACAGCTGTATGGATGAAACTTCTGTCTAAGCAACAAGTTCTGGCAGGCGGCAGTGAAAGGGCGTGATCTGGCATTGCAACACTTGAACGCGTAGCACGACGATGAACATATGGTGTGGGGAGCAATGCTGCTAAATCTTGTGGGCAGTGGTTGGTGTGCATTTTGTACAAGACAGTGGCTGCTACTACCTGTTGCCTGTGAAGTAGGCTTGTGATGCTGAGATGCTGTAGATTAGTAGCGGCATGAGCTCCAATGATCTTGAGTGCCTTTCTTTGGATGTTGTCAAGCTGGCTTAGGATAGCAGGTGAAGCGCTAGACCAGCCTAATGAAGCATACTCCATTACGCTACGGACTTGTGATTTGTACACAGTAGATCTGCCCAATGGCGTCAATTTATTTGCAACCTTGCGAAGAGCGCCGAGCTTCTGGCCAGCCCTGGTTGAGACAGCCGAGATGTGTTTGGACCAAGTCAGCTTGCTATCAATGGTAACGCCCAGGATTTCCAGTTTGTCTGCCAGATGGTAGCTTGCAGTCACCAAAGTAGAGTTCAAGTTGGGATGGGGTTCTCTTTCTAGAGATTACCATGGTCTTGCACTTGGTAGGCTCGAACGTCACTTTCCATTTATCAGCCCACGCTTTCATATTGCTTAGATTACTGTTAAGGCTAGCAGCTACTGCATTTGAGCTGGTTGAAGACTTAATGGGTGCGAAAAGTGTTGAATCGTCAGCGTACAGATAGAGCTCATTGTCGCAGACATCCACAAGGTCATCAATGAAGACAGAAAACAGTAGTGGACCAAGGATAGATCCTTGTGGAACAGAAGCATTTATGGGTGCAGTGTTTGATGCTTGTCCCGACATGACGACATTGATAGATCTGTCGGATAAGTAGTTGTGTATCCATGAAAGCAGTCTTCTGGTAACACCCTTTGACATCAGTTTTGAGCAGAGTCCATTGTGCCATACTTTGTCGAAAGCTCCTTTTATGTCAAGGGCAATGACACAAACCTCGTCACTTTGGTCTAGGGAGTTGTTCCATTTCGGTGAAAAAATGTTGAGGGGATCAGCTGTACTGTGGCCTTCTCTAAATCCAAACTGTCTGCTGGAAATCAGATCATTGCTGAGAAGAAAGCGTTGAAGTTGTTTCTGCACAACAGCTTCCATGAACTTGCTGATATTGCTTAGCAGTGAGATAGGACGGTACTTTGTTGGGTCAGCCTTGGAACCTCTCTTGTGGATTGGAGTGACAGATGCTGTTTTCCATTGGTTAGGAAACACACCATGAGTGAAGCAGAGATCAAAAAGCCTGCAGAGTGGACTGGCAAGTTCAGCACAGCATTCTTTGAGTACCTTGGTTGGAATCAGGTCTGGTCCAGTAGCTTTATCTGGATTGAGATGTTGTAATAGTTTTCGAACATCCTTGGGCTTAAAAACTATTTTGTCAAAGGAATTGGTTGTTGAAGGATGGACATTTGGGGCCTGGTCTTCAGCACCTTGAAGTCTACATTTGTCTGCAAATGTCTGACAAAAAGTTTCTGCCTTGTCCCTTGCTGTAATATGGGTGACATTTTGATGTTCAATCACGGGGATCTCGGAACGAGCTGTTCTTCCGGACAGGGTGTTAATGATTCTCCACCATTTCTTGCTGCTCAGCGATTTATCTGCTAGGTCTTGTCTCAGTTTAGTGTTGTAGCTACTCCTGGCTTGCCTCTCCGCTTAGTTGTAGGAATGTCTAGCTTCAGCGAACTTTGCCTTGCTGGCTTCAGTTTGGTCTTTTTTTGCTTTCTTAAAGAGGCGGCGCTTCTTCCTAGATTCTCTACGGCATTTGTCATTGAACCAAATCTTGTCCCCAGTCCTCTTGGTAACTGTTTTACTAGGTATAAACAAGTCCATAGCATCGCAGATGATATCAGTGACGTTGGAGCAAGCAGTTTCAGGATCTTTCTTCTGGAATACACTTGACCAGTTTGTGGAAGCAAGGTGACCTCTCGATCATTCCCCAGTAATCAGCCTTGTCATATCTCCAGACTTTCCTCCGGTGTGGTTTGTCCCTGTATACTGGCACATCTAAGAACACTAACACAGGGTTGTGGTCTGAAGTACCTAATCTAGCAGAAGTGGTTGAAGTTGCTGCCATGTCAGTCATGACAAGGTCCAAGATTTGATCCAACCGAGTGGGTTCTTTGACGATCTGTTGTAATCCCATAGAGTTAGCTAATTGCAGTGTACGGCGTCCAGCTGCGTCAGTAGTACGACTTCCTAGCCAGTCTGTATGGTGGACGTTGAAGTCACCGACAAGCATGACTGAATTAGCTCCAAGTGTGCTCATTTTTTGAAGAGTGTTGAGGTTCAGGTAGTCGATGACATCACTGTTATCACTAGGAGATCTATAAACAGCAGCAATCAGTAACTTTTGAGATTTAAGAGCTACTGTGAACCAGATGAGTTCATAGTCTTTTGGATCTTGCCCTGGGTCGTGATGTATGACAATCCCTTCTAAACAGTAGACAGCAATGCCGCCGCCAGTGGTTGCCTCTCTATCCCTGCGACAGCATATGGAGTATCCAGGAATAGCAATGCACTCAGCGCCGTCAGGCACAGTATTGTCAAGGAAGGTCTCAACAACAATGACAATGGATGGCTTTTTTATTGAGCAGAGATTGGCAAGCTCTCCGATGTTTGACCGAAGTCCCCGTATGTTGACCTCCAATATTCGCAATTCCGTTTCTCGTAGTCGTTGGGCATGCTTGTGTCGTTTCCGTTTTAATCTGTCCGTTTTCTTTCGAGGCTTGGCAATACGATTTTTAGCAATAAGAGTATAGATGCAGGGGTCGCTAGCCCCTACACCCAGTGCGCATCTGAGTAAGTGCGGTAAGGGTTACGTGCTAAACATGGCCTAAACTGAAAACATCAAAAATTGACTTATAACAGTTTGTGCTCAGGATGAAAAATGAGCAGCTCAACCACGGGCGGGGTGACCAGCACATAGATGTAACACAATACTACCCCAATACTTCAAGCTGTATAATGCAAAATGGCAATGTCTCAGAGTTCTTTGAGATAGAAAATGGTGTCAGACAAGGATGCCCTCGATCGGCTTTGTTATTTATTATTGCAATAGAGAGTCTTACTTGTAAAATAAGACAGTGTGATAATATGAGAGGTATTAAACTCCCTTTAGATAATTATCCAAGAAATGAAGCCCGAATATCGCTATATGCAGATGACATCACAATTTTTGTTAGCAACAAAAGAGATGTACAGGAAGTATTGGATATTTTAAAGAGTATCTCTTTATTCTCTGGGCTGAAACTAAATGTAACAAAAACAGAAGGTATGTGGATTGGATCATGTAGACGAAGTCAAGAGAAATTATGTAATATGAAATGGAAATTACATCCTGATAATGTAGTTAAATCTCTGGGCATTTATTTTAGTAGTACAAAACCAGTTAGTGAAATAGAGGACAATTGGCTTTCAAAAGTTAATATGATAAAGAATATTATTACAATATGGAATCAACGGGATTTGACTATTGTTGGCAAAATAATTATTGTAAAAAGCTTATTGGCGTCACAGCTATCTTATATATCAAGTGTACTGGAGATACCAGATAAGAATATTTATGAACTCAACTCCACTTTCTTTAAATTCGTTTGGGGTAGTATCGAAAAAGTCAAAAGAAGAACAATGATTATTGACTATACTGAAGGTGGATTGAAAATGGTACATCTGCCATCTTTCTTGAACTCGCTGAAAGTTTCGTGGATTAAACGGGTTACAAATAACTCGATAGCAACTTGGAAAAATATACCTTTACATGAATTTCATTTGAATGATTTGAAATTAAATATTCTAAAGTGTAACAGTAGCTATAGCAATTTAAATGAAAGATGTATAGCACAACTTAATAATATGTCAACATTCTATCACAACCTAATAGTAGTATGGCTGAGAACAAAGTCAGCTATGAATGTAGATGAAATAGATTATTCAAGTCAAGAAATTGTATGGAACAATACGTGTGTTCAATGCTCTGGAAACACATTACGATATATAACAGTAAAACCAGCAGTCCCAAAAAACTGGAAAAAAAGAATCAAGCCAAACAAAACTGTTAAAGGCCTTTCCGGATCTCAAGTGTTTGCCCTGGGCAAAAGTCACATGACACGATACGAACCCGAGTCGACACTGTCCATCTAAAATCCTATGGTGCAATGTATGATAAACACGTGACATAATACTGGCTGTGATATGTTTGACCACACATGTTTGACAAACCTTGCGTTGAGATCACGTACGAACAAAATAAATGGTCTAGAATTATTTCCAAAAGTAGGATTATTCATTATATTTCAATCATAATTAAATTCTTTTACGAAATAGAATCAACTTTTGGGCGAGAACATCTGATAAAAATGTATAATAACCGAAATTTAAGGCATTTTATTCCTCGAATGTAGCGGGTAGTGGGTATAGTCAACAATATATAGATTTGTTTCAGATTATTTACCGTCGTCTCGGCTAGCTCAGTGGAAGAGCGTATGGCTCTGAATCAGCGGTCACGGGTTCGACTCCTACCACGGGCAACCATTATTATTTTGATTTTTTTAGTAGTTGTTTGTTGAGATCGTATATTATCTATCATGAACCCGATCCTGATACTTATTATTTGTCCATATTTTCTTACTTTAATTTGGAATGTAAAATTATTAATGATTTCACATGAGTTTGCCTGCCCGTATACTACAGTGCAACTTACCATAAATGCCCGTTTTAACCAACATATCACTTACATGACAATAACAACAATACTTTTTTCCAATTAAGTCAAGTTTGAAGACACATGACATCATAAGCTCATTTGCATATGTTATGCATATTTAATTAGCGTCTAGTCCAAAACACATTTGACTTATCTAAAGATGTGTACATCATGGAAGCCTGGGAATAAGATACAATGTGCATATTCTTAATTCCGACATTTTGTATGAGCAAATTAAAACATTTCTTTGTATTTTTCTCTTTATTTAAATATTTGCATAATTAAGTACCTATATTCGAGACTTAATTTGAACATAACCATACCTTTAATATGGGTTTGTGACCTATCAAATTAAAGCGTAAGACATACACAACAAAATGGTGTATGAGAACATTTTATGATTTTGTTTTTGTTTTTAAACTGCACATATTTAAGCAATGAGTATGCATTCTACACGCCCTCTTTATCTTTATTTGTATGCAAACAAATGATTCACCAGGCATAACCACAGGGAACGTGCATTTAAATCTACCGCGTTAGCACTGCACATGCCATTATGTGTGCAGTCATGCACACCCCTACATACAAGGGGTGTGTGTGGTTTCATAGACCAGCTCCCTGCTAGTATGTGCTTCTTGACATCTCGTCTTTATAAATTGGAGATGTGTACTCAGCTGTGAAATCAAGGTCGGTTAAAAGCTAGCTTCTAGATGGTTGGCCCTATACAGTTGTGAATGGTGGGTACTGAAGCCAGGACCAATTACAAAGGAGGTTTAATAGAAATGTATAACAACATCAAAACTCACATACGGAGAGTAAATTATTTATTTGAACTTGAGTCATTTAAAAGCATTTGGATCACATACTGAATTGGTTTAATTTTCATTTTTTATGGACCAAAAGGAGGTGGTGTATAACCAATTGAAATAAAGGGCGTTTATGGTAAGTTGCACTGTAGGCCTACCACCTTCCTGGTACCAGTCAATATTACTATCAGACCAGGGAGTGTACAGAGACCCTATACCTATGGGACAAGTATCTCGGAGGCAAAGTTGCCCGTTTACTATGCTTAAATTGACTAATGATGATCTTAGAGAGGGCGCACTATCATGGTCGTAGCAAACCAGAGGACCTAAGACGCGGTGGATTTTATCGGCTCAAAACATGATTTGTGGCACAGAAATAGTACATCAATGGTCCAAAAAAGCTGATTGTGATTTAGAGTTCAACTTATTTGCTTTGATGATAGAAGAATTTAGTTCTTATATGACACGAAACATTCAGAATTGGTTATTTGAAATTAATTTTCACGTGGAACAAAATACGAATTTCAAATTGTGGATGGCATCGTCTGACAGTGACAGAGGCGGGATGTGGCGCTATTTGCATTTTATGAATATTGTAATCAGATCAGTTGAAGGATGCTGGATCGCGACGATCACATCGTGTGAGGTCATGAATAGTCACGATGAATATTCATTTACAACGAATGATTGACAGTTTACGCTTCCCAATGATGAACTTATAGTGGGCGCTATACTGTTAAACAAAATCTCAACAATGGGCAGATAGGGTGTTACGTACGCCTGGAGTGTATCAGACACTCGCACGCACGTACTGCAGTTTGTACATGTTGTAAGTGTTGTAATCGATAAAGAAATCAATCCAGTCAATGGTTAGGTCACCTAAGCCCTATATGAAAGCTATGAAGATTGTTAAACGGGGTCAGTCGCCACAAACATGCACAAACACAATAGCCAAAGGACCTTGCTTTTGTCAACGCTCCCTACACAGCGGACTGCAGTGCAAATCTCTACGATTTTCGCTATGTAATCTCTATGGCGGATTTCATTCCGTTGTATGAAGCAATGATGTTTGCGTGGTCTTCGCTATCCCCAAGCAGATAGAGCAATACGTAGATGGACTTTTTTTGTAGACGAGGGTTCATTTCATGATTTGGTGAGGTTTAGAATGAGTTAGGATTCCTGTAATTTCGAAGACCACAGATTTTCAAAACGTGAATTTTCTAACATTTTACGATATAAATTTGGTCACAAAACGTGTTTAATACTATACATTTTACCGATCTGCAGATGTTAATGACCCTCCTCTAAATTTCTACATGATTTTTAACACGTTTCTCAGTTTTTGAGATGCCCAAATAGACAATTTTCCGAAGCTATTTCTAGCAAATATTGCAGTCACTGAGACTCCATGCGTGACCTCCCTGCTGGCTGAATCGGCTAATGTTTTTCAATCTAGACATTCTTGATACGGCTATGTTCTAAACTTTTAAAAAATTGAAATGGAATCGTTTGTATTTTTAAAATTTAATAAATGGCGCGGTTCACTGATTTCGTGGTAATAATGACACGGAAGCAGTATTCTTTTCGGAATTAATAATTCTTATGTCAAAACTGTATCTATAACTTTTTGTCTTTTGCATAAATAATTTGCACAGTACGCGAACCTTTTAACATTTTTACCTATATAAAGGTTTGTTTGTCGTTTGTTTGTTGGTTGGGGGTGTTGGTTGGGGTGTTTGATTGTTTGTTCTTGTTTCACCCCATAATTATAATAATTTCATTACGAAGATAATCACATGTCATTGTTTTTGTTTGTTTTTTAAAATCTTTTATTGTTTATTTCTATCATAATTTTCACATTTCACATAGTTTCATCATGTTTACATTGCATTATCGATACATGTATAACACATTTTCATATGATTTTCATCATGTTTACATTGCATATCATATACATGTTTAGCACATTTTCATGTACTTTTCAGCATTTTTATATTTTTATATGCTTTTCGGCATGTTTACATTCATAATTTTCACATTTTATGTATAGCACATTTTCATATACTAGTACATTTTCATATGCTTTTCAGCATGTTTACATTTCATATCATGTATAGCACATTTTCATATGCTTTTCAGCATGTTTACATTTCATATCATGTATAGCACATTTTCATATACTAGTACATTTTCATATGCTTTTCAGCATGTTTACACATTTCAATTACATATAACACATAACACATTTTCATGTGCTTTTCATGTTTACATTGAATATCATTACATTTTCTTTTCAGCATTTTTATATTTTTATATGCTTTTCGGTATGTTTACACATTTGTATATGCTTTTCAGCATGTTTACATTGCATGTCATGTTTAACACATTTTCATATGCTTTTCAGCATGTTTACACATTTTCATGCTTTTCAGCACGTTTACACATTTTCATATGCTTTTCGGCTTGTTTACATTCATGTTCACATTTCAATAATACATTTTCATGTGCTTTTCGTGTTTACATTGGATATCATTACGTAACGGCATGTTTACATAATTTTCAAAATTACATTATATACATCATGTATCCAGTTATTTGTATATAAACTCATATTTAATTTTATTATAAGTTTTACATCAAATCATGTTTATAATATTTAATTTGAACCCCATTCATACAAATATCTTTGGTATGCCGGTATACATAGACAAACAAACAATAAACAATTACATTTTTAACAGCTACGTTTTATAAATCTCTGATTTGCAGCTCAAACAATAATAAGCTGATTAAATGTGGGTGGTTCCCGTAACGGAACTTGCTGATAACTAATTTACCAACACTTATTATTTTATTCATAGAATTGTTTAGGTCTTCATCTTCTTTATTATAACCAAATAATACATCTGTAACTCATACTTTAATTAAACTATTGTGTTGTTGCGATACAATATTGTTGACTTCAGTCCATACACTTTTTATTTTCTTACAATAATAAAAGAAATGTTCAATATAATCTATTTCATTACACACGTCACATATAGTATCATGCTCTTTACCTATTTTGTGGAGAAATATCTTCGTCGGGTAAATGTTACTAATTATTTTCCAGTTTAATGTCATGAGTCGTGGTTCCTTAATTTGCTTAATATGTTTGCCCCAAATTTCGCTCCACTCAAAATTGTTATACTCGAATTTTTTTCCCCAAAACAATTCGCAAATTGGTTTTGTATTTATTTTATCTATCATTACATGTCATTATTATTGGCGGTGTTATGGTCGGTGTATAATATCGGCTATGTTGTCTAGGTTTTCCCCCCAAAACGACTAATTGTTCTCTTCCTTTCCTTAATCATACAAATGATTCAAGGGTTGTCCAATTTACAAGTTCATTATTTCTAGGGCTGGAACTTTTCAGATTTTTTTCAACCAGCCAATCGGGCAGGTAACTCACAAAAATACCTGCCCGACAGAAATTCCACCAGTCAGTATAACTCACACTGTGAATTCGAAATATTTTACCAGCCAGTCAGGCGGGTTTTCTTGTATCGCCACCCGCCCAACGAACACAAAGGTTACCCGCTATACGGGCAGGTGAGCAGGTGCTATTTCCAGGCCTGAATTTCTGAAAGTATTCATCATAATGTCTGTATTGATGATATACAAGTTGGAATTAATGACACGATTGTTGAACTCCTATAGCGTCTTTTTACTCCTATAGAGGTTTTTATAATACAAGACACGTAGTGCGGTACAGCATGTGTACATGCTGTGCCGCCCACTATCAGCGTGTTTTTAATAAGCAAACCGGCTTTTACCCGTACCCGTCTTATAAAAAGCAGGATAAAAGCCGGTTGCTCGTGTGAGAGACGTGTTTTTATTGCAGTTCGATAAACAAACTTGCCGGCTGCCGCTGACCTCATTATAATAAATGCCTGCGAAAGGTCATACACATCTGTTTGCATTTAAATTGTCAGGTGATCGTGCATCGTGTGCCCACTTCCGCTTTTCCACAGGCAAACGCGCTGAGCAGGAACCGTGCGTGTTTATACTGACGAAAGACTGCTTTTCCTAACCGGTTTCAACCGCTATTATCCTTGGTTTCGAAGGATAAAAGGCATCTAAAATCCAGGAGAAATAAACCGGTATGAGCGGGCAAATGCCGGTGGTGGTGTGTTTTTACTGGGGGATTTTAATCCGTTAGCAGTCATATGCCTGCTTTTTTTCTTCAGTAAAAACACGCTGAATGTGTATTCGAGACCATCTGTTGAATCAAATATATATGCGTGGACTCGATCGAGTCTTGCTTTGATTTTACCAGCATGCTGCAGCATAGATGGTAATGTCCGTGTGTGTATGGGATGGATGGCTTCGGGTTCGGGAGGTAACACCTTTGGCTGGAAGATGCATACACACCCCGCCCATACAACCCGGCAATACACATGTATGTAGTGAATGTCTTCCGATTTATAATGATATCGGGTATGATATGAATAGTATGAGCAAAAGCCAACTAAATTAAAATAATAGTTAGGCTATGAAAAAGAGGCCTCGATCGGATCTTACGGTAAATGAGTATAGGTTTTGACCCTCTCTATTTTGCATGATAAAACCAAACACCTATAGGCCTAACTATCTAAAATGATGAGTTTCAATAGGACACACTGTCGCGGCCTAACTCAAAATTAAACCATTTTTGTCAGCCCGGATGTTTTCAGTATAAGACTATCGAATTTGCTTTAGGCCCTACGGTTTTTAAGGAATTGGAAAAACTGTTACATTGGTTGACTCGTCGTGGGGATTTCAACATAATATTTTTGCTGCAGGCCCTACAGGGTAGGCCTATAGGCCTAATCAAATTTGTATACATTTTCATAGCCAGGTTTAAATATAATACTTATAGTAATATATTATATATTACTATTAGTATTATATTTACCTGGCTATGAAAATGACTTGTACAAATTTGATTGCTCTTATGGTTTCGCACACCGTCTTGCCACCAACAACCATAAACATGCTGATCCAGAACTTATCATAAGATAAACCCGTTATAAAATATTAAAACCGTTACAAGATAAACCATTAGCCTAAGTATTTCACCCAATAGATAGTATTTCAATTGCCTTTTGTTGCTATTAGTATTACATGCAATTCATGGTCAATACAACAAACTCATATTTGGGACCTTTATTTTTGGAGTCAGCATACCCAAATTAAAATTAAAAAGTACGTATTTTTTATTTGACTTTGAGTACAAGAATAATATAATAAATTGCACGAGCTTTAAGACAAATATTGCATGAGTCGAATACAGGCCCGTAAGCAGGATTTTTTTTTTTTGGGGGGGGGGGGGGGCGTATTTTTTGGAAAGGTACATTGGTACCTAACAAATTTGGGGGCGGGGTTAGGACATAATTTAGTCCAAAACGGCCCGGGGAAAAAAATGCTTTACACAATGGGAAAGGGGGAGTTTTCGGAAAATAGGGGTGTGTGGGGGGGGGGGGGGGGGTTCGTTTTCACAAAAAAGGTACATTAGTAATACATTGGTACAACAACAAAAAAGGTACGTTGGTACGCCCACCCCCTGGTTTCGGGCCTGGTCGAATATGAGTGCATATATTCATATCGAGTGAATAACACACTAAAAAACCATTCCAACATTTCTTAAATTATTATTATAATAAAAATGTAACCAATTAGCCCGAACTGACCAAGGACAATCTCATTGAAACGCCAATCTCAAAAATGGGACCAAATTAAAACCAAATCTCATACGATAGCAAACAGCTGTAGTGTAAAGATTTAATCATTATCTGTGATCATATCAACCCCCAATGTCAACGCCATAGTTCATAAAACATGAAAAACACTACACCGTATTATCCCTGAACACAACCCTCAACATTGACTTTGAACTGTCCCATCAGGGTTACACAGCATGGTTCAAACAACTTTAGGCTAATATTGTTCTCATGATTTAGGCATTCCACTTTATACTAATCATCAATAAAGACTTGATTCCTCCCATAACAAAAAAAGATTAAGAGGTTTCAGGTTCTCATTGGAAAAAGAATTTACAGAAAAATGCCAAGTGTGCATTTTGGGAAATAAAAGTTGAGACTAAAATAAAATTGCCACCATGAACTTTGACGGTTAAAAGTATACAGTATGTATAATATCTTTCTTGATGGGGAATTTAAATACTGTGTATCGATCTCAACAAAATTAACTGTTGATTTACATGCTCCCGGACCATGGGACTTGGTAACGGTATACTTGTCTCCGCCCCATTATAAGATTAAAACATGCTCCTGGACCATTTTCATTAAGACCATCGGTCAGTCGCAAGTTTTATTTCAAATCATGGTATGGTAGCATGCTCCAGGACCATTTTCTTTACGATTTACATGTATTTCCCAATCATAGGATTAACATGTGGGTAATACTGAAATCCATTAATGCAACAATTAAACATCATCAATTATTGATTCAATTTATTAGGATTGTTTACTGCGCATAATGCGGCTATATTATATCGAATCGATGTCACGTGACTATAAACAGTGACATAACAATAACAATACAAAGAGAATTGCATTTTGATGAACGATATAAACAAAAGCTTTCTAGCTCAACCAATAAACATTTTCTATGAGATAACGGCATTGAATGGACCATCATAATAAATTCAACACATTCAAAAAAACACATCCAAGTTGAACTAAACAAACGAGTAGACAACAAATCCGAAGGGGACAAAAATTGTCCTCTAAAGGGAGCACACAACTAAATAGGCATAGCAAAACGCTATCAAAACGGAACCAAGTGATTTAAAGGAAAATTCAAGGTGGAGGGGGGGG
The DNA here is from genome assembly GCA_035610835.1 of Ophiura sarsii. NCBI lineage: Eukaryota > Metazoa > Echinodermata > Ophiuroidea > Amphilepidida > Ophiuridae > Ophiura > Ophiura sarsii. The sequence continues at coordinate 18,315,783 of CM069457.1, read as the reverse complement.
GGGGGGGGGGGGGGGGCGGGGGGGGGGGGGGGGGCGGGGGGGGGGGGGAGCGGTTGCTCTTTAGTTCGAAAAACACTAACTTATTTCAGTCGTTGTGTTATATAAGTCTACTTGATCAAATACTGATCGAAATGAACATGATTAGGCCAAAAAAAAAAAATTGACTTGCCCTTTCAGGGTCAAAGTCAGGGTCGGACGGTCGGATTTTTTTTTTTGTTGTTGAATTTTTGAATTTTTTTTAAAATTTACTGCACAAAAACACGTTTTAAAGATTTTTTTTAAAAAAAAATTAATTTTTTTTTTTAATTTTTTTTTTTTGATATTTAAACAAGCAGATACTACTTAAAAACACGTTTTGATCTTTCTTTATTGTTATGTGCTTCTTTCAATTTTTTTTACTTTTTTTTTTTCAATCTTTTTTTACTTTTTTTTTTGAAAAAAAAAATAAATAAAAAAAATAGCGACCCTAGATTTCCGAAAATTAGGGTCGGTCGGAAAGGGCAAGTCAACTTTTTTTTTTTTGGCCTTAAAAAGAGTTGGATTTGCGTCAAACTGTTTCAAATGTATGGGTATAAGCATGACAAGTAAAAACAAGTCGGGCCCACAGACAAAAAACGGAAAATAAAAAATGATTTTGAAGAAGGTACGGACTCCGTAATCAGATTATATTCCATAACAGATATTACGACTGTCACGTAATACCCTAGATGCTAAATGGTTCAAAATTTCATGCTGAAAAAGATGAATGAGTATACTGACATGTCGGGCTAACATGTCAAACGTGTCTAACCAAGAAAAAAACCCGAAAAATAATAGTGATTTTACGGAATTTGCAACGTCCGTAATCAAATCATACTTCAAAAATGGATTTCCAATTGTGATGTTATGAAGGTATAAAAATTCCATTGAAATGGAATGGGGGCGATCCAAGAGAAAGAAGCATGTTTTGTAACCATTATCTGTTGCATACCAAACAAAATACCATGGAAATGGTGTATGTATTTTCCATAATTCAAACAAAAAATCAAATCAAAACACCGCAGTCTAAAAAAATAGAACAGGAAACCAATAAAGTTGTTTTGTGTGCATGGAAGGGGGGTGGGGGGGGGGGGGGGGGGGTGTATACCATCTGAAGAACGATCTAGGTATATATGACAGCCACAACTCACCATTTATTCAAAGATTTTCTGATTTATTAGGCAACCTCAAAACAATTGGGAGATTTCTCCTTAGTCAAACAAGATAAGCTATTATGTCTCTCTGTTGGGAGTCTAATAACATCTCTCTGATTGAATCATCAAGGCTAAACAAATATAGCTTTGACTCTATCACAGACTGCAGTACTGTTAAAATAAACTGCATAGGTGCATGTAATTTACAAAGACTACAAACATGGCGGCCCCCACTTATGTCTAGAAAGACCAACATGTGTAATTTTTTGCAATCTGATGCTATAAGGGTGGCTTCGCCCCCAATAAATAACGAAAGATGTCACGCTGAATAGAAATGCACATTTTGAAAGATTTTGAACAAAATTGTCCTCTTCATGCTCAAAACAATGATATCAAATTTGAATGATTTTGAACAAATTTTTCCTCTATAAACAAGCACACAACTAAGTAATTCTCACAAGAAAACGTTATTGATAAAAACAGAAAATAGTAGTTTTAGAAAAGATGCGCTCTCCGTAAAACCAGGGATACTATTAATTTTGGGATAGGAAAGTCCTATACTAACGTACGTAGCGAAAACGGACCCTTTTGCATATTTGAATAAATTATGGTAATCGTCCGGAATGCGTCCGTGACCGGCGTTTAACGCGTTTAACAATGTTTAACCAGGTTTAACGGAATTGTTAGTCAGCATAGGTTTGAGGGCGCTGTAGATTTACACAGACGACGGTGGCCACGCGAAACCTACATTTTGAATTCGTAGTGAATAACACGTAATCGCGAATATTAAACTTATCATTTTGACAAATTCATCATAATTAGAAGAATTTTTATCGTTAACCGGGCGATGACTGTTAAAAATAATTCAAAATGGTGCGCTCCCGTTGCCATATTGGGTCGTCTGAGAGACGCGTGGCCAGCGTCGCGTCGTCTGCTACAATTACGCCTTATCGGTAGAACAGCGCCACCAATTCTATGCTGACTAAGTTCAATTTAAAAGTGGACCCGATCGGCAAGCTCAGTGGCACACCCCTGGTAAAACCTGAGACTAAAATACTTTAGGTATTTTAGTCTCAGGTAAAACCATAATACTTCACAAGCGGATTTTTCGATTATCATGTAATTTCGCTAGCTTATTCAAAATTACAAGTTGAAAAAAAGTTATATCAAACTTGAGTAATTTTAACAAAATTGTCCTCTAAAAGGAAACACGCAACTAAACAAATGTTAACAAAATTGTACTCTAAAAGGAAACACGCAACTAAACAAGTCTCGCGCGACACGCTATTGCTCAAAACAAAAAAATATTGATTTTGAATTCCAAAACGGATTTTTCGATAGTCATAATATTCACAAGCGGATTTTCGATTGTCATGTTATTAGCCTAGATTATTCAACATTTCATGTTAAAAATATCATATCAAACTTGAATGATTTTGAATTCAAAAACGGATTTTTCGATAGTCTTGTTCTTTGGCAAGATTTACAAAATGCCATGCTGAACAAATTGATATCAATTTTGCGCTCCGGTCTTGTGCATTGTGTTGTACAATCCAATAAATCTGGTTTCAACCAAATCTATGCATTTTGCCTTAAGATCTGATGGCATAACGCACACACCAACATGTTGGGCTTAAAAAACACAACAGGGGAGGAAAAGGGAGGGGAGGGGGTGGCGGTTGATCTTTTTACAAAAACGCTGAGTTATTTTCAGTCGTTTTGATAAATCTACATGATCAAAGACTGATCCAAATAAAATTTAAATTTATGAGTAGGCCTATAGGCCAAACACGTCAATGCGCGTCGAAGCCAAGAGACAAAAAACGGAAAATAATATTGATTTTTACGGAAAATGCGACCTCATTAATCGGATCATTATTTCAAAAACAACTAGTCCGATTGTCATGTTAATTGGCTAGAATGTTCAAAATAGCATGCTCAAAAAGATAATAACAATTGTGAATGATTTTGAACAATAGTATCCTCTAAGAGAGCTCACAACAATATAAAAAGTCTCGCGACACGCTATTATCACTCAAAAGGAACAATAATTATAATATGGAAGATGCGACTTCCGTAATCATATCATAATTCGAAACACGCATATTTCATTTGTCTTGTTAGGCTATACATTGTTCATAATTCCATACTGAAAAAAGATGATATCAATTTTGCACTCCGATCCAGTGTACTCTATTGCGCAATTCAAAAAATATAAATCGGGGTACACATCTATGCATTTTAAGATAATGGGCAGTGATTTATTTTAACGCATGAAAAACATCTGATTTAAAAAAAACACGACAGGGAAAGAAGAAAGGAGGGAGAAGCGGTTGCTCTTTGTTCCAAAAACACTGCGTTATTTCATTCGTTGTGTTTAGTACTTCATGATCAAAATAAAAATAATTTGAATTGAACTCAAAATATATGAGTTTAAGCCTAACAAGTCAAAGCGCGTCTGGACCACAGACAAAGCAGAAAATAAAAGTGATTTTGCACACAAAGAAACAAGCCACGGGGAAAAGGGGGAGGGAGGGGGGGGGGGGGGGGGGGGGGGGGGGGGGCGATAAATAACAATACAAAGAGAATTGCATTTTGATGAACGATATAAAAAGGCTTTTTAGCTCAACCAATAAACATTTTCTATGAGATAACGGCATTGAATGGACCATCCGATAATAAATTCAACACATTTAAAAAACATCCAAGTTGAATTAAACAAACGAGTAGGCAACAAATCCGAAGGGGATAGGGGGAGGTGTCCCCTTCCTTTAAGCCATTGTTCAAAGCACATAAACATTCTCACGCAATAGGAAGCCCCCACCCCTTTTAATGTCAAAACAAGAACACCACTTATGACTTTCTAACATGCCTGTTCATGCTTTTTAAGAACGACGCACACACTATTTTATTTTTACTACGTGGACGTGTAGGCCTACGTCCCCATAACCTTAAAACTGTCCCCTTATTTCGCATTTATAGATTGAAGCCCGCCCTCTATAAAGCCCGCCCTCTATATTTTGTTTCATCCGTGTACAACAATGTTTTGGCCAGAATGTTTTGGCCAAAAATGTGGGTATACTTTAATCTAAGTATATGAAAAATAGTTGGTGGGTGTGGAGGGTGTTCTTTTCGTCTGTTTTTGATAGTGCAAAATGTCAAGTACTAGGTTTGAAAATAGACGCAGTCGCGGTGGACGCGGTGAGATTTCGCCAGGGTTATGAAAAGACGTGGACGCGGTGTGAATTTTGCTGATATATGAAAAGACATGGACGTGGTGGCCGCTGTCCCCTTCACTTTTGAAGCCCGCCCTAATTTCGCCAGAATTATGAAAAGACGTGGACGCGGTGAGAATTTTGCTGATATATAAAAGACATGGACGCGGTGGCCGCTCATCTTAAGTTCTCCTGAGTTCGCTTGAGGTCGCTATTTATTTAAACGTGAAGCGTGACACCGCCCTCTATAGTTTTAACGACATTAGGTCTCTTGAGTCTTGAGTTCGCTTGAGGTCGCTATTTATTTAAACTTGAAGAGTGACACCGCCCGCTATAGTTTTTAACGACAATTCATGTACGACATGAGGAGATCGCTTGAGGTCGCTCTGATGGTATTGGTGTGTAGGGCATTACAGACTTTAGCCTAATTGTCAAAGTTACTACGTCGGTATGGTAATTATACCGGCTAGTGAATATCTCCAATTTTTATTTTATAAATGTTTAGGATTTTCAGAAATATTTGTTTAAGGATGAACCCTTCCCTGATATAAACTGCATTTCTGAATTCCTCTAGTTACAAGCTTTCCAAAAATGTATACTTTTGCTATCATAGGTTGAAAACTTTTTCTGTTATAGTCATTTTTATAAATCCGGTAAATTGAGGCTGATTATTCATGTTGACTGTGTAGCGAATAGGAAGAAAACTGATGATCATGGTCTTATCCACAATTAATTAGTTGTTACAAATAGTTGACAAGTCTGTTGAACTACATACTTAAAGACTACTAAATATCCTTTAAAATGGGACCAGAATGGGGTTTGTAACATTATGGGATGAATAGTTATTGTAAAAAGAACAAAGATTATCGCCATTATTGGATTATCCCCATTGAGTTTGTACAGGCGGCACCCCTTCCAGCGGCACCCCTTCCAGCACCACCCCTGGTCTCCAAACATCAAACAGCTGTATCTCCCCTTCTGTATTAGCTATACCAATGCCATTTTGCAGGCAGATAGCTTGTTATTAGGGCTTTAAAATGATACCATGATAAATTTGTTGAGATAGCTTCTGTGGTTTTGAAAATATTTGAGGAAAATGACAGCATAAAACTAAAAAATGTAACGGCACCACCCTATTGGGAGGCGAGTTCATAACGCGTGACCATAGACATGAACACAATATTATTCATAGTAGTATGGTCACTATAATATTATTAAGCAGCACTCATCATCATGATCATAATCATGACAGCAACTCAACTTCACAGAAACAGGGTAAACCCGTTACAATCATACAATGAGTGTATAATCTGATAATAGATATCAAATGGTACTTGATCGATTACAGCTTAACTGCCTAAGGAGTAATCTAAATTCAGATGGAATTATCCATAACATCTCTCTGGATGAACCATAGTAGTAGTAGTAGTTTAGGAGTTCCCGCCTCTTGTTTCAGGCGCACCGCTTCAAAAAGCGTAATGTTCTTACACAATACATCAAAGCAACGTCACAATACTAGAAGAATACACATACTTATAAATCACAAGTCACAAGGAGTTCGTAGTCAATAATTATTACAAATTAAACACAATAGCGAAAGTTAAACATCAGCTAACAGATGCACCGTAGAATCCCAGGTAGAATCATCCTCGTCGTCAGGGTGCAGCTAGCTGGACTTCCAAAACACACAACAACATGCAGGCGCGTCGCAGTTTGTTGAAGAGATGAATACATTTACAAGACATTACACAGGTCAATCCAATCGATGGAGTGGGATTATTCATGCAAATTCAACCATTCAAAATCACTGTAGCAGCCCGCGAAATACAAAGACAGCTCCTTGGTTCACGAAATGACAAAACACTAAATTTTACCGCAAGCTGTACGGTGTAGTTTCCAATGTTCGGCTTGACAGTTTCTACTGCAATACATTGCAATTTTACACCTGGTGCACTTTTTGAGTCCTCCGGGAATGGTTGATTCCAGGGCAAAACAATTTAAATTGAAACACCGATCCAATACAGGCATGTCAGATTCATAATATTCTTTCTCAGCCTCACGTTCCAAGTTCTCATACAATTCCTCGAACTTTCTGTCAATCTCAGGATCGGTTAAGGAGGATTCCAGATCAGAGTCAGCAATGGGGGTTGTCCAAGTCATACGGCATGGGAGGGGGTAGTTCCTGGGATTGGAATTTGTCCAGAGAATTGTCAGTTCCTAGAAACCTGGCAAGCATGTGAAGATCCCCGGTGAAGATGATTCCTGGGATAACTGTATTTTTTCCGGGGAATCACTAGCATAGCTTCCAATCTCTGGCTCAGGTTTTCGGTTGAATTGAAAGAGATGATGAGGAAACAGATGGCGAAGTAGGTCGTGATGGGCGCTTGACCAGGACAATTGGGGTACCAAATCTATATTGTCTTTTCTGAGCCTCTGTTTTGTCCTCCATTTCTTAAGTCTTTCTTTGTCTCTTCTTCGTGTTGATGGCGACTTATTCTTTCTTTTATTTCCAGCGGTAGTAGTGTCAGTATGTTCCGCGGGTCTCTGATTAACATTCAAATGTTTATCCAAGCTTGCTACATGTAGCGCTGGCGCTGGCTGTGGTAATACACGGTTTGCGTGATTTCCTCTGGCTGGTGTATGTACTGTTGTCTCACTGGCGGGATTTTTAAACCACACGATGTCAAGAAATATCTTTTTTTCACTCTGTTTTAATGTCCAAATCGGAGTAAAACCATCCACATTCAGTGCATGCAGCACTTGGTCAAGTTGTCCTAATCCAGGGAAATAGGAAGTTTCCATATTTCTCGGCAGAAAACAACACATTTCCGGAGAGCTCTTTTTCTCAGTGCTGCACTCTCGACGCCATGCTCATAACTAATGATACAGTTTATGCAATAGGTTAAAAGGTAGGCAAATTTAGGCCTATACAATATTAAATGAACGGTCTTCCAAGTTTGACCAATGGATATAGAGGGTATGCAATGAACCAACCGGAACGGTATAACAATGGATCGGGCAGCCATTATGGAGGTATAGGCTAGTCACGTATTCGGATTGACAATTAAATTTCCCGCTTCATGTGATCTGAACTGACCAAATCATATTGTTCCGTGGAATCCAATCTTGGAGGCACAGTTCAAATGAGGACATCAGCGTGTTTTTACTGAAGAAAAAAAGCAGGCATATGACTGCTAACGGATTAAAATCCCCCAGTAAAAACACACCACCACCGGCATTTGCCCGCTCATACCGGTTTATTTCTCCTGGATTTTAGATGCCTTTTATCCTTCGAAACCAAGGATAATAGCGGTTGAAACCGGTTAGGAAAAGCAGTCTTTCGTCAGTATAAACACGCACGGTTCCTGCTCAGCGCGTTTGCCGGTGGAAAAGCGGAAGTGGGCACACGATGCACGATCACCTGACAATTAAATGCAAACAGATGTGTATGACCTTTCGCTGGCATTTATTATAATGAGGTCAGCGGCAGCCGGCAAGTTTGTTTATCGAACTGCATTAAAAACACGTCTCTCACACGAGCAACCGGCTTTTATCCTGCTTTTTATAAGACGGGTAAAAGCCGGTTTGCTTAATAAAAACACGCTGATAGTGACGTAGCATTGCATACTCTCTATAGCGTCGGCAATAGCTAGCTGATAAAATAGTGTAAATTGTAAAAACAAAAAACTTACAATCGAGGATGTCCTGGCTCAGAGGCTTGTCTCTGCATATTCAATCTCGTGCTGAGAATCCACCGGACACCCACATCCGCAAATGCTTGCATATGCCAGCTAAATAATAGCTGTAAACATAATATTTAAATCACAATACCTTTTATAATCCTTGTGTGTCTACAACATCTTTATGTTTGGTGTAGCATCCTGGTTCACCATCAACGATTAATATCATCTACACATTGAATGATACCTATCCTTGGACAAGCTGAGTGAAGCTTTCTAGGATGCATGTAAACATTGAATATTGAAGATCTCTAAATCCTCATCGAACGCTAAGTAGTACTAGTTAAAAGACATTGGCTATCCAGTAACCGCCCTGTTGTAAAACGCTGAATCAAGCGCGAATTTTAAATCTGTCTACTGCGCTGCACTCCACTCCGAACTAGGTCTGTGCCCTATCTACCATCGCTACGTTCCACTACACCTCGCATTACGTCACACCTGCAAAACACTTCTTCAAAATCGATTACTTCACTACTATAGGTTTTCCCAGTTAGTTTAACACTTTTTTCATTATATTTCATATCTCGTTAAGTTATAATTCGTCCCCAAAATCTGACTTACGCATTTTGTTAGATAAATTTCGTCAATGAGCATTATATTTCAAAGTATGACCATTTCATTTAATTCAGTGGTCATTTCTTTTCGTCAAGGAAGGATTGAATTCGTATCACCTGATGGGTAGCAGGTCTATGCACAAATATAATTCGTCTTTGTTCATTATTTTTAATACTTTTATCACATATATTCGTCAGGTGTTAGAAGAATAGGCCTACATATTATTGCAGGTTAGATTTGAACCACCGACAAGTTGGTGATATAAATCATATGAAATAAAAGAAAAAAAGAACGAACAAGAAATAAATAAATAAATAAATATATATATATATATAAAACGTATAGGCCTATAGCTGGATTTTACATGCTTCTAGGCAGGACGTTCCACATGGGACGAAATAAAGTGAACTGAATATGAAACTATTTGATCAAAGACGAAATAAATGTATAGGCCTACATTTATAGTAGGTTACCGCTGTATCAGACGAAATGCAAGTGTGTTAGGACGAAATAAAATGAACATTAAATGAAATTCATCGCGCAAAATATGAATATACTTGACCAAAGACGAAATTTACTTTAACAAATGCAACCTTCAAAATGTTGGGACGAATTCAAACTTAACGAGATATGAAATATAATGAATAAAGTGTTAAACTAACTGGGAAAACCTATATTATAAATATATATATTTAGTGTTACACTCAGGCCCGTAAGCAGAAACACAAATGGGCAGGGGTTATATTTCTCGCCAATTTGGAACTGATCAAACTATAGCGAATAAATCAATAAAACTCACACAAGACATTTCAAATAACTCTTCACAATTAATAAATAGAGAAGAGCGGGGAGTGTACGCCCTATGGGCAGGTTCGCCCACCACGTGATTCTCATCTTTGCGGCCACTGGTTGAATTTGGAGAACACACCATAGATACTAGTATGTTGCAAGCGTTCCCACATTAACGTGACAGATCACCGAACATGATTGTTAACTTATCATTCAAAAACCAGTTTTGCCTCGCAAAAGTGAATTTTCTTCCATTTTTCATATTGATTTTTTTCCAAAGATAATCGCAGAAAAGGTTTCAATGTAACTTATCATTGTAGTATGGGATTGATTCACTGGGATTGATTATGGATTTGATGCAGTTAACAACCCATATATGTGGGACATCCGTGGTAGGTCAATGAGGTCAATGCACTTATATTGCGCTATATGGGGCACATACGCCCTATGATGATGGGGCAGGTTCGCCAATAGGGATTTATATAGTAATGATTTTACATAATTTCAAAATTGTAGGCCTAATTGTCCTCTTTAATACAGGATAATTGTAATTATAAAAATAATAATCAGGAATGGAGTGTAACCAGGCCCGTAACTAGGGGGGGGGGGGGGGGGGGGGGGGGGGGGGCGGTGGGGCGGACCCCCCCCCCCCCCCCAAATCTGAAGGAAAAAATCCTTTTTTTTTGTACCAATGCATTTTTTGTTTGTACCAATGTACCTTTTTTTTGGTACCAATGTACCTTTTTTTGGTACCAATGTACCTTTTTTTGGTACCATGCCAATGTACCTTTTTTTGGTACCAATGTACCTTTTTTTGTTACAAATGTACCTTCCTTGTCAAGCTGGCTTAGGATGGTGGGTGAAGCATTCGCCCAGCTTAGTGAAGCATACTCCTTGTTAATGTCTCTGTTGGGCTATTGTTCACATTTGCTCTTTATATACCAAACAACAACAAAAACACATCCCATGTAATTTATTTCGTTTTCATGGCGTTCATGTGAAGGCCAACGTAGAGCTGCAGTTTTCTACTCTTTCCAGGATATGCAGGAGTTTCTGCGCCTGACCAGAAGTGTCAGACACTTTAGTGCTATGTCATCAGCGAAATCCAAATATGTTACCATCAGTAGTCCAACTCTGCGGCGCGGCTGCGCATGGGGTTGACTGTAAAATCTAGGATTTTCTCTCTGCCTTCTATGGCAGTTCGCATGCAGTAATCCAGCACTACATGTAGAGATACGGAGCAAGAGTTTCAACGGTAGTTTTAATGATCACCTGATCCAACACTGCTCCAATAAATGCTTCTGTTCCACAAGAAAATGTTCTCTGTTTTTATTGATGACCTTGTAGATGTTTGTGACAACGAGCTATATATTGATGCTGACGATACTCTTTGCACCCATGAAGTCATCAACCGATCCCAAAGCAGTAGCTGCTAGATATATAGCTCGTTGTCACAAACATCTACAAGGTCATCAATAAAAACAGAGAACAGTAGTGGATATTTCCTTGTGGAACAGAAGCATTTATTGGAGCAGTGTTGGATCAGGTGATCATTAAAACTACCGTTGAAACTCTTGCTCCGTATCTGGCTTAGGATGGTGGGTGAAGCATTCGCCCAGCTTAGTGAAGCATACTCCATGCTGCGGACTTGCGACTTGTAGACAGTATATAGATCTGCCTTTAGCCTCCAGTTTGTGTGAAATATCCACTACTGTTTTCTGTTTTTATTGATGACCCTGTAGATGTTTGTGACAACGAGCTATATATTATGCTGACGACTCGACACTCTTTGCACCATGAAGTCATCAACCGATCCCAACGCAGTAGCTGCTATAGATATATAGCTCGTTTTCACAAACATCTACAAGGTCATCAATAAAAACAGAGAACAGTAGTGGGCCAAGGATATATCCTTGTGGAACAGAAGCATTTATTGGAGCAGTGTTGGATCAGGTGACCATTAAAACTACCGTTGAAACCAGTCTGGAAGTGGTCAATGACTTTAAATATCTGGGATCCTGGACATTGAGCAGCTTGCAAGATATCAAAACAAGGAAGGTACTAGCATGGAAGACGTGTAATAATCTCAACAAGATAGGGAGATCCAACCTACTAAGATCAACACAGATTGTTGGGATTCATATATTAATGCTGAAAAGCTTGTAAACACTAAAAGGGGACTTCTAGGCATGTTACAGAATCATGATCTGAATTTAACAGGTATTTTGATTTCTAATTTAAAACTGTGTATGGTATTTTATCACCTAAACATGTCCCTAAAGTTAAAAGTAGCAAAAAACCTATTTCTCTATTTCAAATATGCAAACATTGTTATATTTGGCTTGAAAATACCACCTTGTATTTTGACCAATACCGGTATGCTTATTACGTTAAAACAGTTAGAAAACCTGTACGCCTAATAATGAAAGACCTCCCCTTTGTAAAAACATGTCCAAGTCTTCGGAAGATCCGAACAAGGGGATATTTACAATTCATTAGTACAATGTGCCATTAATACAGTAACACCTGTTGGCAAGAAACAATGTGAAATGCATGATAAGGATGACAAGAGTTTTTATATATTTGATGACAATGTGCCTTAAAGGAAGTGTTCTGCAAGCACAACATTGAGCATTATTTGTTAGACAAATAATTATCGAGCCGAAATTACGTAATTATATAGAAAAAAACACCATACTAGTCACAAAAATGAATAAAAACTGCCATCACTCAACATGCAATTTTTAAAATTCGCGGCGATCGAAAGTCCCGGTGTCGATGACGTCATGGGTATCGGTGCTAAAATTTGCGCATGTGCATTGTATAACTATGACATCATCGACACTGGGACTTTCGATCGCCGCGAATTTTAAAAAGTGCATGTTGAGAGATTGCGGTTTATATTTGTTTTTGTCATAAGTGTGGTGTTTTGTTCTATATAATTACAAAAGTTAGGCTCGATAGTTATTTTTCTAACATATAATACACACTTTTATGCTTGCGGGACACCTCCTTTAAAAAATAATGAAAGTTTTGTAAAAGAAGTAACATTTACTAGGGTGGTAAATTGGAAACCAATTTTAATTTTCATTGGCCCAATAGTCAAGAATTTTTTCAAAAATCTTTTAAAAGGTGGCAACAGTAGTTGCTTACTTAAATTGTACTGTCATTACTCATTACTGTTGTCGTTAATATTGTTTACTCACTGTTATCTTCCAAATACTCCAATTTTAATGTAAACCGCTTTGTCTGTATAAACGCCTAGCGTGGCTTGAAATCTCATCAAGGGGTGAGGGTGGATGGCCTTTAATTAAGATTTATTTTCAAGGCGGAAAACAGGGAAAAGTGCACATTTGTGGAACATTTTTATGCTAAGAAAATAAGGAAGCTATACACAAAAGCTGCAGTTTTTGATAACATTACAATTGGCTCTTTGGACCTATATTGCTGTGATATTTGGCATTCTTGAAATACTTATGGTTGAAAAATATGGGGTGGGTGGAGATACTATTATTAGAAGAAGAAGTGGGAGTGATATTATTCTAGGCTGCCATGTTTTGGCAGAAAATTGAAGATAAAACATGGGGATATCTTTGCAAAACAGCATAGAAAATCCGTCCCTCGTACTGACATTGGTTTGCAATATCTCAGTTAACAACTGATACGGTATTTTGAATATCTCTCTGTCATTGTTAGAGAAAGGACTAGAGTTGCTATGTATATTTAGAAAAGAAATTGACTACAATTAATTTTGACAATATTTATATAATTGTTCAAAGGTTCTGGTAACCCTTTTTTCTTCAATTCCGTAACTCGCATCACTAAATCTAAGTATAATACATGCATGCCGAGATTCGAATTGAATAGCTCGCCTTTTCAAACACCTCGCGCATACACGTCAACGACAGAGCTCCGGTCAATAATGTCATTGCGACGCGAGATGTTAAGGATCAAGTTCCATTAGCTGCCACCATGTCACAGTTAATTGTATTATGATAACACAAGGTGAAGATACTAATTATTGGCTTATCACCAACCCATTTAAACCTCTTTTATTCCTTAGCCCTATGCAAAACACGTCTCATACAAAAGTTACAAGAGGACTCCATCACATGAGATGGAACCATTAAGATTTTGTAAAATTAATCGTCCCTAGCAATATTATTTTCTCAAATGATAAAGTATATAATGAAGTTCATATATAGTTGCATCTTTATACAAACACTCCCAAATTAAAGCACTTTCCGTTCCACATCTGCGCTTTTAAAAATTCATAGTCGTTTTGACTAAATACCAAGTAAAATAAGATCTCTCTAAATATTCTAGTCAAAAATTACCTCAAAATATTGCAAATATGAGGTAAATTTTGACTAGAAAATCTACTGAGATCTTATTTTACTTGGAATTTAGTAAAAAACGATTAGGCATTTTAAGAGTGTGTCATATTTTTAATCAACCACTTCATGACATATAATGCCCCGAACAAAAATAGGTCTTTTTTGTTTCTGTGAAACTTATGATTAGAACAATATAATTTGGACACAAAAATTAAAATCATCATCATCATCATCATCGGTCGTCCTTGGACGGAACAATGGAAGCAGCTTTAGTTACCTCCATCATTCTTTCTTTGGCTATTTGTTTACTCCATTGGTGCGCCACGCATAGTGGAGGTACATGTATAGGAATACATATTATGTGTGTGTACAGATACAGACCCGGGATGATCCCCTACTCTTTACGAAGGAGGCTGACCTTTTATTAACATGTGCTCGGGGATAGCTCTTCTGATGCACGGGACCACCATTTCTACGTGACTTCCGAACCACGAGGCAATTGAGACTAAGTACCTTGCCCAAGGATACACACATGTTGGCGGTAGCGGGGCTAGAACTCACAACCTTTGTATTGTGAGACCTGCATGCCATCCACTAGACCACAGTCATGCTCCCACATTCAAATTTTAAAAAACACCGCAAAGAGGGGGAAAAGAGTCCACACTCATTAGATAGAGAGACCATAACTGTTAATCCGATCATCTTATGATAATATGATTGATTAACACCACTGACAAATTGTGCTATAGCTATATACATCTTAATACCTAAAAAGGATTGCAAATGTGGAAGATTTACGATGTTTTTCGTAGAACCATGCAGTCTGAAATGACCTAAATTACAAGGTTAAGTACGCTCTAATGCATGCATGTCGAGATTCGAATTGAATATCCCGCCTTAACAGTCACTGACAGAGATAACACCGGTCGACACTCCTTTGTGCATGCAATACATTGTGCATAATCACATACTAGAATGTTGACGTAACTGCAGGACAAATTCATAAATTGTTATCAATCTTTAACAACTTATACTATAGTCTTTGGTCATGAGGTATCAAAATGTAACGGACACATTTCTTTAAAGGTCTATACTAATTTTATCAGCATTCTTTGATTCAACGTCATAACCTCTCAGATGAATGTGCCCTTTTTTGTAGTTGTTGTGATGTTTCGATATGCCCGAATATTATGTTTGAAAAGGCTTGAATGACGGAAATAAACCATTTCATCATTGCAGCCCGCGTATATAGGACTACATGTTATAAAGATATTTTGCACTTTTCTCTCTGTATTTAAAACAATCTTAATCATTATAAAGGCATAATATAATTATTATTTAGTTATTTAATTTAACATGATTATATTGCAGCATGAATTAAGCTATTATAGATACAATATTATATTGTATATCATGATAGGCCTAATTTCAACCATGTGATAGTTTTTACTATCATTATGGCTGGACAAGAATGATGTGATATTCATGATATAAAACATATTTTGAATGCCTTTTGTTTGTGCAATAGTAAAACTATATCACTCGGTCCAATTTGGATTATTCCATTACACTCGGCTTCGCCTCGTGCAATGGAAAAATTCAAATTTGACCTTGTGATATAGTTTTTACTATTACACGCTCAGGCATTAAATATTTGTATACGATTGCATTATTGGCATGAAATTCAGAGTAACGACTCCTTTTCCGGAAGGTCTAAACTTTGAATTTGTATATGTATATATACGAATGTTATAACAATAAGTATATCCTATAAATAAATATATGATGTATATTATTCGGTTCAACACTCTTTTGTATTCGAACAATCTTCGGCTACCGTCTTTGTTGATATATATATTCCATCAATTGAGGTGGACATTAACGGAGAGTCCTATCGGAAGGGAACTCGTGCGTTTTCTTCGGCAGCTATCTTTCCTCTCCCTCCTCATTGTTGCAGACAAACAATGAATTATCGCTCACGTAAGATTTAATTTCCGCGAAGCATATTCAGCCAACCTTTTACGTGAAAACTAAAAAAATGAAATCGAAGAAAAATAACATGTCAAATGAGGTTAAAATATTAATTTATTTATTTATAACAATTGGCAAAACAGCCAGGACAAACCCAATAGTGACATAAGCACTAAATTAAAGGGATGCCCAAACATCAGACAAACAAAGAAACATAGACACACACAAAATAATACGCAATACCCCCCCCCCCCCCCACCCCCACCCGCCCACATGAAAACACAGAGACACAAGGCTATGAATAGAGATGGAGTATATCAATACTTTGACACTTTTTATATTGATGTTGTCTTTTTTCGATGCAATTTTAACCCTCATCTTTTCAAGCTACCATATTAAATTCAACGGGGATGATCAACTCTTATATTTATCGTGTCCTGTGACAGGTTATAAAGTCCTGTGACAGGTTATAGAGTCCTGTGACAGGTTATAGAGTCTTGAGACATGTTATAGAGTCCTGTGACGGGTTATTATATAGTCTTGACACATGTTATAGAGTCTTGTGGCAGGTTATAGAGTCCTGTGACAGGTTATAGAGTCCTGTGACAGGTTATAGAGTCCTGTGACAGAGGTTATAGAATTCAATGTCTCAACTTCTATTAATGTCAAGTGAATATAACATTTTAACAATCAAAAAACTTAGATTATTGGACTTGGAGAAAAACCCGAAAACAAAACCAAACAATCTACAAACCTTTCCTGTTTCGGTAATGGGAAATTCTTCAACAAATATGACGTATTTCGGCGATAATAAGGTATACACCTGAAAACAGGAACATCAGAGACAAAATCGAGATTAGACTACCATTAAAGCTTTCCACGCCGCTATAGACGTTATTCATAATTGACGCATTTACGTCCAAAGAGGGCCGTGCTATGCATCTGAGCATACTCAGAGCAATTAGTGCTCCGAAAACGAGGCCATTAATGCAGCCGGGACTAGAGTGATGTAGTAAATTAATGTGGCGAACTTTGCACTAATCATAAAAAAGTCTTCATACTTCTGAGCTGTTCAATATTTGACCTTATTACATTCGTGAAATAAACTTGAACGTATAAACAATCTATTCCACTAGTTTGAAATAAACTGTTTGCTGGTAACCGACATAAAAGAAAATGTAAAAGTTCACGGTTCATTACATTGCAGTAAAAGTACGAGATTTTATAAATGTTTATCGGCGCACTAATTGCCCTGAGCATGCTCAGTAAATATGCGCCAATTATGAATAATGTCTATTAGTTTCACCATATATAAAAGAGATTTTTCAGAAACCGTTCTCAACTTTGAAAATCTAGCCTATATCAAGAATAAATGAACTAATGCTAAGTATGTTTGTACTTATTTTATTACATTTCTCATGGTGAATCCACATATGGTGATGACTTTCAATACTTTTGACATTTTTGAAACATTTTGTAGTAAAATTATTCACAAAAATATGAGGTATTTCGGTAAATATCAGACAATGGCATGAATGGGCCAACCAGTTGTATGACAGTTCTCAACAACCCCTTGTTATTTTTATCAGACAAGAATATATTGATTATTAAAGTATTTTAATACTTTCATGTCATGTCCAAGTCCTTTATTGAATCCAACAATATACTACATGTAGCATGCATAGAATTTACCAAGCTCATTTCTGCAGCTATACTTATACCTACAAACATGACAAAGATGTTATCGAGTCGTTGCTGCATCAAGGCAATGCAAGTCCTCACCCAGATTGATAAAAATGGTATCCATTTTATGGAACATTTTACCCTACACCCGACTTGGCTCCTTGCGATTTCTGGCTCTTCCCCAACAATCAAATCGAAGATTACTGGGAGGTCCTTTTCAAGGATTCAAGACCTAGCCAAAGCTGTACATTCAGAGATGATATGCTTCGAGAAGTGGAGGATGAGGATGCAACGGTGTATAAACGGGACGTCTAGGGAAGCTACTTCAAGGGAATGTGATTGTAGTTTTGGAAATTGTATGGAACATGAGCCAAGTGACAACACTTTTTGATTCGATATTGTACAAAACCAAAGTTCATATTCGGCGTATACGTTTTTAGGACATTGGTATTTACCTTGTCTTTGCAGAACGCTTTGATTTCTTCTTCAGTTATGTGACTCCCTTCTCTTACGCTGGAAATAAACAATGGTTGACAAATTATCAACCTCAACATCGAATGTTCTAGTGGAAGCAAAAGAACTAGGTGTGACATGTTGTGTCCGTCTATTAAAAGGTATGTTAGACGAACCTTTCCTGATTTTCAAAGTCTAACTCAAGGATCACTGAACCAATATACTTGTACTTATTTCAATGCATTTCTCATGGTAATTTCAAAAATGGTAATGAAATTTTAATAATGTTGACATTTTTGAAACATTTTGTGAAATTTTGGAACGTCATCTGCAGACGCTTGCCGCGTGGAAAGTGTTAATTTTGGAACTCACAATTTATAATATACATTGGAGTCTATATCGCTGTCTCAAGACTATAACGTCCCCTCTTTATACTCACATGACGCAAGCACAGACTTCTTCTCCTGTTCTTTCATCCGGGACACCTACAACCTACAGAGACATGACAAATAGTTATAATTATTAGAGTACAAAGAATCGGGTCACCACCACCATATGACACAAAAATAAATGTCGTCATCAATATTGTCATATCTGGGTTCAAATCTCGATGGCTTTCTCCTGTTTTGTCCAATTATATTTTCAGTTTCAATGCAAATTATATTAAAATGGATAACATTTTGAATTAATTCAGGGTGATGAATGTTTCTGAGTTGCAGTGAATCAATTGTTGGCCCATCAGAGCTCTTTGTAGAGAATTAACAGTTTGATTTGTAATCACTCAGTTCATTAACTTCAGTGATGTCTGTTGGGCTATTGTTCACATTGCTTTTTATAAACAAACAAATACATATAGATGAAATCTTTTACGTCTTCAACTTCATGTAAGCTCTAACAAATAAGGTTCGATTTGATCGACCAGTTTTTAAAAGATGGCGAGAATCCAGAGAGACTATGGTTTCAGTCAAGTATAAAACTAACTGTTTTCTCATAAGCCTAGAATGGCAGGTAGGACTCGACAGGGTTATTTTTATCGACTTTACTGTGCTCAAGGAATCTGAATGACTCACCATTGCCCCACCTATCACTGGATGCTTGTATAACACCGTTTCCAACTCATTAGGAGACAGATTAACAGCTTGCTTGATGATAATATCCTTGAAGAATTAACAAAAAAAGTGACATTACATCCCCTCTTATTGTTCATTACAAATATATAACTTTTCTGTGTAATTTAGCAACACATATCTAGCTTTATATTTGGTACGAGTAATGTAACAACAAGTGTTTTCTTATCAAACATATTTCACTTTAACTTTACCTTATGAATTACCGGATATATTTAAAGATTAACAACGATTTTGTAATAAAGGTAAGTGATTTTTGGGACACCCTGTACTTACCTTTGATCTTCCAAGAACCCGGATGTAACCATCTTCATCCATTTGACCCAAGTCTCTACACGTGATTTGAATAGTAACAGAAAGTATCAATTTCAAACAAGATTCTCGGAACTGACTGGCAAATTAGATAAAAACACTAAAGTCTTGTTATGCAATGCATTGTGCGATGCGTTATTGCAAATGAGTTAAAATTCAACTACCATTAATTGCGATTTGCGATAGGTTGCTATGCATTGTGGCATCGCTGAAGTTCTGCTAAAAAAACCTGTACGGTCAAACGGACATCTCAAGCCAACGCGTCACAAACGGTCCTAAGAATAGTCTAGAGGCTAACTCTCATACGAGGCCTAGTTAAGGCGAATTGTTCAACCGGTGTACCTTCTCAAATCTGATCACATACGGTATGTAGTTAGTATAGACCCTCTAGATAAGTGCCAGGTAGTGAGTCAATCCAAATTGTGGTGTCACATTTTTTTAAAGGCCTTTTTAAAAAGTGTCTCATTCGATAGTAAACTAGCACGATTTCAGGGTAGGGGAAACATAAATCATCATATTATATACTTATTTTTAACCGAATTGCGTCATTTTTGCATTAAAATATGCCAAATGGTTACCTCTCTCACGTTTACATTTTCATGAAGCTGTGTATCAACTAAATAATTCGAAATACTAATATAACATATCCATTTGACAAAATATAAAAATGTTGATTGCATACTATTTTCAACTTTCAGAAAAGTTTATTCAGACATAATTCTAATACGTTATTCATCATTAAATGTTGTCGTATTAGTAGTCAAACATGTTGTAGTCATATTGGAAATGTAATAGACAGATAATAACTTCGCGTGTTTACATATTGTTTTTACAAAGTGTCCCATATAAATAATAGTGGAACTTGATTGTATTAGATTGAAAATTAAATTGTCACATCATTGCGTTTACTCAACCAAAAGAGGTTCTTTTGGTACCAATTGAATATGGTATGAACCTAGCTCTCTCCTCTTGGTCCGAAATTGTTCTCCTGGACTAGATTTGATTGTGGTCTTTCCGGATCAATGACACGGTTATAAAGCATTTCATTTTATCATTCTATTATAGAGCTTAACCTATATCTGTGAAGTATTTCATAACATAATTTAAATCATTTTTTGAAGTAAACAATAGTGGTCGTGCTAAAATCATTTAGTTGCAAAGAATGAGTCAATCATTTCACATTAGTGTCGTCGTAAGACAACTCAGAATACTTATCCAACGTCGTGTATGGATTGCAGCATCCCTCATCACACCAGAAACAGCCGCACGCTTCTGTGCAGCTAGCTAAGGTTGTGCATCTTGCAATAACAATCAGCTCATCGGCATGCAGATTGTTTGCAGCCACAGTGAGTGAGCTCCAAAAGCGCAAGTTGTGCAGGATCTTGTGTCATCAAAACGGGTTGAAGGTTGTCATCTTTGATTTTCCAACCATTGCCAATTAGTGTTGGGATTTTTTGGTATGCCTCTATTGATTTTCTCCATATCAAAGCCTGGGAATGTTCTCTTTTTATAGATGATAACGAGTCTGATTTGGGTGGAAGTCCTTCAGTTTTCTTTCGGTTTTATCTTTGCCATAGTACAGATGAACTTCTCACAAGACTTGATGATACACTCTAAGAAAAAAGGGTTCTAGCGGGGGTTCTTGAAATGGCAAATGGTTCTTGGCAGAACCATGTTTCTCTAAAGAACCTTTAAAGGTTCTAAAAAGGTTTGTTAGGGGTTCTTTAACACCGCAAAAAGGTTCTATGTAGTGAGATGGTTCCAGAAAGAACCCTTATTTGGGGAAAATGGGGTTCTTGGTAGACTTATCGGAAATGCTGAAATTTGCATACGTACATGTACATCTTAATAAATGAGTTCGCAATGTAATAATTGTTTTGTAACCCTGTTAATAAACGGTACTGTGTAAAAAAATACAAATATTTACTTTCTACTTTATTTCTTTATTGATATGATTATAACCAAGTATAATCAATGACTTAAGACTTTGACTTGCTGACTTTTATTAATTTAACACCATTGATTCTGTATTTTGTAAATATTATCTAGTCAGATTCACAGTCAGTTTGTTCATCATTTAATAGAACCTTAAGGGTTCGGCATCCAAAACAGAAGAACCTTTTTAGGTTCTTTCAAGAACCCTTTCAGAGGGTTCTTGATAGAACCATGAGGGTTCTATATAGAGGACAAATCTGAAGAACCATTTAAGAGAGAAGATCTGTAAGGACTTAGCAAAACTCTTAAAATTCAGACAAAATCAAAAATATCAAATTTCCTGAAAATGGTGGTGGTGAAAGTGTTTGGTGAGGTAGCAATAAAAATGATATTAAAAAAAATCATATTTGCTTTGTTGCCATGGCAACAGGGAAAACAAAAGAACATCCGATATAGCAAGAAATTGCTATTTGAAAATCTCAAAATTTTAAAGTTTTTTTGAAAATTGTCACAAAAAGTGTAATGAATAAATATTATTACTGATTATATATTATGTTGCTACACATGTTGTTCTACAAAAAATAAATAATAAGAAAAACAATTGCGTTTCGGGAAATCCCCAAATGGATGCTTAAAAATCCCCATATTTGACCAATTTCAGAAGTCTGATTTTAGGTCAACTTTGAACCCGTGTATAAATCCAGGTAGTGAAATGTTTTATATGTCCAATTCAGGATAGAAACAATAATTCTTGCTCAACTCAAATCCACTTTAAAATAACTGGGATATTACTTTTTGAAAGGGTACTGGCTCGTCAAATTTGTCTCATTCTGTAAAAAGGCTCAAATTGAATGTATTAGCATTTTCATGTTTCGGGTACTCGAAAAGGTAAAATATCAAGTATAAAGTCAATTATATTGTTTAAAATGTCTCATACTAGTTTTGTTTTAATTTATTTTAGCCAAATGAATAAATATTTGCGCATGCGCAGAATTTATACAGCTAATAACTTGCTTATTCCTATATAATAATCATGACATTTGGTCAGTTACTCTATTGGATAAAAGATTTCCTGTCAGATCGTACCCAGCAAGTCATTTTGGAGGGAAAGAAGAGCAGTGTTGCCAATGTCTCATCGGGGGTACCCCAAGGCACAGTACTTGGGCCCTTATTGTTTCTGGTTTTCATCAACGACCTGTCTGAGTGTGTTTCATCAAGTATTCGCCTCTTTGCTGACGATGCCTTTCTATATAGACCTATCCAATCCCAAGAGGACATCACAACCCTAGAGAAAGACCTCGCTAATCTACAGCTATGGCAGAAGAAGTGGCTAAAGTCTTTCAACGCAGACAAATGCGAAGTGTTAAGAATCTCCAACAAGAGAAACAACATCATTGGAGTATCACCTTATTCCATCCATGGGACTGCACTCCGTACCGTAGAAGAGGCAAAATATCTTGGTGTCACCATCCATAAAAACCTCACATCAACAATATCTGCACCCTTGGCTTCATCCACCGCAACCTATAGAAATTTCATTGGGTTCCTTTTAGAACCAAAAAAGGTTCTAAAAGGGTTCTTTAGCCAAGAAAATGGTTCCTCAAGCTTCAAGAACCTTTTGGGGAAAAATTATGGAGAACCCTCAATGGTTCTTGGTAAAACGGTAAAAAATGTTTTTAGCCAAGAAGCAATGATTTTTAACAGTTGAAAAGGACTAAATTTGTTTACATTTCTCTTGAATTTGCATATTACATAAAAAGAAAAAAGAAAATATACCTTTATGTCTTATTTAAAATTTGAAAGTTCTTCAAAGAACCATTCTAAGGTTCTTTTTAGAACCTTTTAGGCCAAAAGGTGCTCCCCGCGGGACAAAAAAGGGTTCTTAAACGAACCATTTTTTCTAAGAGTGTACTGTTCAATTTTCAGAGATAGATAATGTATGCATGCATGTGAAGGGTGTAGGTTAATTGGTGGGTGCTGGTTTAGGGGTGATGTGGTGAGTGGGTTGGATAGGTTGGGGTGGTAGGTTAGCTTGGGTGGTAGGTTTTGGTTGGGGT
Organism: Ophiura sarsii; assembly: GCA_035610835.1. NCBI lineage: Eukaryota > Metazoa > Echinodermata > Ophiuroidea > Amphilepidida > Ophiuridae > Ophiura > Ophiura sarsii. The sequence continues at coordinate 18,292,437 of CM069457.1, read as the reverse complement.
GGGTGGGATAAGTTGGGGTGAGTGATCTTTTAATTTTCAAAGAATGTGCATGTTTTCAGATTTTAAAGATAACTCTGCATTCCATTATTTCAATGCTGTTATAATTTATGTCAAATTATAAATATGCATGCCCTACTTAGAGATACAAAGGTCATTCCTGACATCACCTCTTTCAAAAATATAATTTTTAGGACACAAAATTATCCCAAATAGCTTTACATTTCATTTCCTATGCAGTATTAACATATTGGGACATGTTGCATTACCTTAGATATAACGAACTGTAAAATTAGATTTAGCATTTTTTATGAAAATAGCCATTTTTGTAGAATGTGTGTAACATACAGGACCAAATATCCCAGTTATTTTATTTCCTGTATGATTTACCAAAGGTATGAATAGTTAAATCCATGAAGAAAAAAATATTTCAAAAAACACTACCTCGGCTGCTGTGGCGTTTCAAAGTTGAGGTAAAATGAGGTTATGGAAAATCGCTAAAAAGAGTGATTTTTCAAAGATTGTATTGGGGGATTTAAAAAAGTGCAGACAAATCTGGCAACATTTTTTTATGTAAAGTTGAACAATGATGCATTATAGTAAAATCATAATTGATATCATTTTATGTAGCAGTTTTTTTTGTCAGTAGCACAAACCTACCCTATTCAGACCCTTGAAAATTGTAAAATACTTCAATTTTCATCATCAAATTTTGAATTGCGTTGCCATGGCAACCATGACACTAGGGGGGGTCATCATGGTAGGACAAACTATTTGACCCAAGACCTACATCCTGCCAAAATGTCAATTAAATTTGGTGAACTTCATTTTTTAATTGTGTCTGAACCTTGCTAAATGCTTCTGGACCCTCTCTCTTAAGGTTCTATTTAGAACCCTTTCTTGGGGGCTCTTTGAAGAACCCTACATGAATGGTTCCTCAAGGAACCATGAGGGTTCTAAATAGAGGACAAATCTGAAGAACCATTTAAGGTTTTTTTAAGAACCTTTCTTGGGGGTTCTTTGAAGAACCATTACAAAATGGTTCTCAGGGGGAACCCTCGAGGGTTCTAAATAGAGGACAAGCTGAAGAACCTTTTAAGGTTCTAAGTCGCACCTTTTTTTTCTGAGAGTGTATCGGTAGCCATGATATCGGTAGCCAAGCCAAGAAGTACATCAAATGTTTTTTTCTTTTCTTTCAAATACCAAACAATGATCTTACAGAATCGCACCCGGTCAAAGCATGAAATCCTGGCAATGCTTCACAAACGTGACGACCTAAGGAATCGGATATGCAGTGCGTGGGCATGCAACGTAGGTTATCTTTTACTCCTGTTCTGAACCATAATACCTTGCAGTTGGCATGGTTGATAGAGTTGTAAAGATAGACACACAGAAGATCGTTCTGAAAGTACCGACATTTGCGACAGTTATGGCAAAACAAAGAAGTAAGACAAAATAGTAATCACGGTCACGGCCGATACTAATCTCCTTGGTAGTCTACTTGTAACCGCTAACGCTTTAGGGATATACACCTTACAGATGTTCTCTCGTATGAGCTCTATCCTATCTCATTTTCACTAGCTCATGCAATCTAAACTACCCCCGCCTTGTGATCAGATGACAACACTGCAATCGTCATTGATGTTATGGCTTTGATCCAGATGTTAAAGTCAGGCGGTGTGTCAACATTTGGGGAGCTAGCTACCAACCATTATGATTTATTAACTACATCACTTATAGGTACTAACATGACTAACGCATTTCATCGATTAGTGTTTAAAAGCTATGTGGAGATGTCGATAAATACAGGAGAGCGAAACAGACGGGCGCATCTACTGCTTTAGAAATACAGATCCAAGGTACAGGAACACCAATTTCAAATCAATGACATAAGTACATAGCCAACCTCAAGAACAAAGTAAATCTGTGTATGTTCCTGATATCATCATGGATTCAGATGGGTCAACAGAGGCTGAAAGAGGATCATCAGCTAGTTATCGTACTACGATCGGATCATGAAGAAGCCGATACGATGCTTTTGTTACTTGCAAAACACATGCATCACAAGACCACCAGCGGATCGTTATCCAATCCCCAGACACTGACGTGTAGCTCTTATGTGTGTCTATATTTACAACTCTGTAAACTGCAAGGAATAATTGTTCAAAACAGGAGTAAAGAACAACCTACGTTACATTCTCACGCACAGCATATCCGATTCCTTAGGTCGTCACGTTTATGAAGCATTGCCAGGATTTCATGCTTTGACAGGGTGCGATTCTGTGAGTTCATTGTTTGATATTGGAAAGAAGAAATCATTTGATGTACTTCTTGGAAGGAATCAACATCAGGCTAGTTTGACAGAGCTGGGAAAGGCACCGGTCTTGGATACCGATATCATCAAGTCGTGTGAACAGTTCATCTGCACGCTATACACCAAAGATAAAAAGCTGGATTAAAAACCGATGACGTCCGGTATTGGCTCCTTTGCCAAAAACAGAAGAAAACTGAAGGTCTCCTACCCACGTCAGACTCGTTCTTACATCATCAAAAAACAGCAAATTTCCAGGCTTTGATATGAAGAAAATCCCTAGAAGCATAACAAAAATATCCCAACACCAATTGGCAATGGTTGGAAAATCAAAGATAGCAACCGTTTTGATGACACAAGATCCTGCATCACTTGCGCTTTTGGAGCTCACTCACCGTGGCTGTAAACAATCTGCATGCCGACGAGCTGACTGTTCTTGCAAGATGCACAACCTTAGCTGCAGAGATGCTTGCGCTTGTTGCGGGTGTGACGGGAGATGCTGTAATCCATACGCGACATTGGATAAGTCTTCTGAGTTGTCTGGCGACGACTCTGATGTGGAATGACTCATTATTTGCAGCTAAATGATTTTAGCATGACCACTATTGTTTACTTCAAAAAATGATTTAAATGATTTTATGAAATACTTCACAGATAAAGGTTAAGCTCTATAATAGAATGATAAAATGAAATGCTTTATAACCGTGTCATTGATCCGGAAAGACCACAATCAAGGCTAGTCCAGGAGAACTATTTCGGACCATGAGGAAAGAGGTTCATACCATATCCATTGGTACCAAAAGAACCTCTTTTGGTTGAGTAAACGCAATGATGTGACAATTTAATTTTCCCTCACCTAAAACAATTCAGTTCCACTATTCTACGGAACACTTTGTAAAAACAATATCTAAACACGGGAAGTTATTATCTGTCCATTACATTTCCAATATGACTACAATATGTTTGACTACCAATACGACAACATTCAATGATGAATAACGTATTAGAATTATGTCTGAATAAACTTTGCTGAATGTTGAAAATAGTATGCAATAAGCATGTTAATATTTTGTCAAATGGATATGTTATTAGTATTTTGAAATATTTGTGAGATACATAGCTTCATGAAAATGTTAACGTGAGAGAGGTAACCATTTGGCATATCTTAATGCAAAAATGACGCAATTGGGTTAAAAATAAGTTTATAATATGATGATTTATGTTTCCCCTACCCTGAAATCGTGCTATTTTACTATCAAATGAGACACTTTTTTAAAAAAGCCTGTGAAAAAAATGTGACACCACAATTTGGATTGACTCACTACCTGGCACTTATCTAGAGGGTCTATACTAACTACCTATGTGATCAGATTTGAGAAGGTACACCGGTTGAACGATCACTTTTTTTAGGGGCCAGCCTCTAGACTAGAAGCAGCATGTACGCCAATTGGAACATTTAATTATTTTATACGAAATATATCAACAAGAAAGATAGAGGATACTCTTTCATATTATTTTCTTACCCTGTATGTAGCCATCCATTCGCATCCTTGGCTTGTTTCGTCTTTGCCTCGTCGTCCCAGTAATACATAAACACAGAGAAACCACGATAGTGTATTTCACCCATCGTATTAATGGGAACTGTCTGCCCGTTACTGTCAACTATTTTCACCTTGGGCGAAAACAGAGTTTGGATATTGAGATAAAGGTTCATGAATAAAGGTCTTTCATTTTCAAAACTACGAAATTCCCGCACGTTTGAAAGTTTCGTGTGTTATGGTCCACACAATTAATCAAAAATGAAAAAGCGTCTTTTAAAAAAGTCCAACTTGAAATGTAACGAACGTGAACGACTTTTGTTGCATAAAATCACTGTCAAAACATTATCGCAGTCAGGGTGATGTAACACCCTATCTGACCATTGTTGAGATTTTGTTTCACAGTATAGCGCACTCTATAAGTTCATCATCCGGAAGTTAAGCGTAAACTGTCAATCATTCGTTGTGAATGAATATTCATTCATGACTATTCATGACCTCACACCATGTGATCGTCGCGATCCAGCGTCCTTCCCAACTGATCTGATTACAATAAATTCATAAAATGCAAATAACGCCACGCCCCTCCTCTGTCACTGTCAGACGAAGCCATCCACAATTTGAAATTCGTATTTTGTTCCACGTGAAAATTAATTTCAAATAACCAATTCTGAATGTTTCGTGTCATATAAGAGCTAAATTCTGCTATCATCAAAGCATATAAGTTTTACTCTAAATCACAATCAGCTTTTTTACCATTGATGTACTATTTCTGTGCCACAAATCATGTTTTGAGCCGATAAAATCCACCGTGTCTTAGGTCGTCTGGTTTGTTACGACCATGATAGTGCGCCCCCTCTAAGATCATCATCCGTCAATTTAAGCATAGTAAACGGGGGACTTTGCCTCCGAGATACTTGTCCCATACTAGTTATAGGGTCTCTGTCGCAGTGCAAACAAAATATTTTAACGAGATACTACAATACGTGAACACATATAACTTACTTCAGCGCTAGCTATTGGCTTCACCGCAGCATTCTCTATTATGTGGGGTGGGTCGAGGGGATGACTAAAATGAGACGCAAGCATTTCAGTCATACCATAACAATTCTGAAACGAAGAAGCGGGGTATTTGTTTAAAAAGGCAAGTGAAGCATCCATGTTTATTGATGACATTAATACATTACAATAACATTGATTAAACAAAGTACCTGTGCGCGCCATGATTATTGAAAAACATTTGTTCAAGCGTATACTCCATAGATTTATAATTCTGTGGTATACTAAGAGATATATTGAAAAACACGCATTGACGGTGATCCCCTCTAGAAAAAGATTTTAAAAATCCACTTTCGCTACCCAAGAAATGCGCTATAACGTGTTGTGCGCACACATTTGAATAGATCGGGTGGTTCAATTTCATATGAAATGTACATGGATCTAACGTTATCACCTTATGCTACAACATTTTAATCCCTACCCATTTTGTTGGGCTAACGTCACATTTGCTTTATATTATATACAATACATCTAATATTGGATAACACTGCGACTTTGGAAAAGGTAAAGGACGGTATAAAACTATTGTGATGGCATATTTCTTACCGTAAGGTATTTCGTTAATTTCTTGACTCTTTGACGTAAGGCTTCGGGAATAACACTTCCACTTAGGCAAACTGGAATTGGCAGATAAACATACATAGTTACAGAAACTGACTTTGACACTTTAAAGGGACACTAAGAGATGTGTTGTAGGCTGCGCCCTCAATTATGATAAAAACTGGGATTGGTATATTTTTACAATTGTATTACATGTATGAACATACACAGTTACACCTATAAGGATTAAGAAAAATCAGCCCTCTTTGTACAACAAAACGTCGATTTAAATTCAAAAATGCTGATCGAGACGCGATCAGCATTTTACGTCAGACAGTGTCCCCCTGCAGCACGCGTGATACATAACGCGAACCATATTTACAGGGCGTTTTAAAGAAAAGGTTCAATAAATAGCGATGGTATTGTTTTAATCAAGTTTTGCTGTGTTTTTGTGAGTAGAAACAACACTAATGGTAATTTTTAACGTTCATCTTGACTTCTGAAGTAAATTAATTAAAATTAAAAAAATCTTCAACACTACTTTGTGTCCCTTTAATATGATTGGTGTGAAGCTATCAGCTTTAGCTACTGATCATAATCCCTAGAAAGGTCCCATCTCTAGTATGTTTAGACCGTGTCCGTAACAGCCCCCATCAACATCAGACGATGGTAGACACGAATGCCCATACATTTTGAACCGCCGTTGGTTTCAATGTAAAAATGGATTTTTATTATATGACCCCGGAAAATTCATCACACGTTGGAGAAGAAGAAAAAAATGAAAAATTCTAAAACCGTCTAGATCACGTTACCTCGTACGCTTAATTTAACCTTGAATATTTGTGAACGAGCCTGTCCGGCATCGTCTGATCAACGTCGGCCTCACTATCTTTTGTGAGCACGCGGTGGGCTTGTAATTGTGTCGCGTCCGTGCGATATTGTTAGACGACTTAAGGATTTATTTTAAAGCATCGCTCCAGTTAAGTCCGATGATTCCCGTCGTTTTGCGTCCACAGACGTCGATAACCGCGCACCGCGCACCACATCTGATCTAGTATTAGCGACAATGTGTTTTCACAATTAGTTTTACCTGTTCTCAGATGTGACAAGTCGTAGCTGTCGATGTTCGGCAAATTGACAAGGTCGCTGATTTGATGAATGAAGAACAATCCGTCGGTTACTCTGTTGGGGAGAAGGGATAGAGATATTACAATAATGCGTCTGTTACGTTGGGGGAGATTAAAGGTCCTCCGTTCATACTCGCTTCGTTGCGCAACGGCCGATCGCGACGACGGCGAAAATAAAAGTTGACATCAGTGCTTCAACTCGTGCGCCGATATCCGTCGACGTCGATCGATGCGCAACGACAGGAGTATGAACGGACCTTAATGGATAGAGACATTTCATCATCTACTTTTGACACATCAGTTCTTTATATTTGACCGGCGCTATGCGCACATGCTGCAGAAGATGCGCACGGGTAAAGATACCTGCGTACGTGATGTGATCATGGTTATGAAATTTCCAAGGGTTTAAATAATTGGTATACTAAAACATTAACATCTTAAAGATGAAAATTAAATGGACAGTCGAATAATGTAACATAAAGCATCTACTCGTATAATTCCATGTATTATTCAGGCCAAGAAAAAAGCTCTGTCTCGCATACCCCGCACGCATTAAGTACCGTATGTGAAGCCAAAATTACAATTTAAAAAAAATCTGCATTAAGCATATGTTAAGCATTGCTATTTTTTTCTAATTTAAAAATAAAATCGCATATCGCATACCCATTTTCCCAAATTTATGTGAGACAGACCTTCTTTTTAGCTCAAGTATTCTTACTTCTCGTCCTGTAATGCGTTGGCCATCATGTCCTTATCATAAGTAGGATACAACACTACAGTCGTACAACCTTGCACTAGGGATACGAGTTGACTCACGTAGCATGCAGCACCGGCAAATGTCATCGTGGTGGCGAATCTCGTAGTCTCCTACAAATAGAGTAAACTTAACACTTTCGACGCGGCTATTGGTTTTACAAAATACAAAACAGACTTGTCAGAAACCTTTCCCAAATTTCAAATTCTATCTCAAGGATTACTGAACCAATACTAGACATGTTGTACTTATTTCAATGCATTTCTCAAGGTGATTCCAAAATAATATGGTAATGAAATTCAATAACATTTTTGAAACATTTTGTGAAATTTTGGAATGTCGTGGCATGGAAAGTGTTAATTAAGTAAAACACCGCTCATACATTGCGTACACGACCGGTGCAGCTTAAGACTAAAGGTTCAGTCACATAGAAGACAGCTCGCGACCCAACCTCTTCTCAACTACCACAAGACCACCATTTTTTCAAGATCGGCTGACATCTTGTTCAAACATGCACAATTTACATTTTTGGATCCCGATCAGGGATGAGCAGGGATGATTAGTATGCGATATTCCCCGCCTTCAACAAGACAAGAGATGCTGAATCACCTACAAGTAGGCCACAGCATCATGAAATCAACAATATCAAGCATGTTTAATCGGCGACGCAACTTGTTCAGTCCCCGATCAATCGCCGACCTCGACACGACGGCACAAGTTGTGACATGTGACAAGTCGGCGACTAATCTTCTGTATGTAGTCGCCGATTTAACATGTCAAGTTGGCTTGCATCTTCTCTCCCGCTTGGAGCAGACTCATTGCCGACCACTTTCCAACTACACACAACCACTCATGATGAGTCTGCTCCAAGCGGGAGAGAAGATGCAAGCCAACTTGACATGTTACATCGGCGACTACAGAAGATTAGTCGCCGACTTGTAGTCAACTGCTCGGCGACAAATCGGCGAGCAGTTTTGACAGCAACATGTCACAACTTGTGCCGTCGTGTCAAGGTCGGCGATTGATCGGGGCCTGAACAAGTCATGCAAGTGGCGTCGCCGATTAAACATGCTTGATCTTGTTGATTTCATTATGCTGTCGCCTACTGCATGTACTGGTAGGCGATTCAGCATCTCTTGTCTTGTTGAAGGCGGGAAATATCGCATGCTAATCATCATCCCTGCTCATCCCTGGTCGGGATCCAAAATGTAAATTGTGGAAGTTTGAACAAGATTTCAGCCGATTTTGAAAAAAGGTGGTCTTGTGTAGTTGGGAAGAGATTGGGTCGGGAGCTGTCTTCTGTGTGACTGAACCTTTATGAATTTCAAGGAAGTTTTGATTGAATCATAAGTAATGTAACGTGGTACTGCATTCGACAACGACAGCTAATGACACGTAGAAGAGAAGGGAACAAAATGTTAAATTAGCAGACGAGGGAGTATTCTTTATTTATTTCAAACAATCTGAACACCCTCATTTTGTTGCACTTTGTCGAAAGGGTGAAATCACCATCCCAACACAATGGGACGTATCTTCGGTTTGATAAGTCCGATTTTCATGATCTAAAATGCCAATGAAAGGTTAAAATATTTCAAAGTTGATTAAAAACAACAAACCTGATATCAATCTGCAAACATTCTGTCGGGAAAATAAAAATCAATTCACGATATTTGTCATTAGCTATGACATTATAGTTTTGATTAAAGAAAAACAGCTATATTGACCTGTTGAAATCGAAGTTTTTCCAAAAGTGGATTTCAACTAACTGTTGGGTCCGAATATTCATACATTCATGGAATACAGCGAGAACTGACATCACCATTGGAAACCAGCTTGATGACAATTCGTCGAACCCTTTTCATTTAAACGAGTAGGCGACGAAGAACCCGGTTCTACGGGCCCGACCGACTCTTTTTTCTTCGCATTTTCGAATTTAAAAACAAAATGATTCGTTTTAAAAGATTATGACAATTTCTGGAAATTTTGGAATTTTTTGGATTAAAATGTCAAAATGTGTTAAAATTCACCAACATTTTCAGGACAATTTTAAACAAAACAAAATCCCGACCGACCAACCCTACTTGAAATGTTCATTCGTCGCCTTAAGGGCTCATCAGACTCCACAACGCTGCAACGCTGAGCGCAAGCGTTGACCACCGTTGACCAATCAGGCTGTGTCACTTAGTTGTACCGGAGCTACTACGCATGTGTATGAAAGCGCAAAGAGTTCGAGCGTTGTGGAGTCTGCTGAGCCCTTTATGTAGTTATACCTACCCATTGCGGATCATAACCTTCAACATCGCATCTAAATGACGATCCTCTATAAATAGCATCAACTAGTGCGTGATGACTGTGAACTCCGGCCTTGGGTATTCCGGTAGTGCCCTGCATAGGAATATCAAATCATCAAATTGCTCAAGTATATACCAGAGTCAGAGGAGAGTATAAAAAATCGCGTCCGGGGTCCGGACGCGATTTTTTTATTCTAATCAACACTTGTAAAATCATTTGACTTTTTTAATTAAAAAAACAACAACATTTTATTCAGTGAATTTTGCTTTATTCCGTATTAAAACGGAATAAATAAATGTTACAAATGTTGATTAGGAAGAGAAAAAAAAATCGCAACCCGGACGGAATGCCGTATAGGAAGAGGATACGACGTAAATGTATATCTCTAATAGCTTCCATTTGTTACCTATGGGGTTAGACTGCTTCGGTCGCCCCCTGCCCCATCGGCCTCATTATCTTTTGCGTATCGCGTCCGTGCGCGCGCCATGTTAGGAGACAGAAGGCATCAGTCTACCTATGGGGTTGCTTATTATGCTGAGCAATTGATAAAAACTACATGTAACTCAGAGTAGTTATTGCAAATGTAGGCCTAATGATCTTTTTGTTCAGATATAATATGACAGGGGCCGTGTGTAAAATAGGGAAGAAATGAGGATCCAGTCTACTGCTATGATAGCGCATGTAAAATGCAACCTTACACATTGCAGCAATTGTAACCCGTGTGTAGATAAGGCCTTGAGGCTCCAAACCCTCGATCTATGTTAAAAAGGGGTATGATAAACATTAAAACTGACTTCACAGAAAGGAAAAGGCCATTTGCACATGTCCACCAAATATTGCAATTTGTTCGAGAAAATATTTACTTATTCGAGGAAAATCGTGAAATTGAAACAAGTTATGCATGAGGCTAATTTTAAAAAAGAATGAAAAAAAAAAAGTTAAAGAAAACTGGCAAAAATTAAATTAAAAGTTGCAGAAAGTTGGCCAAACCTACCGAAAATGATATAAAGATGCAGAAAATAATTGCAAATTCACCGATGATGTGCACAATTGGGAAAATGAATGCATAAAATTACTCAAACTTGCGCAAACTTATAACTTTGTCAAATATGTTGGGGTGTGTGTACGGTGATAACTTGGTGAGATGTAAATCATTAATTTGTAAGGCAACTTCTTGATGCATTCATAATAATTGCTGCATCTGGGAGTTCACTTCCGGGTCGATCGGAAGCATCGTATGTCCAATCATAAAACGCCAAGCAAGTAGCGGGATTCCCAGGCCTACAAAAGCTGAGAACAGGCGTGCAAACGCTCCTTGTGCCTCTGAACTGTGCAACTAACTTCACGCCATTCATGTGGGTAAACGATGCGCAACTGTGGTGGATTTTTTTTCGTATGCAACTTTGGCCATTTCTATTAGGATTGGAACCTGGAAGTTCTTTCCCTTGCCATGATTTACTTACAGAGGTAAAATACATAAGGCATGGTGCATCGAAGTCGATTGTCCAGCATACTTCTGCCACTTGTTGTCTCAGTTTGTCGCTTCCAATTTGGAGGAAATCCGACCAACCGTAGGCTCCGCTTTAATCAGAAAAGACAAAGTAATTATATGACATATAAAAGGACATCGAAACCAGCCTTCATAAATGGCCTCTAAACGGAAAATATGTGACACTTTCAAAGCGTAAAATAAAAGGAGCATAGCATATTTTCCAATACATATTATACCCATGTTATACAAAACAGCATGTTTGTTTATCTGTTAAATGTTTGTCACCCATTTTGATCATGGAAGTACGTCTGATTCTTCCATGTTTAAATATGTTACTTTAGTGCTTAACACTTTCCATGCGACAGGCGTCTGCAGACTACAGGTCCAACATTTCACAATATGATTAAAAAATATCAAAAATATTGAATTTCATCACCATATTTGGAATCACCATGAGAAATGCATTAAAATAAGTACAAATATGCATAGTATTGGTTCGGTAATTAATTCTTGAGATATACCTTAAAAGTTGGGAAAGGTTTCTGAAAAATCTGTTTTGAATATGGCAGAACTATTGCCGCGTTGAAAGTGTTATTAATGTTCCCATTGCATTGATGCAATCTTTTTAACGCCATAATTCACTCTAATGACAAGGGAATCATCCCCTTCTTGAATGCTACCGAATGTACTCTCTTAAATCACAGATGGTAGAAACACATCTGTGCTTAAATCAAAAGATTGAAAAGTCAATCTTAAAGCTGAGGGGAAGGGGCAATCCCGAGGAACCTGAAATTTCACTCTATTAGATTGAACATGTTCAATCTTTTTAAGATCCTTCCCTCAGCACAAACTTTAAGATTGGATTTTCAATCTTTTGAAGAGAGTAATACGCCGATAAAACTACATAACACTAAACTAAACCAACAATTATACGGATAGTAGGCCTAGCCTATACAACCAAACTATTATTTTTAAGATTTGCAAATTTACACACCAACCTGGCTTGTGATGTCTGATCACCAACAATGACGCATTTTAAATCTGGTAAGCTGCAACAGGATGAAGGAAGGAAAATTATAATAAAGTTAGCAATTGAGCTCTTCGCAGGCAATGGATGCTATGCATATATAGGCATCCTACGGTTTGGTCATCCATGGATCACGCATGAGTTTATATTTTGATACCCAGTCAGGCAAGCAGCACAACATCATGCATTTAATGTTAAAACATAATTATTGAGCCCAAATCGCGAAGTTATAGCAAAAAATATCACACTTCTCTCAATACGCCAATTCAAAAATGTGCGTTGGTGTTAACATTCGCGCGCTTGTCGTTAACCCACGTCATTAGTGAAACCGGTACTTTTGATTACCGCGAACTTTTTAAAATGGCATGTTGAGTGATGGCGCTGGTATTGCATTCGTTTTAATTTAAGATAGGCTCAAGTGTGATGTTTTTCTCTATATAACTACGCGATTTTGGGCTCGATAATTATTTGTCTATTGGAATACTGTCACCATCTAGAAATCAAGTAAAAATAAATCGCCAGAAAAGAGTGAATTTGAAAAGCTGCAAATTATCTTCATTACTATATAACAGTTTTGTAAAGAAGAAAAGCGTCATGCACGATAGCTTCATTCTGAAATAAACTCATCACAAAAAGTATCGAGACACTTAAAAACGATCCAATAATTAACGGCCCGAAAAAAAGGGTACGAATTAATCGAAGCCAATAACCAAGTGCATAATTTTGTTCTGCGTATTTTGACACCTTGATTGTTGAGATACGATGTTGCGGAACGGAGTTGTTGTCATTTCAATGGTCGTAGGTCCAATTTCAAAAGTGACAATCATCCCTATTAGGCTTTACGTACATGCAGTAGATCAACTCAATCAATTAACCTGACACAACATTGGAAGGGCTACGGCGTATTCTCGTTCGAGGTGTAAAAATACGCAGAACAAAATTACGCACTGGGTTATTTGCTTCGATTAATCCATACCCTTCCGCGCCGTTAAGTATTGGACCATTTCAAGTGTCTCGATACTGAATACTGTTTGTGATGAGTTTATGTAAACACAGGACAACAGAATTAAAACAATGACCACAAGCTCAGCCTTGACGAAGCAGGAAAACAGAGCGCATCCCTTAAACTGTATGAATCATCACTAACAGATAGTGTTTCCCTCATGGTAAATGGGTCAAGTTACGCGGCAGGCGTCTGCAGACGACATTCCAAACTTTCACAAAATGATTCAAAAATTTCACAATTATTGAACTCCATCACCATATTTGGAATCACCATGATAAATACATTGAAATTAGTACAAACATGCCTATGTATTGGGTTCAGTAATCCTTGAAATAGACCTTGAAAGTTGGGAGAGGTTTCTGAAAGTACCGTATGGTGATGAGGTAACGTGGCTTTACACACTAACCTTTCGCAGTTGACATTTGATTTGCTTTTCCCCTTTATTGCTGGTATGATCTGACAGGCATTGCTCAATATGTCCGATGGCGAACGAGTCAATAATAACACTTTACATCCAGTCTGTATAGAGTAAAACATTGTTTTAGATTTAATAGTCCCTTAGCTTAAAGGCGAGCTACCGCTTTAAGTGTCTAGACACATCCAGTTCTCTTGGGAATTTGACAAGGTTATAATTTCTCCATGTTAAACTCTGTACAGTCTGTCATCAAGTGAACAGGTGTATGACCAGTTCGTCTGTGGTGAACTACCAAAGTGGTAGGCCAGCTTTAACACTTTTCACGAAGCAGTCGTCTGCAGACGACAGGTCTAAAATCTCACAAAATGTTTTAAAAATGTGAACATTATTAAATTTCATCTCCATATTTAGAAAAAACATGAGAAATGCATTAAAAGAAGTACAAATATGCCTAGTATTAGTTCAGTAAACCTTGTGATAGACCGTGAAATGTTTTGGACAAATCTGTTTTGATAGCCAGGTGGAAAGTGTTAACTAAATGAATCTAATGAATCTAAAAGTCGGGTTTTGCTGGTGAATGAATGGACCTACGGCACATAATCTCCTGGCCACAGTTCGACATACGTGGGCGCACTTCGATCAGGCTGCGCACGCATGCTTGAACTCACAAAATACTGCCAACCAACAACACCAAAGCACCTGATTGGTCAAATTTAAACTGAAGCCTTTTTAACGATCGTCACGCTGCGCCGTATCCACCAACGCAGTGCTCCCGCTGCGCCATAACCACCGACGCAGTGGGGCGCGATGGCGCGTGGAAAAGCTCATGAGTTTTTCAGTTCTAACGTTTGAGCACCAACCAATCAGAGCCTTGAGGTCGAGATGACGTAGTGCGCACAACAGAGATCCAGGGGACCGTTTTGGGGTGAGGTTGAGCAGGCGTACTTTACGCGAGCTCAACCTCATGTGACGTGGGTCCATTGCGCAATCTAATCATTTGTTATGCTATGAACAAAGACAGTTAACATCAAGAAAGAGGGGGCCTACAAACTGCATAACATATTATGATCAACTCATCCTGCCCACGCCCTCTACGACGGGCATCAGTAGTTATAAAAACCCAGTGAGCAGGAATCAGAGTTGCCAGTCTGAGGAAGCTACCAGCGTGGTAGTGAAACGTCATTAAACAGTAAGTAACATCTTTCAATCCCTTTGGATTTATACACAAAGAAATCTCAATGATATGCTATAAACATGTCAAAGAATTTAGTTGATTCGTCTGCTATCTTTGAAAGTAAGATAACTATTTACCTTTTTCAAAATCGATTGATTGGTAGACAAAGGAAATTCCAGACGCAATTGCACCTGCAACAAAACACAAATAATCAATTACATTGTGTTAGCACAATCTTTAATTACATCACAGTCAACACAATACTTAACTGACATAGTAATACATGTGCTGATAACTCTAAAAGTATAACTTCTACATGGACATATTAAATCATAAAGTTGTTGAAAAAATGCCCATCTTTAATTTGAGATAGCCCTATTAATATTGCAAGAATGGTTGATTATTGAGGAAGTTACAATCCCAAATGTAGTGCCAAGTACGATTTTCATTTTTGAATTTGGCTTTTCTACACGCGGACTCAAACCGGCAAATTATTGATAACTGT
Organism: Ophiura sarsii; assembly: GCA_035610835.1. NCBI lineage: Eukaryota > Metazoa > Echinodermata > Ophiuroidea > Amphilepidida > Ophiuridae > Ophiura > Ophiura sarsii. The sequence continues at coordinate 18,277,200 of CM069457.1, read as the reverse complement.
AGTGGTTAGTGCTAATTCACCGGTCGATGCCCATGTTGTTGGATAGTCGGCCGGCCGCACTTACACTGAAAATAAAGTCATTTGAACATCAAAAGGTGACAGGAACACACCTTTAGAGTGTGCCATGACACCTAGAGGGTGTCGATTTGCTCTTGACACCTTTGGATGTTCGCCTGAGGACCCATTTCTACGGGTGTCAAATGACACCTTCAGTGGTGTTAAGGTGACGCCTTTAGGGTGTCGATATTCTCTTGACACCTTTGAATTTTCGTCTGAGGACCCATTGCTACGGGTGTCAAATGACACCTTCAGTGGTGTTAAGGTGACGCCTTAGGGTGTCAATACACCTTTGGATCTATTTTAAGGTGTTTTATTCAACATAATTATGTGCATTTAAAAGGTCACCCTTTGGGTGTAATGTGACACCAAAATTGATATTTTTGAAACCTTTGCATTCTCAAAACTTGAAGTTACGCCATAAAGGTGTCACAAGTAGTATACTGAATTCTCAAGAGCTATCGAAATGGAGAAAATGGGTGTCACTTTTGGTTAGGAATTTTAAAGGTGTCACATTACACCCCATTTTTGTCAGTGTGCGGTTAATTCGATCAATACGGCACACACGCTTTACCTGGACGTCATACTCTCCTTGGGTTGAAAAGAAAAATGTGAAAATGAAAATCGGACTTGACCTTACAATTGGGATTCCAACTTGCTCAACAATCAACCATTCCTATAGCGTGCAATTATACGGTATCTCAAATTAAAGAGGGGACATTTCTCGACAACTTTATAATTTAATATGTTTATGTACGACTTATAGGCCTACTTGTAGAGTTATCAACACATTCATTACCTGGTCAGACGGTTATTTTATGTTTTGACTGTATGTAATGCATGTAAATACATGATATTAGTATTACCAGTGCTATTTCACATTTCGTTCACGGGAATCTTTGAAGGCATATCGGGAAAATACTTTATTTGCACATATAGAAACTAAAGATCAGTCCATATCATTTCATTCGTCATAAACTATAGGTGTATCACTTGAGGTAATTAGCCTATTTTATAAATAAAGGAAAAAATAAATTCTCTGTTAAAACCTATACGAGGAAAGAAAAAAAATTCACGGCGATTGACAATGTTCTTCCTTGCCTGTCGACAAATGAAACAGAGGTCTTCAGAGAATGGCGTATATACTTAATATTCAACTGTGGATAATAGGAGCCGCCAATGTCTCATAAAACTTTGACCTGATCTTGTCTTGATGAAGCAGAGATAATCTTAACGAAATATTTTCTTTTTACACTTGTACTTGTACACATTATACATGTAGGTGATACGCGGGATTTAAAAAAATTAAACGTGATTTTATTCAGATTTCATCTCAGATGAAAGATTAATACTTTTAATTATTCCAATCATTTTAAAATGTCAAAACGGCCACTAAGTGTTACTACACAACTCACCAATATAATTCCTAGCTGTGCGCATGCGTACAAAGCAATGAGCCATTCACTATGATTTGCACCCCAAACCGCTATTCTATCACCTTTCTCAATCCCGATGGACAATAACGAGGCTGCCAACTGTTGACTCTGTTAAACGAAAAGCAATAACAATTTCAGATCAAATTTAAAGAAAGACACTTCGCACAAAATACAACACCAATATGTGTGCTGGTACAATATAGCCCCTGATTTGCAGCGAACACGGTAGCAAAAGACCATAGTGTCTTTTACTGTTTTCAACATCGTCGCCAGAAATAACATTTCAATTGCTCAAAATAGTACATGAAGACAAAGAGTAGGCATAAACTCAAGACAGTACGACGATTCAATGTATATACGGTTGAGTAAATATAGGAGTATATATTAACGCGTAAATAACACTTTTTATAACCGGTCATTAAATAGTAGCTCTAGTTTTATTGAGCCACTTTTTGGTGCACCCGCTACACGTACGACGGTCGTCTCTATTATGTTGAGTTTTGACAAAAAACTTCATACCTTTTCTTTCATTTGTTGAAAAGTAATCCTTTCTTTGTCGGCATAGAACACATACATCTCCTTATCCGTGTATCTATCAGCAGCGACATAGAGTTGTTGTCCAATGGTAAGCCCGATAAAGGGCGATTTACCAGGAGCATGATAGTAACTTGATGTTAGCTTCCGCGTTGACATGATCGTTTGTGTGGAGATATCGATTGTGAATTGCACCCGAATTGTCTGGCCTCAGTAAACACCTTTGGAACACTATGTAGATTAAATAAGATTGAAAAGTTTAAACATTTTTTTTCGCCACCAAACAACTACTTCCGGTTGCAACTTATACATTTACAAATCTTGCTAACATTTTACCGAACTAACACTACTCATTGATTTGATCGTCAGAAGTCGTAAATGCGCTGTCCCACCTAGCCGATTTGGCTCGCCGAAGCTATGTAGCCCTCCTCGTAGGGCCACTATCCAGGGAAATACTATACTATGATAGAATATAGAAACACTGAGTCAGCCATCCTCCAGCTGAGTTAAAAGAGTGACTCCACGGGTTCGGTTCTCGGGTTGGTTGGTTCTCGGATGGGGAGCAATTTTCTAGGATTATAGATAGAGTAGTCCTAAAGGTAGGACTAAAGCTATGCCGTAGCACAAATTTGGCGATTTTCGGGGATCGGTACTAATACGGTATCACATCGCTAGAACGGTACAGTGCAACAGAGAGCATAAATTTCCAAAAGTGCATGCTATTGAATTACGCTCTAATTCAAAAAGTAACATATGTAAGACAAGTAGACAACATCATATTATAGAATACAGCTTGGTGATTTAATGTCATAGAAAAAAAAATGGTTTGACCTTATTTGCATATGATTAGCATATTATAAAGAATACATTAACATTTTGCTTTTTGGAATTTCCAGCAAAAACTATAAATGCTATTAACACCAAAGTTACAGGAAATGAAGTTCCCATCATTGCCAACGATACTGTCTGAGAAAAAGTTCACATTTATCTTGACTTTTAACAAAAACCCAAAATCTGTCTTAATTAAGCTTAATTAATGACCAAACTCGTTGAAATTATTAAGTAATACTGTGTATCCAAACCAGACTTGCATGGTATCAAATTAAAGGTAAATATGTGCTTAAAAGAATGGTCTGAGCAGATAATTCAATATCCCTTTAGTATTTAAAATATCGTCCTCCAAACATTTAGTATATTTAAAAAGAGAAAAAACCCACATGTAACCACTATTTCATACAACTGTACACAGACTTGGCAAACGTCTATTAATACAATGGAAGGAATATTCAAGGACATGATCATGCTAAGGGACCAGTGGTTTGAAATTCGCGCTACAGGAAATTTGAAATGCAATTCGCCAGTGTGCAGTCATAATGGTGTATGTTACTTTAGGTGACCGTGTGCTGACATGCATGGGTGTACAAACAGGTATCGTGTTAAAGGCCTGCACTAAGTCTAAATAAAAAAAGAAATGTTTAAATAGTCAAGGCCATGAAAGGAAGTAGCTGGTTGTATTAGCGTGTATGGATAATCAAGTATTGGCCAATCCTAAATCAGGTTTAATATGAAATGTAACAATGCTGATAATCCTACAAGGACACGAAATAGTACTTTAAACAAAGCTGTTTTAATTATATATGATACACATACTTAGTATTGAAATGTTCATTGTTGTACAACAATCAGGAGGCACTATATTTATAATTCAATATTTGGAAATTTATGCTCTGTTGTACTGTAGTACATCGTTAGTACATCGGCAGGACTACAGTCAGGGATTCTATTAAAGCGCTGTCACACCATAGCCGATTTGGCTCGCCCGAGTTATACCGGGAGCACAAATTTGGCGATTGTCGGAGATCGGTACTATGTATACGGTAGCGCAACGGTATCACATCGCTAAGAACGGTAGGACATCGTCAGGACATCGTCAGAACATCGGCGAAAAAATAGCAACGGCAGGCGACGGTAGACATTTTTGAACATGCTCAAAAATGTCTGCCGTTGCGCTGCCTGAGAGAGCAACGGGACTACAACGGCAGTACTCCGGTATGGCTTCGTTACGTTAAGTGTCGGTAGAGCACCGGTAGAACTCCGTAATGGATCGGCGGCTCTCCGGTGGCCTCATAGTAGCAGGTGTGCCACTCAACTTGCCGATCTGAAGCTACTTTTCATTACTATTTAAATAGAATTGAACATAGGTCTTAATCTGGAACCAATCGGCCAATATTTAACTACTCAGTGTTACTTTTAGTATTATTGTTTAGGACATGGATACAATTTTCGGATGAGGTTTGGAAGCATGTTTTAAACATCTAGGACAACCAACTTCCCAGGGTCGTTTGCCAATGGAAATCACATGGACATAGTCGGGTATCTACAGAGGGTTAGTGTGCACCCCCGGACCCCCCCCCCAACAAACTTTTTTTCACTTCCTATCATGATCCTAAGACATAATATGTTAACAAAAATATTTTCATAATGCTAAGGGGTTATGCAAGATGGCGTCCAAAATGGCCGCCATATCTGGTCAAATCTCATAAAATGACATATAGCAATCAAATTGTATGCTAAAAGTATAGTTTTAATAGTGGGATATATGTATTAGACCATAAGACACTCATATCCAGAACTTTTGCTTTGTTAACACACCTAAATCCAAGATGGCCGCCAAAATGGCCGCCAAAATGGGTAAAATTCTATATATTGGCATATATAAACCAACATGTATGATCAGAGTAGGCCTATAGTTTTAACAAAGGGATGTATGTGTAAGACCACTAGAAACTCAAATCTAGTATTTTTGCTTTGTTAATATACTTTAAAACCAAAATGGCCGCCAAATTAATGGTCAAAGTGGTCAAAATTCCATAAAATAGCATAATACCAACCGAAATGTATGATAAAAATATAATTTTAATGATGGGATGTATGTGTTAGACCACAAATAACTCACATCCAGTATTTGTGCTCTGTTAAAATAGTTCAAAATCCAAGATGGCTGCCAAAATGGTTCCTAAAGTGGCTGCAAAATTATCAAATTCCATAAAATGGGATAATATCAACCTAAATGTATGATGAAAATATAGTTTTAATGATGGGATGTATGTAATAGACCACTAGTAACTCATATCTAGTATTTTTGCCTTGTTAACATACTTAGAAATCCAAAATGGCCCCCCAAATGGGTCCCAAAATAACTGAACAAATTGTCGAAATTCCATAAAATGGTATAATATCAACCAACATGTATGATGAAAGTATGAAAGTATGGTTTTAACATTGGGATGTATATATTACTACTAGTAACTCATATCCAGTATATTTGCATTGTAATAACAAACTTTAAATCCAAGATGGCCACCAAAATGGCTGCTGTAAATGTACAAATAGTCTACATGAGTGTATGATAATCCACAATAGATATTGTAAGAGTGTATATTACATCACATTCACCAAATAGTATGATAGAAACTGCTAAGCTATTGCTTTTAGATATAAGGCCCACCTCTGTGACAATTTTGACTCTGTATCACTATCCAAAATGGCTTCCAGAGTGGTTAAGTTGATGTTAAATGACCTGAAACATTTGTTTTGTATTGTAAATGACCATACTATGTAATACCTATACCCCAAATCTAATAAGACAGCATTCAATATATGTCTATGATAAAGCCTAGGGGCTGTAGATCAAGCTTGAGTATTTTAAAATATATAAGATGGCTGCAAAAGGTTAAAATAACTGAAAAACAGTATTAGTTCTATTGTTAGTGTTACATTAGATAATATGAACAAAATAATATCTATATATTTTAATCCACCCAGTAAACGTATCTGTATGTGACAAGGTATGATTGAATGGTATAGACTCCATATTTTGATCAATTGGTGACCACCTGTGGTAATTATTTTGACCATTTGGAGGTAATTTTATTGACCATTGGGGGGTAATTTTAATGAAATAGTCATTATAATGCCCATCTCAATAACATCACATTGTCAAAATGGAGTCTATACCATTTAATTATACCTTGTCACATATACAAATACGTTTACTGGATGGATTATGAGCTGTAGATATAATAATTTGGTCATATCTAATGTAACACTAACAATAAACTAATACTGTTTTTCAGTTATTTTAACCTTTTGCAGCCATCTTGGATATTTTAAACTACTCGAGGCTATATAGATCTACAGCCCCATGGCTTTGTCATAGATATAGTGAATGCTGTCCCATTAAATTTGGGGGTATTGGTATTACATAGTATGGCGTCGCTATTTTTTTAAAACCTCGTATCTCAAAAAAAAAAAAAAAATTGCAGGAGGATGGAAAAAAGAAAGTTGGCGATACGAGGTTTTGAAAGAATAATATCGTTATTTCGTCATTTAATCAGTCCGCATATCAATTCAAGCCATTTGCAATAAAATCTCACCTGTAGTCCACAAATTTGCTGCGAAATATCAAGAATGTTGGAAGTTTCCCCTCAGCACATGGTCAGCACCTGTGTTTCAAAACCTCGTATACATACGAGGTTTTGAAACACAGGGGCTGAAAAAGCAACAATTTTCTGCCTTCTGATTGGCTGTGGCAAATAAAAACATTACCATCATTTGCATAATGTCTCTGACATCATGATAAACACAAAAAAATCAATTTTGAGGAAAGCTGGAGATACGAGGTTTTTGAAAGAATAGCGACAATGGTACAAAACCATTGTTTTAGGTCATTTAACATCAACTTATCCATTCTTGCGGCCATTTTGGAAAGTGATACTGAATCAAACTTGTCAGAGGTGGGCCTTATTTCTAAAAGCAATAGCTTAGCAGTTTAGAATAATACTATTTGGTGAATTTGGTGTAATATACACTCTTACAATATCTATTTTGGATTATCATACACTCATGTAGACTATTTTTACATTTACAGCGGCCATTTAAGTGGCCATCTTGGTTTTAAAGTATGTTATTACAATGCAAATATACTGGATATGAGTTACTAGTGGTCTAATACATACATCCCAATGTTATGAAACTATACTTTCATCATACATTTTGGTTGATATTATACCATTTTATGGAATTTCAACAATTTGTTCAGTCATTTTGGGACCCATTTTGGGGGCCATTTTGGATTTCTAAGTATGTTAACAAAGCACAAATACTAGATATGAGTTACTAGTGGTCTAATACATACATCCCATCATTAAAACTATATTTTCATCATAAATTTAGGTTGATATTATCCCATTTTATGGAATTTGACAATTTTGCAGCCACTTTAGGAACCATTTTGGGGGCCATTTTGGATTTTGAACCATTTTAACAGAGCACAAATACTGGATATGAGCTACTTGTGGTCTAACACATACATCCCATCATTAAAATTATATTTTTATCATACATTTCGGTTGATATTATGCTATTTTATGGAATTTTGACCACTTTGATTATTAATTTGGCGGCCATTTTGGTTTTAAAGTATGTTAACAAAGCATACTAGATTTGAGTTTCTTGTGGTCTAACACATACATCCCCTGTTAAAACTATACTCTGATCATACATGTTGGTTTATATATGCCAATATATAGAATTTTACAAACTTTGGCGGCCATTTTGGCGGCTATCTTGGATTTAGGTGTGTTAACAAAGCAAAAGTTCTGGATATGAGTGTCTAATGGTCTAATACATATATCCCACTATTGCTATATGTCATTTTATGAGATTTGACCAGTTATGGCGGCCATTTTGGACGCCATCTTGCATAACCCCTTAGGGGTGCATACCACTATTACGCGCTAACGTGTGTTTCTATGGGAAAGATGCCTCGGGAAAACGGCAATATCTTGAGTTACCTTGCGACTCATTTAATGAAATCTTGGAATATTTATTAACACACATAGATCTTACCTGGGTCACAAACTTAGATGGGGGTGACCGTTTACATTTTTTTATATTTCCCCCTTTATACGGAGTAGTATTTTTTAACACGAAATTAGACCTTGTAGCCCGTTGTGACCAATGTGTATCCCTCCGCCAATATTTTCAAATAAAACAGTAGATGTATACTCTTTTTATTCGAATTATCTCAGGTACACTTCAGTGAATAAATATAGACCAAATTCAATTATTTTGAATGACATATCATGTCAATATTCACCATTCTTTCCGTTATTTAGGAACTACATTCGTGATCGCGATCGACGGAAGCTGGGCGTTGGACTGTAATAGTGGTGTGCACCCTTAAAGAGACCCATTTTCATCCAATTTCAGAAATCATTATGACATATTAAAGAGCAGAAAATTTCAAATTAAATGGTAAATTTGTATTTGATTTGGATACTCCGTTTGGTAAATACAGCATGTACAAGAAGCTACATACCCACTTGAAATTCATAAAAACCCTTAATTTTTGTCATATTTTGGGATTCCCAGATATCAATTTTCACTTTTACAACGAAGGCCCGTGTTTCTTGATCTTATTGAATGTTAAAAGGATGCATGCTTCATCTTTTTTGATACACCACTCTTACTATAACATAGCAAAGCATGTTCATTCATTTGGTCATGATATACTTGCAATAATTGCCGGGAATAATTGTCACCAATATACCGGGGAAAGGAAGTACATGTTTATGTAAATGCACGAAGCCACACATTATTGGTTAATATTCATGATCTTTAATTCAATCGTCGTGTAGAGTCGTACATGTATATTTAAATTTTTGATATCATAAGTATATTTTCAAAACTATTTGTATCATAAGATTGCCTACATTGGCTTGACCACTCCACAAAGATGTATTGATCAAAACTCTCACGAAATATGTCAGTAGGCCTAAGACCTACAGGTCAAAACGATGTCAATATTTTGATTTCTGGTGCGTTTTGCCCCGGTATCCCCTACCCCCCCCCCCCCCACGCCCATGGAACGAGTTTCTGAGTCATTATGCTTTTGTTTTGATGTCAATGGATGTTATATGTTTTGTTTGTAAACTAAATAAAAATACTGAGTTTTCACACACAATCTCGCTCACTGGTATTTTTAAATATGATGGTCCGACAATAACAAATTACAATTGTCTGAAATAGCAACGGTCAGGCGCGCACCCGACTGACTTTGCCCGTTTTGCCCGTATTTTGACAATTTCGCACTTTAATGAATGAAAAAGTCAAATTTAATAGTGTCAAATGTTGCGATTGTTACTTCAAATGTATTTTCAAAATATAAAAATAAAATAAAATGCTACACAAACCAAGTTTTACAACCACAAAGCCCGTAATCGCCTGGTTTTAAAGACTATCTCTGTGCTCCCTTTAAGGGTGCATACCACTATTACGCGCTAACGTGTGTTTCTATGGGAAAGATGCCTCGGGAAAACGGCAATATCTTGAGTTACCTTGCGACTCATTTAATGAAATCTTGGAATATTTATTAACACACATAGATCTTACCTGGGTCAAAAACTCAGATGGGGGTGACCGTTTACATTTTTTTATATTTTCCCCTTAATACGGAGTAGTATTTTTTAACACGAAATTAGACCTTGTAGCCCGTTGTGACCAATGTGTATCCCTCCGCCAATATTTTCAAATAAAACAGTAGATGTATACTCTTTTCATTCGAATTATCTCAGGTACACTTCAGTGAATAAATATAGACCAAATTCAATCATTTTGAATGACATATCATGTCAATATTCACCATTCTTTCCGTTATTTAGGAACTACATTCGTGATCGCGATCGACGGAAGCTGGGCGTTGGACTGTAATAGTGGTGTGCACCCTTAAAGAGACCCATTTTCATCCAATTTCAGAAATCATTATAACATATTAAAGAGCAGAAAATTTCAAATTAAATTGTAAATTTGTATTTGATTTGGATACTCCGTTTGGTAAATACAGCATGTACAAGAAGCTACATACCCACTTGAAATTCATAAAAACCCTTAATTTTTGTCATATTTTGGGATTCCCAGATATCAATTTTCACTTTTACAACGAAGGCCCGTGTTTCTTGATCTTATTGAATGTTAAAAGGATGCATGCTTCATCTTTTTTGATACACCACTCTTACTATAACATAGCAAAGCATGTTCAATCATTTGGTCATGATATACTTGCAATAATTGTCACCAATATACTGGGGAAAGGAAGTACATGTTTATGTAAATGCACGAAGCCACACATTATTGGTTAATATTCATGATCTTTAATTCAATCGTCGTGTAGTCGTACATGTATATTTAAATTTTTGATATCATACGTATATTTTCAAAACTATTTGTATCATAAGATTGCCTACATTGGCTTGACCACTCCACAAAGATGTATTGATCAAAACTCTCACGAAATATGTCAGTAGGCCTAAGACCTACAGGTCAAAACGATGTCAATATTTTGATTTCTGGTGCGTTTTGCCCCGGTATCCCCTACCCCCCCCCCCCCCCCCCCACGCCCATGGAACGAGTTTCTGAGTCATTATGCTTTTGTTTTGATGTCAATGGATGTTATATGTTCTGTTTGTAAACTAAATAAAAATACTGAGTTTTCACACACAATCTCGCTCACTGGTATTTTTAAATATGATGGTCCGACAATAGCAAATTGCAATTGTCTGAAATAGCAACGGTCAGGCGCGCACCCGACTGACTTTGCCCGTTTGGCCCGTATTTTGACAATTTCGCACTTTAATGAATGAAAAAGTCAAATTTAATAGTGTCAAATGTTGCGATTATTACTTCAAATGTATTTTCAAAATATAAAAATAAAATAAAATGCTACACAAACCAAGTTTTACAACCACAAAGCCCGTAATCGCCTGGTTTTAAAGACTATCTCTGTGCTCCCTTTAAGGGTGCATACCACTATTACGCGCTAACGTGTGTTTCTATGGGAAAGATGCCTCGGGAAAACGGCAATATCTTGAGTTACCTTGCGACTCATTTAATGAAATCTTGGAGTATTTATTAACACACATAGATCTTACCTGGGTCAAAAACTCAGATGGGGGTGACCGTTTACATTTTTTTATATTTTCCCCTTAATACGGAGTAGTATTTTTTAACACGAAATTAGACCTTGTAGCCCGTTGTGACCAATGTGTATCCCTCCGCCAATATTTTCAAATAAAACAGTAGATGTATACTCTTTTCATTCGAATTATCTCAGGTACACTTCAGTGAATAAATATAGACCAAATTCAATCATTTTGAATGACATATCATGTCAATATTCACCATTCTTTCCGATATTTAGGAACTACATTCGTGATCGCGATCGACGGAAGCTGGGCGTTGGACTGTAATAGTGGTGTGCACCCTTAGCATTATGAAAATATTTTTGTTAACATCCTGATTATGTCTTAGGATCATGATAGGAAGTAAAAAAGTTGGTTTGGGGGAGTCCGGGGGGGGGGGGGGGGTGCACACTAACCCTCTGTAGATACCCGACTAACATGTGGGGGGAAATATTGTCTTTAAAGGGGCACAGAGAGATTTCACAAATGAAATTCAATATTTTCACATTGTTTAGATAGATGATATACATAGAAACCCTCTCATGTAAGATTTCTTCAAAAGAAATCAGTAAAAATGAAAAATAAAGACATTTTCTCAGCATTTCCGAAGGTATATTATATAGTGCTTTTTTTACTTTTTTTGTATTTTGGTTAAAAGTCACCACCAATTAAATCAGGAAGGTCGTTACTAAGCATCACGTAACAAGCCACGGGTGGTCTTCAAGGTTAAACAGCTGAAATATGAAACAAATAAGTGGGAAGCCATCTGTTGCCTTTTAGATGAATATGGGTAGTTTCGATGTCATCACATAGAAACTAAAAATGCTAGCAAATCCATGAATTTCACATGAAATACTGCAAATTAAGCGCTATAATTGTGGGTAGTAGTTAGTACGTATATTATAAGCATTACGTTTAATGTGAAAAACCCAACTTCTGAATGAATTGAGGGCTCCCTCCATGAAGGATCTCTTAGTCCCCCTTTAATCTGACCCACTGTGGAGACAATAGATCAAGCCAAATAAGATACAACTTGAAAAGTGAATACATTTCACCATAGAAATGATCCATTTCATCGCTCAATTTGCTCATATCGGCCCACGGAAAATGGTAGGACAACCAAGATCCTGACTTTGTGATAAGATTCACACAGTGTGATTGTATAGGAAAAGTTAACAACTGCACTATGATTAATGTTATAGTAATGACTTGGTTAGACCTATATACTGCTTAACGAAATACCTGAAATACTCCAAACATAGGCTGATGTGTGGTGATTTGCGTCGAATTCGACGTCCTCCAACTAACTATTCCTGGATCAATGGACTACTTCGACCAAGGTACAAAGCTCACTGACACTTGCCACTACAAAATATAAATTTCACTGTCCCAGTTTGTTCAGTTGTCATCAATATCATGACAGTGTGTACATTGTATCAAGTCGCCTACTTTTAAATGGAAAGGTGCAACCCTATTGGAAAGTACACGCCACGTGACCAAAAAGTAGCCCATTGTGCGACACAAAGCATGTCTTGGCTGGTAAATATTGTTTATAAAAGAAGCCCAATTGGGCCACATATCGATGCATTTGGCACGTGTACGTGTAATCGAATGAAATATTATTGAGATATTAGTTCAAGTTATTAGTTGAATGTAAATATGCAAGGCCCGGATCCAAAATCATGATATAGACATAACCATGATAACATTTGACCAGGCACTTATAAACACCGTCTATGGTATAAAGCAAACACTGATGGCTGAACAAATGTCAATATTTCCCTCATAAATATCTTATAGGGGCATTGAGTGATCCGAATTCTATAAAATAAGTGATATTAATAATAATAATCAGTATTTATATAGCGCCTTTTCCAAATGAAATTCCAATTAAATATCTGTATCTTGTTTAGATATGATTTTATATGCATGTAATGATTTTTCCCGGGGGGGGTTGGGGTGCTGTACTTATATACGAAGGTAAATATCATGCTCACGTATGCCCTGGTATGAAAATGGACCCTAAGCAGATATTTCTCTCATGCGCCACAGACATCCTAAACAAGTATTTTACAATTTTATTCCTACCCCTAAACAAGTGGTTAAAAATATAGCCACCCTAAACAAATATTCAGCAATTTATCATACCCTTAACAAGTATTTAAACATTTTGTTTGTTATCATACCCTACAGACCATCAGTATTACGTAACAACTCTTTTATGTTCTAAATTAACATTTTCATGTGGTTCATTTCACTACAAGGTTAAGTATTATCAAACTGCCATGTCAATTAATGCTGTACAATTGTCATAAACCAGAGAGCTGTTAAACTCACTTTCGAAACTCACTATAAAGTATAAACCCGGTATAACTCAATTTGATCCGGGTTTCGATCAAGGGAAAAACACTCACTTGGGATTTAAACTGCCGGATTATCGACCTGAAAAAAAAAGCTTTCAATATCCGGTGGCATAAATGGACATCACTTTTTGAGAAATAAGATAATTAAATTGTCAAAGTTATTGCATGTATGTTTATAAGAGAAAGGAAAAAATACACTGTCTCTGTATAAATTTACCTGTTTATATACAAAATACATTCAATCAAAATAACATTTGTTCATACGATGAATGTACCACTTGGTAAATACAATTTTTATCACCACATGCATATTTGAATTGTTTTATGATGTATGTGATCTTTTCAGCGAACCCAGCTGCAACATTGAGTATTTTATTGAATGTTGTATTGGTATATCTGCCTCTATGCATACTCTTTTAATAGTTGTGTTGATTTCACGTTATGAATAATTTAAAAATGGTATACCGTTGATTGAGTTTATCATTCCGATATCGTCGATACTATACTAATAGTCAGTGTAATCATATATACTATGGACATAATTTCAATAATGCGTGCGTGCGTACGTGCGTAAACCCGGAAGTACGTACCGGTCGCTTTGAAAAATGACCGCGCGTCCTTATTGGTCAATCGCAAAATATTTACGCGCATACATGCATTATATTATAGTTGTTCGCGCATTTCATGCATCTGGACTCAGCTCCGGGAATAACAACAAAACACGCTCACGTCAATTGAAGTATGTCCATAGTATAAATGACAGTGACTATAGCTGCACGTTCTATCACTTTCCTTTCAAACGGAAGATTCGATACAGGTCGAAGGTTTTTAAGTTCTTCCACATCAAGATTAACCTTCTTTAGGAGAGGCTTGACAAGTGCTTGTTTCAACTTGATTGGGAAAATACCGGTTTGCAATGACGAGTTGACAATGTTTGTTATTGAAGGAAGCATCTCGGGAAGATGGTCCTTGATCAGACTTGCTGGTAAAGGATCCAATGGACAAGTCTCTGAGCGTGTAATAGTAAAAACTATATCACAAGGTCAAATTTTGATTTTTCCTTTGCACGAGGCGAAGCCGAGTTTAATGAAATAATCCAAATTGGACCGAGTGATATAGTTTTACTATCGCACAAACAAAAGGCATTCAATATGTGTTTTATATCATGATATCACATCATTCTTGTCCAGCCATAATGATAGTAAAAACTATCACATGCTTGAAATTAGGCCTATCATGATATAATAACTTTAATCACTTCAGGCTGTTGGACTACTGTGACGAAGTGCTGAATATTATCAAGAAATCTCGCGTAAACACTTGTCCATTGGATCCTTTACCAGCAAGTCTGATCAAGGACTATGATCCCGAGATGCTTCCTTCAATAACAAACATTGTCAACTCGTCATTGAAAACCGGTATTTTCCCAATCAAGTTGAAACAAGCACTTGTCACGCCTCTCCTGAAGAAGATTAATCTTGATGTGGAAGAACTTAAAACTTTCGACCTGTATCGAATCTTCCGTTTGTAGGAAAAGTGATAGAACGTGCAGCAATCAACAAGCTTCAACGCTACATTAATGACAATGATCTCCACACAAGTATCAAGTATTCAAGTATCAATCTTTATTTCCATATAAAAATACATCAAATTACATATAAAAAAACCCCACAATATGGAGGAGTAGAGTGGAAAGCCAACGAGGCCCGTTATGGTCTACCCCTTAAAACAAACAATACATAAACAAACACTTTATTCTATAATTAACAATAAGAATCCCACAACGTCATATACGACGTACAAGACAGAACAAGGACGGGCTCAAAAACAAGAGATTACTCGTAATTTTAGATAAGGTTTTGCTTTTACTGGGTTCGGAAATGGTTTAAAGATGTGGACTGTTTCATGTTTTTGGGAAGTGAATACCAGATAATTGGACCACTGGTTCGAATAGCACGGTCGGAGAAAGTCTTTTTGTTATGTCATGTTAAAATCATTGCCATGTCTTGTTGGGTAGTTGTGAACATCTGAACGTTTTGAAAAGAAGGTTTTAAAAGCTACGGGTAGTTCATTTATGACAAGTTCCTCATCTCTAAGTTCACTCAAGATGAATGTTTTCTTGTTCCAGTACTCCTCACAGATCACTCGATAAAGTACAGTCCCCTGTTCCAGCGATTCCATTAAAGATCACTTAAGGGTAGATGTTCCGATTGCTGACCCGATTTCCAACTTGATGTTTTCTATTTTACATGAAAGGTCATTCTTAAAATGGTTGCATTCCAAAGTTTGAGTTGCATAACTTCACTGGTTCTATTTTTAGAAGCGCAAGGTCAAAAGACATGTGCCCATTGAGTAGTACACAGACTAGTTGGTGGTTAACCACCTTTGGCAGTAATTCACCACATTTTAGCCTATAATTTCCAAATGAAATATTTCTGGCCCCTAAGATTTTACAGACATAATGAGAAAAATAAAGGGATTCTTCTGATACCAAAATATCTTGATGTGAAAAAAAATCATAGCCTCAAAAAGGTGATCGGGTCATATACATTTAATGAAGTTCATTTCCCGGTTGTCTGATACCGAAAATATTCACTCAAGATGAATGTTTCCCTGTTCCGCAACTCCTCAAAGATTACTCGATAAAGTACAGTTCCCTGTTCCAGAGATTCCATCAAAGATCACTTAATGAAGTCCATTTCCCGGTTGTCTGATACCGAAAATATTCACTCAAGATGAATGTTTCCTTGTCTGTTCAAGTACTCCTCACAGATCATTCGATAAAGTATAGTTCCCTGTTCCGGCGATTCCATCAAAGATCACTTAATGAAGTTCATTTCCCTTATATTCACTCAAAATGAATATTTCCCTGTCCAGTACTCCTCACAGATCACTCGATAAAGTACAGTTCCTTGTTCCAGCGATTCCATTAAAGATCACTTAAAGGTAGATGTTCCGTTTACTAACCCGATTTTCAACTTGATGTTTTCTATTTTACATGAAAGGTCATCCTTAAAATTGTTGCATTCCAAAGTTTGAGTTGCAGACTTGTGAGCCTGACCAAAAAGCGCAATCATATTACACCGGTATTGTGCTAGCTGCACTGCTGGTTGCCAATCCGTCAGCGGATAACCTTCAAACTATTGCTTCTGATTTTCAAAGCTTTAAATGGCCAATCCCCTGCGTACATCGC
Organism: Ophiura sarsii; assembly: GCA_035610835.1. Classification (NCBI taxonomy): domain Eukaryota; kingdom Metazoa; phylum Echinodermata; class Ophiuroidea; order Amphilepidida; family Ophiuridae; genus Ophiura; species Ophiura sarsii. The sequence continues at coordinate 18,260,597 of CM069457.1, read as the reverse complement.
TGATCTGCTCTCAGAATACAAACCCCAAAGAACACTGAGATCTGCCTCTCAATACCTACTTCAAGAATCAGTTGGTAGGACAAAGACTTATGACAAATCTTTTTTGTGTGTTGCACCGAGACTATGGAACAATTTGCCACTTGCGCTCCGTGCTCCTCAGACAATCGGCTGTTTCAAATCCAATCCAAAGACACGTTTGTTTAAAATGGCGTGTCACTTATAACTATATCCATTTGCAATTGCTTTGGCTTTACCCTCCGTCTTTTATATTTCCTATTGCGGAATTTAATTTTCTGATTTTTAATCTTAACATATTTTGTATGCATGTATATTGTTTCTGCATTTTATAACTTTTGATGTTTAATGTTGCCTCGCTTTTTAGATTTAAGACTTTCATGACTTATTTTATAATGATTTTTAAAATATGTGGTAGCGTGTAGTATTGTGTATAATCTTATGGTTGTACAGCGCTTTGATGCCGTTGCTTTATGCGCTATATAAGTCTTTTGATTATTATTATTTTATTAATACATGTTAATTACGCTCGTTGCAGAGATCAACTTACTTTCCAGCAAGGTCAAATCATGGATACAGTGTGTATTTGGTACTTTAAAGCATAGTGTTAGATAGGGTCACCCAAAACGTCAAGTACACTTGGTTTCGTTGGTTCACAGCGACCAAAACACTCTTATCACACAGCCCTGTCATCCAATCACCGCAGCAGACATATTCTGACATTGTTAGATATCTATACTTTAAAGCATAGTGTTAGATAGGCCCCCCCCCCAAAAAAAAAACCCCGTCAAGTACACTTGGTTTCTTGGTTCACAGAAACCAAAACACTCTTAACACACAGCTCTGTCATCCAATCACCGCAGCAGACATATTCTGACATTGTTAGATATCTATACACAACTGTGATCTTTTTGCAGGCATAACTAGACATGGCACGGCAAACTACTCACATCTTACAGTCTTTGCTCACATTAATATAGTCCGTCCAATTATGTGGGTCATAAGAGCCTTCTAGATACTGACATTGAATGCTGTTAATGGTACTGTTGTATTGGTTTGCTGGCTGATATACTTTGAGTTAACTAACTTAACTTTGACTTTAGATTGGCACATATCAAACTGGCCTTGCTGTTAATATCAAAGGTTTGAGTAGGTGTCAGTTGTATTATATATAGTTAAAGACGTTGTGGACAGATATACATGTACAAATGAACTTAAGAACTTAACTATGACTTTAGAGTCTTATACCAAACTGGCCGTTTAATTTAAAATATTTAAATAGGCGTTATAGTTAGAGATGAGGAACTTGTTGATGAAGATTCATGGTCCTCTAATTTGATCACCCTGGCATCTCAGCAGCATGGCAAAAAAAATGAATCAATTCAGTGAAAAACTTTTCATGACTTTGATGTTGTTCTTAAAGGTGCCGATAACCCAATAAGACACGCACGGTGCTCTTTACCCATCAACATATTTTGATATCAGAAGAAATCCCATATTTTTCTCATTATTTCTGTAAAATATTTGGCGCAAGATATGTTTCATATATGCGTTATAGGTCAAAATGCAGTGAATTATTGGTAATGGTGGTTAGCCACTTGGCCAGTTTGTGCACTACTCAGTGGACAATTCATTTCACCTTGTGCTTCTAAAATAAGAACCATTGGAGTTTCAATGCTTCTCAAACATTTGAATATGACTATTTTAAGGATGACCCTTCATGTATTATAGAAAAAATCACGTTGCTAATCGGGCCAGCAATCGTTAATCCGGGAAATGTGAAATCTCACCTTTCCTGATTTAATCACATACAAAAAAACTGTGTGTCTCTTTTAGGACTCTTCTCGTTTGTTTTGATTTGCAGGGGATTATTTATGTTCCTTAATTATATTTTGGATCACTTAATGAAGTTCATTTCCCTGTTCCAGCGATTGCTTTCAAGATCCCTTAATGAAGTTCATATCCCTGTTCCAGCGATTTTTTTAAAGATCACCTTACTGAAGTCCATTTCCCTGATCCAGCGATTCCTTAATAAAGTTCATATCACTGTTCCCGCGATGTCTGATACCGAAAATATTCACTCAAGGTGAATGTTTCCCTGTTCCAGTACTCGTCGATAAAGTACAGTTCCATGTTCCAGCGATTCCATTACAGATCACTTAATGAAGTTCATTTCCCGGTTGTCTGATACCTAAAATATTCAAGGTGAATGTTTCCCTGTTCCGCAACTCCTCACAGATTAATCGATAAAGTACAGTTCCCTGTTCCAGCGATTCCATTAAAGTCCATTTCCCGGTTGTCTGATACCTAAAATATTCAAGGTGAATGTTTCCCTGTTCCGCAACTCCTCACAGATTAATCGATAAAGTACAGTTCCCTGTTCCAGCGATTCCATTAAAGTCCATTTCCCGGTTGTCTGATACCTAAAATATTCAAGGTGAATGTTTCCCTGTTCCGCAACTCCTCACAGATTAATCGATAAAGTACAGTTCCATATTCCAGAGATTCCATTAAAGTTCATTTCCCGGTTGTCTGATACCTAAAATATTCAAGGTGAATGTTTCCCTGTTCCGCAACTCCTCACAGATTAATCGATAAAGTACAGTTCCATATTCCAGCGATTCCATTAAAGTTCATTTCCCGGTTGTCTGATACCTAAAATATTCAAGGTGAATGTTTCCCTGTTCCGCAACTCCTCACAGATTAATCGATAAAGTACAGTTCCCCGTTTCAGAGATTCCATTAAAGTTCATTTCCCGGTTGTCTGATACCTAAAATATTCAAGGTGAATGTTTCCCTGTTCCGCAACTCCTCACAGATTAATCGATAAAGTACAGTTCCATATTCCAGCGATTCCATTAAAGTTCATTTCCCGGTTGTCTGATACCTAAAATATTCAAGGTGAATGTTTCCCTGTTCCGCAACTCCTCACAGATTAATCGATAAAGTACAGTTCCATATTCCAGCGATTCCATTAAAGTTCATTTCCCGGTTGTCTGATACCTAAAATATTCAAGGTGAATGTTTCCCTGTTCCGCAACTCCTCACAGATTAATCGATAAAGTACAGTTCCATATTCCAGCGATTCCATTAAAGTTCATTTCCCGGTTGTCTGATACCTAAAATATTCAAGGTGAATGTTTCCCTGTTCCGCAACTCCTCACAGATTAATCGATAAAGTACAGTTCCATATTCCAGAGATTCCATTAAAGTTCATTTCCCGGTTGTCTGATACCGAAAATGTTCACTCAAGATGAATGTTTACCTGTTCCAGTAGGTCAGAAGTCACAAACTGGTCCCAAAAAATGTTTCACTTCTAATAATGTTGAGAAATGCACCAACATTTTTATAAACTATATATTGTTGGAAAGTTTATGATTCAAGGTTTTTCATTTTTGCAAAAAAGAATCAAATTATACAGGGTGTGTACAATTTTTACAGGGTGGAACATAAAAAAGTTGATCGTTTTTGCTCCTCACAAAATATTTTGATAGTTTGTACAATTAGGGTTTAGCTGAAAATAAGTCACCAAAATCAGAACAACCGCAGAAGGTGCTATCAAATTTGCTAAGAATCACTTGCCCAAAATGTACACAGGAAAAGTACAGGGTGTCTAAAATTATGATGAAATAATGCATAAAATGAAGGTTGTATATAATATTCTATGAAATTTAGTTAGCATGGACTATTTAATTTAAAAGAAAATGGTTATCAAAATGAACTACATGAATATCGTTAAAGTTCCTTTTATTTTGAATACAGGGTGGTCCAAAATATGTCTAAATAGCAATGTTTTCATAAATCTATGAACAATTCTGTGAAGAAAGACTTCTGGCTTTTTTAGTTAAATGTTTTACTACCCAGGGTAGAAAAGGACCGAAGAGTCACACAAATAAAATAGAGAGACTGCGATTTGGCCATTGTTTAATCAATAAAATGAATAAAACTGTGTATTTTTTACATTAAAACACTCCCAGAATTGAACATCATATTCTAGTAGAGAATGTCTAGATAACAATTCAATATTAGTATTCATAGTAGCAGTAACATGTTATTAGCACATATGAGAAGTTTGAAAACTTTCCTATGTATACTTTTAAAATGGCATTAATTTCAAAAGTTCTAGTTTTCCTCTATTTTGTGTAGAAACCTATGGGCGCAACATCCACCGGCCCCACCCTTGAATCACTCGACGTTTAGATTGATAACTTCACTGTTGCTAAATATGTGGCTTTAAACCTTTTTTATTCGGTAGCTGGATAAATTGTCTTTAATATGATACCAAAAATGTTATGTTTTTTTGACAACTTCTATTTAAAATAGAGACATGTATCACGATTTTAAGGATTTTTTGAAACGGCCCACCTTATTTGATATACCTAGTGACCTGTGACCAGTACTCCTCACAGATCACTCGATAAAGTACAGTTCCCTGTTCCAGCGATACCATAAAAGATCACTTAATGAAGTACATTATCACCCTCAAAGCCATTCAATATTATAAAATTGTTGTATCAGCCCTTTATTTTGTAGGAAGAGGTCACCATCCTGGTCACGGCGTATGAACAGCCCGTTATCTAGCCGAGCGACCATTATTAAACAAAGTAATTTAATAACGTCCTCTCAGATAACGTCTTCTGTCCGCTAGTGACCTCTTCCAAAATGCTAAAGAGCGGATGAGCAACAAAAAGACAATATTAGTGAACATTATCAATAGTTTTTCATTACTTTACATTATAAATCATGGATTAACACTTCCGTGTAAAACGCTAGATCAAAAGATCAAGTAGGCTTAGCTGAAGCAAGAGAAAATCACTGATAAAACTAACAACAACCCAAGTAGCTTACCTAAATCAATAATATAGATATTACCTGTTCTGTCATGAGCTATATATTTATACTTACATGAAATAACACTTCCCTCATTTCTGAACATGTTATCATCAATTTTCAAAACATGATAAATACATTTTTACCGTCTACATCCTGAAAGCTCTACTTCACTATTCAAACACGAACCATGTTTCCATTTGTATAAAAACTCCCTCGAAAAATGAAATAAATAAATCAATAAATGAAATAAATAAATCACAGCAAGTTGAAATCTTGACCAAGCTGCAAATCGAAATTTTCTTAATTATTTATTTATTTATTTAGTTAGTTGTTTTTATTTGTTTATTTTACTTATTTATTTAGTTGTTTTTATTTGTTTATTTTACTTCTTTATTTAAATATTTGTAAATTGATCTATTTATCAAATTGATCTATTTATCAATAAAATAAATAAATAACCAAATAAATGAATAAATAAATATAATAAATTATCAAAATGATGCACTGCCCGTATCAAAAGTGCTCAATTCCTAAGAAGAGCGTAATATGATGAAAACAAGCAGTAAATTAAGAATTATTTATATATACATAGTAACTGGCAGTTTCATGCACACCAACCACACAGGGTGGTGGCAATCTTCAGACTGAAGTACATCTAATTATAAAATAGTCAACAGTAATAATATGGTAATACAGCATATCCAAGTTATTGACATACATAAGTGGAATATCAATAATCCATAATAGGTGTGAAAGTCATTCTACAGATAGGATAATCCATTATGAGTTGTATAGGTGAAAAGTAAATCACAAGATTAGGTATAGGTAATCCCTGGGGTAATCACTAATCAGTCATAAAGATGGATCATAATAATGAAAAATGAAAACAATAGTCAATAGAAAAACAGGATGTGTGAGCTGGTAGTCTGGTAAATATGGCCATCCAGAAAAAACATTACGTTACGCCAAAAGCATTGAGTTTATGTTTCCGTTTGTGCCTGCACATAGAGTATAGTTCCGAGCGTTTGTTTAGAGTACATATCCTGGGTGCAGTCATGATGTGAAACTTCTCCGCGATGCATAGGTTGCAGCGCTTTGAGGCCGGGTTGTATGGAGTCGCGTGTTGGATGATGGACCATTTGATGTGGAATGGGTCTTTTTTGCGTTTTAGATTCCAGATGAATTTGGATAGTTCCGATGCAAGAGACTTTGATTCATCCTTAAATGAGTGGGTGTGGTTACCAAGTCTCTCCTTGAAGGTGGTGCTTGTGAAGGTGGTGCTTGTGAAATATACTAATAAATAAAAAATAAAAAAATAGATTAAATAATAAGTAAATAAAGTATTAAGCAAGTAAAGAAATATAAATATATATTATGAAGAGGTTATAATATAAAACGTGCAAACAAAACACAAACAAACACATGTTACTCATTTTCATATTTGAAGAGGTTTTTTGCAAAAGGGCCTGCATCCACTTTGGGTCTTATTGAGAAAAAGTCAAAAAACTGTTTCTTAATATTCAAGTTGAGCAATTGAAAAACTGAATGGATTATGAAAGAGGTACACTGCATACTAATTTAAATTGAAATAAATTTTAAATGTGCTAGTTTTCAATTTTTATAAAATCATGTTTACATTTTTTGAAAATGTGGATGTAGGCCCTTTTGCAACAAAACTCCATCTGTTTGTACATACAGAAAAAATACCACACAAAAAAATCATTTATTTTAATCATTTAAAAAAAATAAGTTTGATATAGAAATGTATAGGTCACAATCATATGTTTCAAGGAAATAAGTCATTTTTTTCAAAAAGACCTACATATCATTGTAAACAGCCATTGAAGTTGTTGTTGGACAAACATGCACCACTCATAACACGTTCAGTAAGGTGCCGCCCAAATGCACCATGGTACAATGATGATTTAAGGGATATGAAACAGGAATCGCGAAGACTCGAAAGACGCTGGATTTCTTCAAAGCTTGAGATTGACAAACAAATTTTTAAGGAATACTGCAAAAAGTACAACCTAGCAATCAAACAGGCTAAGCAGAGCTACCATCAAAAACAGTTTGCCGATTGCGACTCAAAACACCTCTTCCAAAAATTTAACAAATTATGTACTCCAAATGCTACTATGTCAAAAACTCTTCCTTCTGATACCTCTGATGATGTGCTTGCCAATCGCTTCTCTGAATTCTTTTGTGACAAGATTCAGGGCATCAAACAAACTCTTATCAACACAACTACATCGGATACTTCCTATTTTGATTTTGACCAATGTGATTCCTCTTTTTCGGAGTTCTCCTTGATGTCTGAAGAATCGGTACGCGAGATTATCATGAAATCACCATCTTCAACATGTTCTCTCGATCCTATTCCGACATGGCTACTGAAAAAATGTGTGGATGAACTTCTACCAATAATCACCAAAATCATCAACTGCTCTTTTTTGAATGGCAAATTTCCAGACGTTCTCAAGTCAGCTCTTATTACGCCACTGATAAAGAAACCAAATCTTGACCGTGAAACTCTGAAAAATTACCGCCCTGTTTCCAACTTATCTTTTCTTGGAAAAACAATTGAGCGTGCATGTGCATCCCAAATTCAAGAATATCTTGTTAACAACAACCTTCGCGGAAAGATGCAGTCTGCTTATAGACCTTGCTTCAGCACGGAGACTGCCTTACTACGTGTGTACAACGATCTTTGTCTTGTGCTGTAGATAAAGGTGATGAAGCAGTCTTGATATTACTTGACTACTCAGCTGCTTTTGACACTATAAATCACACTATTTTTCTTGACCGGCTCACTACAAGATATGGAATAACTTCCTCAGCTTTAAATTGGTTTGCTTCGTATTTTACAAATCGTTCCCAATCCATTGTTATCAACGACTCTGTTTCAAATCCTCATATCCCACTGGAAGGAGTGCCGCAGGGATCCGTCATCGGTCCGTTATCATTTACGATGTACACATCTCCACTAGAGGACATTATAGCATCGCATGGTTTTCCCAGAATGATATATGCCGACGACACCCAAGTTTATCTTATTTTGAAACCTAGTGAACGCGCCACTCTCATTCCAAAATTGGAACAATGTATTGTTGACATCAAAGCGTGGTCCACAGCTAATCATTTGAAACTAAACGAAGACAAAACTGAAGTTCTTCACATCACATCTAAGTTTAGAAAAAATTCTCCTCTTCCGTCTGTTGACATTACCAATGTTCCTATTCAACCTGTTAAATCTGCCCGTAATCTTGGTGTTATTGTAGCTAATGATCTCAGCATGAATGTCTACATAAATAATAAATGCCGTCCAGCCTCTTTTGCTCTCTACAAAATTGGCCGCATCCGAAATTGTCTTGATGAAAAATTGACTGAGACTTTAGTTCATGCGTTCATCACTTGTCATCTTGATATGTGCAACAGCCTTTTATACGGACTTCCAGACTCCCATATTTCTAAGCTACAACGTATTCAAAATTCTGCTGCAAGACTTGTCACACGTACTCGCTTCTCAGAACATATCACTCCTGTGCTTCGTGATCTTCATTGGTTGCCTGTTAAGTTTCGCATCATGTACAAAATACTTCTCTTGACTTATAAATGTCTTCATGGACTTGCTCCAGAATATCTCACTGACTTGATTCAGGAATACAAGCCTGTTCGCAACCTCCGCTCATCTTCAAAACAAAATCTTGTTCCACCATTGGTTAGTACAACTTCATATGGTCATCGTAGTTTTCGCCATGCATCTTGTGAACTCTGGAACAAATTACCATTTCATATTAAGAACTCTCAGACTCTTAATCAATTCAAATCATCTCTGAAAACATATCTCTTTGAAATGGCATTTTGTAACATTTAATTTAATTTTTGTATCTTTAGTTTCCTGGTATATTGTGTCTTTCATATGTTTTGCTCTGTTTTTGTTTTTGTTTTGTTGTTTTGTTTTGTTATTTGTAAGCGCTATGGGACTTCGGTGTAAAGCGCTATACAAGAGTCGTTGTGTTATTATTATATATTATTATTGTTTTGTTGCAAAAGGGCCTGTATCCCGATTTAATTCTGGATACAGGCCCTTTTGCAACAAAACAACAATTTCAATGGCTGTTTACAATGAGATGTAGGTCTTTTTGAAAAAAAATGACTTTGTTTCCTTGAAACATATGATTTTTCCCTATACATTTCTATATCAATCTCATTTTTGAGAAAAATGCACCATAGCCCTTTTGCAACAAAGCTCTTCATTTATATAATTTATAAATGAGGCAATGATATATGCAATTTGCAATTTTTTCCTTATTTACCTAGGAATATACTCAAAATGGATGTATTCAACAATTGCTATTTATTGAAAAACGCCCTCTATGCAAATATGGTTCGCGTACTGCAGGGGGATACTGTCGGACGTAAAATGCTCGTCCCGCGGGACGAGCATTTTTAAAATCGACGTTTTCTTGCACATAGAGGGCTGATTTTTCTTAATCCTTATAGGTGTAAGTTCATACATATAATACAATTATAAAAATATACTAATCCCAGTTTTTATCATAATTGAGGGCGCATCCTCCAACACATCTCTTAGTGCCCCTTTAAGTACCTCGAGTATGATCCTCCCAACTTGTGTCAATGCATATAGGTATTTTTCATAGTTGGTTACTTGAAACTAAGGTATTATGCATTTAATTCAGAAATCAACAAATATTTATATTTACAGTTAATTTTAATGTAAGAGGTCAACATGAACTGAACACACATTTTTCACTTATGTTTTATGAAAGCAAATTTTTTTTCAAGTTCTGACGATCATTTCTGGAAATTTACAAACAAATCCTTCAAACATTTGATTGTCCTATATACCTTCAAGTTAAGTGTATACAATAAAATAAAATGGGTAATTAGCATCCAAATGGAATTTAACATTTTCAGGCCATATCACCAATTCATGGAATTGCCCAACCGACAATTCCATTATTAGTTGCTATCTTTAGAAGATAGCTATCTATCAGTAGACTTTTGTGTAGGCCTACGTATGTACATGTAGTTAACACAATTCCATTGTTTGTTGCTATCTTTAGAAGATGTTTAAAGTATATCATAATACTTTCCACGCGGCAGGCGTCTGCAGACGACATTCCAAAAGTTCACAATATGTTTAAAAAATGTCAACATTATTGAATTTCATTACCATATTTAAAATCACCATGAGAAATGCATTGAATTAAGTACAAACATTCCTTGTATTGGTTCAGTAATCCTTGAGATAGACCTTGAAAGTTGGGAAAGGTTTCTGAAAAATCTGTTTTGTATATAGTAAACCAACAGCCGCGTTGACAGTGATAAGATAGTTTTGCATAGTGTAGTAAAGAAGCCCAGTATCAGTTGCTCTCTTTGAAGTAGTTTAGCAATGTAGTAATTTTCAATTTCAGTATCAGTTGCTGGACATTTTAGTATAGTGTAGTTAAAAACGCTTTCCATGCGGCAGGCGGCTGCAGACGACATTCCCAATTTTGACAAAATTATTCAAAAATGTCAAAATTATTAAATTTCATTACCGTATTTGGAATCACCATGAGTAATGCATTGAAATAAGTACAAAAATTCCTAGTATTGGTTCAGCAATTCTTAAGGTAGACCTTGAAAGTTGGGAAAGATTTCGGAACAATCTGTTAAAGGTATATTATGTGATCTTTCCAGGGAACGCCCTCAACATCGAGAAAAAAATAGAAAGCAGATTTTCTTGCAGATTTGCATTTCTGATCATAAATCATGCATACAGTCCAAGTTACAGGGCGATACGATTCTTAATTACTTCAAAATCATGGTTTTAGAGTGAAAATAAACTGTCGGAATCCCGACAGTTTATATTTTTCACTCTAAATTCACTCTAAAACCATGATTTTGAGGTAACTAGGAATCGTATCGCTCTGTAAACTTGGAATGTATGTATGATTTATGATCGGAAATGTAAATCTGCAAGAAAATCTACTTTCTAAAAAAAATCATGAATAGAGGGCGCTCTCTGGAAAAGATCACATAATATGCCTTTAAGGTATAATGGTAAAACAACAGCCGCGTGGAAAGTGTTAATTTGCACAACTCAAGTACCAGTTGTTACCTTTAGAATATATATAGTATAGTGTACAATTTCAGTACCAGTTGCTATCTTTTAGCATTGTGTAGATATGTATACAATTCACGTGCTGCTATCTTCAGAAGATAGCAGAATCGGTTGCTAACTGAAGAATGATATAGTGCCTACGTATGTAGTCACTGATATTATCACATTATTTATTTTCAGAAGATAATTTTAATTTATTAGTGTAAGTAGTAATGTTTGCAGAAGGGCTTTTCACCAAATCTTGTGACCTCTTCCACCAACAGTACCTATGGAGATAAATGTTTTTCTGTTTTAGGACCCATTTTATGGAATATCTTACCTAGGTCTCTTCGTGAAGCAATCAGTGTGAAAACGTTCAAGAAACTTCTCAAAACTCATCTTTTTTCCTAAAGATCAGTTCACTCACTACTGGGTTTTTAAATTGTATATTACTTTGTGCTTCAATTCATTCGTAGTTTTAAACATTTTGTAACTGATTATTGTGTAAATTATGTAATTCTTTTTATACAACAGTGGTGCTTTGATGCATCTTTTAAAATTTAAATCATATTTTTATTAAAATGTTTGCTGTTATTATGTTGTTCTATATTGTATGCCATTTGATGTCTGTGATTTGTACAGCGCATTGATCTTTTTTTGGAAATGCGCTCTATAAGCACCGGTAAATAATAATAATAAATAATAAATAATAAAATCAAAATGCGGGCGCTATGACTATCCTCCATCTGCATTCTTCAAAGACTAACGCACATACAGCACCAATCAGACAATCGAGGGCGCTGCTTTAAGTAGCTGCAGAAAAAAACCCATGGGCAAGCGATTTCCTGGTACTCGATCACGTGACTTTACTATCGCTGTTGCCACTTGCCACAATTTCACTTTTTCTCACGTTCACCAAGCATCTGAACCCGTGTGCATCTGAACACGCTGGGCTACCTCATCTCAATGCGCCTGTAATAATCAATATTTTTTTCAAAGAAGCATAGAAAGGAAAACAAGAACATGGAAACCCTGTTTATTTGTTATACATTGTTTATTTATTTATTTACATGTTAATTTATTTGATTATTTGATTATTTGATTTTATTTGATTTTTTGGTTTAATTTGATTATTTGATTTAATTTGATTATTTGATTATTTGATTATTTGATTATTTGATTATTTGATTATTTGATTATTTATTTATATATATATTTATTTATTTATTATTTTTTATTTATTTATTTATTTAATTATTCATTTATTTATTTATTTATTTATTTTATTTTTTTATATTTAAAAAAACAAACACATTTGATTAATAATTTATTAAAGACTTATGTACAGGTTTGATGAATCTGTTTATTAAAAATGATGATCGATTGTGAAAATGATATGCATTATATATGCAGTATGTATTGTGATGTAGAAATTATTTATGGAGATTAACAGATTGCTTGACCGCAAAACTAACTATATAGAAGTAGCTTAGAAATTCTAAGAAGCTCTTAAAGGTAGATGACCCGATTTTCAACTTGATGTTTTCTATTTTACATGAAAGGTCATCCTTTAAAAATGGTTGCATTCCAAAGTTTGAGTTGCATAACTCCAATGGTTCTATTGTTAGAAGCGCAAGGTCAAAAGACATGTGCCCATTGAGTAGTACACAGACCGGTTGGTGGTTAACCACATTTGGCAGTAATTCACCACATTTTAGCCTATAATTTCCAAATGAAACATTTCTGGCCCCCAATATTTTACAGATATAATGAGAAAAATATGGGGATTCTTCTGATACCAAATATCTTGATGTGAAAAAAAAAATCATAGCCCCAAAAAACTGATTCGGTCATATACCTTTAAAATAAAAATATATAAATATATTTTTAAATGTCTTATTAAAATTCCACCTAAAGATCGTAAACGAAAAGAGATCTATGTTCTTGTTTTGGTCGAGATAAATAATAAACACGATCACAGCGATTTTCGCTTGGACATTATAGAAATTTATTATGTTTTAGCAACTGGCAACCCAGTCATTCTGTACATCACTTCCGCAATGTCCATTTATTTTGGCTGACGGCTGTTTTCCTTGGAAAGAGAAAAAAATAGATTTTTTAATAATCAGCAAGTCGCTCCGAATTTTTCTCGGTGTTTATACGAAAGGTAAGTGTTGTTGCATGCTAAATCGGACGATGTGGGCTTTTGAAAACATAAATATCAGCTAAATGAGGTTTTTACGCGTTACACGGTGAGTGCGATAAACAGTAATAAAACACGAAAATATTATTATGTGCCTGGCCATTGACTGATGAGCTCTCGGACTGACCTAGGCGTATCAAATCGGCATTGTCTGAGGGGGAAATGCCTTGCAATAACGCCTTTTTGAGGTCACAGTTTATTTGCTGAACATCTTTATGTTATATTATAAATGAAATCAATTGATATTTGACAGCAATGTGTACCTTTACACAGCTGAACATGACGCTTTTGATCTCATTTATTCAGACATCTCTTCCTGGTTTGTGTCTTTTAAATAAGAAAAGATGACCTTGGCTTTTTGTATTATGATGATGAGCAGAAATCTGGGCCTACCGATGCATTTTCATCTTGATCCAGATTTGGTTTTGGGTTTTTTCCAGTAAATAGCAAATAAAAGCATGCCCCACAAATTAATGATTTAATGAGAGAATAAATTGCAATTACAATGACTGATGTGGAATTATATACTTGTTATTGTAGAGATACCTCTGTGACTGACAGTCTTGACTAGCCACGAAAACTAGCATACACGTTTGGATTGGAGTCATTTTTTCACTGTAGTGTAGCGGGAATAGGCGATCCAAATTCAAGCCAGTATTTATTGGAAATTGAACACGGTTGAGCTATGTTACCATGGTATATTTTATATAGACTCTTTGGACATGAAATATGATATCTGAAGTAAAAGTTTGACTTATTCAGAAGAGTTGAAAAATATTGATGAAAATAGCTGACATCCAGATTGATGAAAATAGCTGATTTCCAGTTGAATGGCTTCATTCCCTTCACCCTTCATTCTATAGCTCTGACAACTAGTAAATTTACACCAATACAATACATGGCATGTATGGCTTTAATTTAAAGTGAACCTACATGTTTTGCCCATGGCTGAGTTCCATCATTACTTTGTCAATATTTGTTCAAGTTTTCGCTGAAATTTGGGTCAGTGAGTCTGCATATTGTATTATGAATGGATTTCATGTCATGAGCAGGGATTGAAATAAGGAATTAAGAACTAGGGGTTTCATCCGGGGGGGTTGGGGGGGGGGGCACTGACATTTGAAAAGGGTATGTGCCGCGCTGAAGACCCCCTTTTTCACCCTCTGCTGCTAGTTCTTATGACCCCCCTTTTGAGCCTGCATCAGTTCTGTGACCCCAATTTTATTGAAAATTTAAAAATCGCGAAATGTTGCGTTCCAAAGCCCCAATTTTGTGTTCCAAAGCCCCAATTCTTCGAAAATGTTGCGTTCTTAAACCCAAATAAATCAAAAATTGAACTATAGGCCAGTTCTCAAGACCTATTTTTGGGGGAAAAAATCAGTTCCTAAGACCCTATTTTTCGTCATAAAATCCACTCAGTTCAGTTCTGTAGCCCCCCTTTTTGAGACCCTGGGCGGCACACCCCTACCCCCAAAAAGTTGAGTGCCCCCCCCCCCGGGTTTTATCGGGGTTAAATTTGCTCCCTGCTCCTGCTTATTTCAAACCGTGAGTTGTTGATGTTGATTCATCATAATTAAGAGTGTAAAGGCCACTTAAAAAAAAGAGGTTAGATTCTCATAGCACGGGTCTTCGAAAAGTGAGGCGGGAGGGAGGCTTTTTTCTGTACGACATTAACCATGCCATCTCCCATTCCTAGCCCAACCCCGCTGCATGATTAATATTGGCTTTAGATTTATCCCTCATATGCAATGTAAACCAAGCCAGTTGTTTACAAAACAAACAAACAAACAATACACAGAGTACTGACTACATTGTCATGCATGTCCAATTCTAAATCCAACACGTACATGTACATAGTAATATAATACCTTTTCGGGCCAGGAAATAAAATATTTGATTTTAATAAATTCAATAAAGTGGTAAAACAAGAAAGAAATATTAAACTCGCTCGATGAATCTTGCATCACCTTGACGAACTGATCGCGAAGCACTGTCTTTAAAATATTACAGCGAAGTCTATGAGAAATATTTACGTGGCTGTGATTTAATGATGGCCTAATTTAATCCTTCAAAGAGATGGCTACAAAAATGAGGACGCTAAAGCTAAGCTAGTTTATTTTCAGATGGCATTGGACTGTATTTTATCGTTTTACACCATTTTTATAAATAATAAAACAACAACCTCAATGCGGTGGCCAAAAGTCAGACGGGCGCGCTGCGAGAATGGGATAAAAAAAATGAAGGCGCCTATAATGTATCCACTAAATGGCCATTTGTACTTCAGCAGTGTGCATGTTTACACTGATTAGTGATCCGTTCCTGAAATTATGTGTGAATTTTCAAGCATGCGCAGTAATTAAGCTGATCGTAAATGCATGTGCGCCCCCACATATATCAATCTTCAATGTTGTTATCCTTGTACTAGTAAGCAGTATCAAGCTTGTCCAAGGTAAAACACCAAAACGTGTGTCGTGTTGTGCATTGTGCATAGACTTGAAATCAAGTCCTTGCTCTTTATTTATCCTCTCTCCCCACCACAGACCATATCCATACAACCATTTATACCAGTACAATACGTCCATTGCCGGTGGGGTATGTGTCGCCTTGTTGAACCAAAGGCTAGTTGGGCAGGGTGCTATGTGCAAGTTGTCGATGGGTAGCAGTGGGTTTGAAGATTCTCACTGTTGGTAATGCTGAAGACTGGAAGCTGGCAACTGATGGTGCTGTAATAACCACCTCCACAGGCAAAAGGTTACAAATTGGGATGGTCCTGATGTGAAATGAAAATTTACAACTGCATGTCAGTGTTTATTTGGCAACTGCCTAAACATACATTGTTGGAAATAACATGAACATGTACACTTTGTGGTTCAAATATAAATTTGAATAGTATTATTTTTCATTCTGCTAAACAAACCAAATTATAACCCTACCATTTTGTTTCTTGTTGCTATTAAATGTCTGCATTGAAGGCATCTGGAAATAGACACTACTGTTAAACCACTTAATTTCGTGCGGGATTTAATTTTGCGAATTTTGTGGGGTGTGTGGAATCGCACCGGTGCTTTCAATAGTTAGGTCACACTCACAGTGACACACTACAGAACTTTATAAAGCCTACTGTTTAGTAGCATTTGGCATAGGTTTACATTAGTTTCAGGACCAAGAAAAGCTATACAGAGGTGCGAGTTGATGTGATCCCACCGCTGCCACCAATTGGGCTATCTGGTTTTCTTAGGTGCTATTTTGGTCACAGTGACCTTCGTGACATGTATACTGTGTAGAAGATTTTCTGTAATTCTGTGTAGTATCATTGCCTATTGAAGGTAAGAGGTGCTATACATTTATGTAATTCTTTTCATTCTAAGGCTGTGAGTTAGAGTCCCACCACTGCGACCAATTGCACTGGTTTCTAACTTGTGCATTACATCTATTTTGGTCATCGCGACTTGCAGGTAGGTTCAAACCTGAACCATTAAGCATTTAAGGTGTATTTTTAATGAAGCCGCTATACATAAGTATAGTCTGTTTATTCCGAGGGGCGTGAGTTCAAATCCCACCACTGCCACCAATTATATGTTTTCTCACGTTCTCATGTTTTATGTGTACCTATTTATGTATAAACTGTTAGAACTTAGTAGTATTTGGTATTATAAGGCAGGGGTTCTCAACTAATTTAGCTTGAGGGTTGTAGGGCCACAAACATTGAAAGATACATCCTAGGGGCCAAATTGCCCCAGCTTCTGTTTTTCTTTGTTTTTCGTTCTCAGTGCTTGAAGGGCCGGATTTGGCCTGCGGGCCGCCATTTGATAAACCCTGTTATAAGGTGTATTTTTAAACTACATGAATGAAGGGATAATACATTTGTGTTAAGTCATTTCATTGTGAGGGCTTGAGTTCAAATCCAACCACTGCCACCAATAAGCAAGTTCGCGAATTCAGAGTCAAGAAGAAACCCAGTGCATTGTGGGATATAACACCGGGGATATACAAAGCAATTCCCACGCTATTTCCCCATTACTTTACACACGCTGGAAGCTGTTTTAGGGAGTTTTAAAGTTCTAAAATAATCCTCTTTACTCATCACAACATTATTTTAACCATTGAATGGCAATAAAACATTATTAATGAGTATAACTGAGGGGTTAAATTCAGCCAACACTGCTTTTAATACCAAAAACTTCTAATTTGTCAGGCCTATTTTCAATGAGACCTCTGTGTATTAGCGCGATCTACGGTCATGTTTATCCCCCATGATTATATTCCAGGATGCACCCTGTTCTGAATTAGCGAACTAGCTTATTGTACTTGATGTATGTAATCTTCAATGTCTTGTGTGTTTGGTTGCATGAAACCAGTGACTGATGAAACACTGTTATGTAGTCATTTCATATCCCACGACTGCCACCAATTGTACTTAAATGAGATATATCGAACATTAGTCTTTTATAAATGTTATAGCTCAGAGACCACAATAAAATGAAATGCTAAACAAATGATGTAAATTAAATTTCTTCATCATCAACATCTCTGAATTATCTAGATTTAATAGGATGTCACAAACAAAATAATCCTACTTTTTCTCCCATTGATCTGAAATGCTGTTGACTCTCAATCATCAAATAGGTGTATGTGATGGATAAAACTGATACAATTTACAATTTTCTTCACGGCTAGACATCAGGAAACACTAACTACATGTATGGCCAAGAAGTTCAAACTAGAACAGTACCCACCCAAGCACCCATATTTAACCCATACTCTACAGTAACTGTCCCTAGCAGACTTTTAGTACCTGGGTTTTATATGGTAAGGGGGTGGAAATTTTCTTTTGTAAACGAAATATAAGCGATTATTTTTATGACCCCCCTAATTAGATGTTGATTATTTTTATGAATCCCACCCAACACACACACAAATGTGTACTTATGAGGCCTACCTAGTTTGTTATTGGGTAAACAGTTGATGTGGAAGCAAAAACATTAGGGTGGACAAGCCCAATGTTTATTTTACATAAGAAACAAGCCGAACAAAATGCACGCAAATCGTGCCAAACAAGTCTGTTTTTTAACTAAAATAAAATTTATTTTGAGCCCCTTATCACAATGGTATTAATTTCATGACCCCACCCTATTTTCTTTGCAAAATAAAACATGACCCCCAGGATATTTGGGACCCCCTACCAAAGAAATTGACCCCTAATTAAAGCAGGCTCCTCTGAATCCTGCCCCAGATCTTCTCAATAGATAACAGATGTGTGATCTGTAAGTTTGTGTTCAAGGTTTATTCAAACATGAAAATTTAAATTATTTTGTGAGAACCTTATTTTGGGGGAAGAAACAATGAAAGATATATACATGTAGCCTAGTCTTTCACAAGAATAGGTGTATATACAAAGTTTCAGAAACTTTAATTTTTAATTTTAAATAAAGAAAAATATAATAAAACAAAACTTGAACTTGTCAGTGTTTATATGTCATTTACCACCCTAAGCTTTGTTATAGTTTACGTCAGAGAATTATGGCTATGATGTTTTGTGCATCTAATGTGCACAAGCATCCTCTTTCGTGTCATTTCAAATACAAATATGAATTTTATGGGTTATCATCTGGGAAACAGGGCTTCGTTATATAAACCGATAGGAATTCAAAATTTAGGCAAATCTTGTCCAGTCCTGTCTGGTTTACATCCAGTACAGGGTGGAGTCGTTTTTGTCTCCCAGACGGTCCTGTTCATTGTCAGGGGTAGAAGAGACCTGACCTTTCTATATTACCTAGGCACAAACACCTACCTATCGTTTATAATACTAAGCAGAGCTTGGGAAACTTAGAATTTCCTATTTTCATTGTATTTGAGCAGTTTTTTGATTGCTTAGTATCTAGCTCATCACGCGCTATGAATACCCCTGTGAAGGGTATAACAGAATTACTCCGGAATCAATATCGTTGTAACTTTCTTTTCGCCTTCATTGAAGCTATGCAAGTAAAATCTTTAACATATCCTCTCCTCTTTCAAGACCAGACTCAATACAGAAAGATAATAAACTGCAGAATTTGTATATAATTGTGGTGACTTGTTTACCTAAGGCAATAAATAATGTCTGAACACGCCCTTCCTCTAGTGGATCCTCTGATGTAGGAAAAAGACAATTGAAAGGTTTTATAGGATTAGTAGATAGAGCCTATGGAAATACTAGCCATCATTTCTAGGGTAGGGGTATTCCGTGAGAGAATGCACAAAAAGTAGGGGTTCTTGGCAGAGCTCAAATTTGTGACGCCGCATGTCAAAACCAGGCACAATTGGGCAGGAGTTCAAAATTGAGTTATTGATGTATTATAAAAATATAGGCTTTGCGCTTTACAACACCACTTGTTTTATTGAAATCGGACATTCCTAACTCGAGTTGTAACATTTTGAATTTGGACTGCCTGAAATGTTGACAAATAGAAAACGTCCATTAAAATTTGCATAAAAGAAAGTAAATAATAAATAAATAAATAAGAATAAACAATCAAAATATTATTTCCCAATGAAATTTCAGTTTGAAATTTGTACAGCTCTTTTTAGACATGACTAACATTTTGAAATTATGAGAATCTAAAAATTGACAAAAATAACCCCCAAAACATTTTTGGCATTTTTCTCCATTCATAATTAACTCTGCCCAATTCCGCCTGGTTTTGACATGCAGTGTCACATTTATGAGGGCACCCAATTTCAAGGCCACTGAACAAATGTATGATGTGGCACTAAGGCCAACATTGTTCAAGGATACCTTAACAAAGCCTGTCTAGGGCAAAACCTCAAAAGGGCACAGCAATGGCCTCAATGGCTTTGGTCAAATTTGAGCCCTGGTTCTTGGGCATGAGCATGCCAAAGTACCCAATATAGGTTTTTTTGGTGAGAAACGGGCAACATTTCTAATAAATTATTCTTTGGGTTAGAAGCATGCCAATTTTTTCAAAAAGTAGGGGTCATTGGGTGAGAAATGTGCACACAAAAAGGGTCATTGGGTGAGAGTATGTGTACGTTCATGTAATTGACCAAAACACTTGTTGACTGTCCTCTTCCCCCCCCCCCCCCCCCCAATTCCCAAGTTTCAAAAAATGTAAAAAAAAGCTTTCTACATCTACATCTATGAATATACTCAATAAAGTTGTCAAGAGACAATATTTAATCGAGAACAAAATACAATTTTGTTGTAACTCCTCATACAGTGTCTCTTAATACTTTCCACGCGGCAGGCGTCTGCAGACGACGGTCCAAAATTTCACAAAATTATTCAATAATGTCAAAATTATTGAATTTCATCACCATATTTGGAATCATCATGAGAAATGCATTAAAATAAGTACAAACATGCCTGGTATTGGTTCAGTAATCGTTGAGATAGACTTTGAAAATCGGGAAAGGTTTCTGAAAAATCGGTTGTGTATGTGGTAAAACTAATAGCCGCGTCGAAAGTGTTAATAATGATGCCTTTCATGTAATAGGTATACAGTCATCACAATAAGTAACTGACCGGGTAATAAATGTGCTGATAACTCTAACAGTATAACTCCTTCATAAATATAATAAATTATAAACATGTTGAGAAATTTCTCTTCTTGAATTTGAGATATTACACGCTAAGAATGGCTGATTACTAAGGAAGTTACAATTCCAAATGTACTGTCAAGTCTGATTTTCATTTTCACATTTTCATTTTCAACACGGGGACTCAGACCGGCAAATTATTGATTACTGGTAGTGGTAGTGCTAATTCACCCGTCGATGGCCTGGTTGTTGGATAGTCGGCCGGTGGCATTGTTACGGTTGATCAATACGGCACACACGCTTTACCTGTCATACTCTCCCCGTGTTGAAAAGAAAATGTTAAAATGAAAATCAGACTTGCCCTAACGTTTGGGATCGTAACTTCCTCATTAATCAACCATTATTAACGTGTAATATCTCAAATTCAAGAAAAGAAATTTCTCAACAACTTTATTATTAAATATGTTTATGTAGGAGTTATAGTATTAAGAGTTATGAGCATGTTTACTACCTGGTCAGTTACTTTTTGTGATGACTGTAGAGGAATACTGAACACTGTATTGATCAGCCCTAATTGCCAGAGTGGGTATTTAATCCATGGACACGAATGCCGGCTTAAAGTGGGAAATGTTGAATTTCCTATTTACCAAGGAGCAGCAAGAACAGTTGACCTTTTCCTCCCTCTAGTTAGAAGTGATACAACTGCAATTAAACAAATGCGTGCTTGTCGGGGAAGGGGGTGTTGTTGTCAGGGGAGGGGGGCAACTATCTCACCCAAAGACCTTCCACCTTTTGGAAAATTAGGCAAATATCTAACCCAAAGACCCAATATTTTAGACAATTTTGCAAATCAGGGGTTCTTTGGGCATCCAAAGACCACATACCTTTTAAGATACAACTGCAATTAAACAAATGTGTGCTTGTCGGGGGAGGGGGTGTTGTTGTCAGGGGAGGGGGTTGGGGGTCCCATTTGTGAGGTCATTATTATGTAAGGCTGTTAACCCCTTCCCCCTGTTCAGCTTTGTTCTCATTCAATGACCCCATTTATCTTCACCCAAAGACCCTTATTTTTAGTTAGAAGTGATACAACTGCAATTAAACAAATGCGTGCTTGTCGGGGGAGGGGGTGTTGTTGTCAGGGGAGGGGGGTAGGGGTCCCATTTGTGAGGTCATGATTATATATGGCTGTTAACCCCTTCCCCCTGTTCAGCATTGTTCTCATTCAATGACCCCATTTATCTTCACCCAAAGACCCTTAATTTTAGAAACACTTGACAAATATCTCAACCAAAGACCGCCCCTTTTGGAAAATTAGGCAAATATTTCACCCAAAGACCTTCCACCTTTTGGAAAATTAGGCAAATATTTCACCCGAAGACCCAATATTTTAGACAATTTGGCAAATCGGGGGTTCTTTGGTCATTTTGGCATGCTCTCATCTAAAGACCACATACCTCTTGCTGTTCTCTCTCACCGAATGCCACTGGGCTTGAAAGTGCTAGCATTTAACACCTGTATTTATTTCACCTCCCCCCAACAAATGTCACTGAAGGATTTAATTTAATAGATGTAATGCAATGGCCAGAGGAGGGAGGTCTTGTATTCTACACTAGGTGTACTACAGATGAGTTCATGATACTAGTGGGAAGGGGATGAGAGGACTGGAGGTCTTGTATTCTACACTAGGTGTACTGCAGATGAGTTTTGAATTTTTTGAATTTTCCCGAGAATACGAAAAAGGGGTATTTTGAACCAGATGTGTCCTCGTTTTTTGTGCAAATAGGGGGACTATATAGAAAGTGTCCTTGAAATGGTGAAAAAAGGGGGTTATTTTCAGTCAAAATGTCTGCGTTTTTGTGCGAAAAAGGGGGTCAAATTTGCAAAAATTTTCGCGAAACACCGTCAAATAGGGGGTATTTCAAGATCCTGGAAGGATCATGTGTTAACCCTCTGAATATGAAGAGAGAACACTGGGCTGATGAGCATACTGTAAAACCACTTAATTTTGCGAAGGATTTAAATTTCATGAGGGATATGGATTCGTGAAATTGACAATTTTGCATTGAAAGTTTCAGTGAAATTTCCAGACTCCCAAAATTAAATGCCCGCTAAAATAGCAGTAATATTAAATTTGCGAAATAAAGTATCCGCGAAATTATATAATATTTTACAGTAATTAGTGTGTCTCATTAACCACCTATTTAAACATTGAAATGATAATTAGAAAGCGTTACGTTTCATGAGTGTAATTTATTTAAGTCTTGCCTCTACCATGGTGATTCTTCCAACAACATGAAGCTGCAACTTGGATTTGTTAAGACTTTCCACGCCGCTATCAGTGTTACCATATTATACATGTACATGTACATGTATGTACAAACAGATTTTTCAGAAACCTTTCCCAAATTTCAAAGTCTACCTCAAGGATTACTGAACCAATACTAGACATGTTTGTACTTATTTTAATGCATTTCTCATAGTGAATCCAAATATGGTAATGAAATTCAATAATTTGGACATTTTTCAAATATTTTGTGAAATTTTGGAATGTCGTCTGCAGGCGCCTGCCGCATGGAAAGGGTTAGGATACCGTTTTTTTACTTTAAAATGGGACTGATATGAAACTGGAAGGTGAAGGAACATGATCTGGTATTTTTTGATGGATTGACCCACATCTTCGTCTGACCTCTGATGAATTGGATAGAAGAAATTGTTATTACCTGTTATGGTCTCATCATGTGTGAAGGGAGAGAGGAAGCAGTACTTCTAACTTTTCCTAGCCTGTTGACACTATCTGAGACCTCTTGACACTTTCCATGCAGTTATTTAGTTTTACCATACAAAATGGATTTTTCCGAAACTTTCCCAATTTTCAAAGCCTTATCTCAAGAATTACTGAACCAATATTAGGCATGTTTGTACTTATTTCAATACATTTCTCATGGTGTTTTCAAATATGGTAATGTAAATCAATAATTTTGACATTTTTGAAACAATTTATGAAATTTTGGAATGTCGTCTGCAGCTTAAACACACTTGTTAAACACACTTTTTCAAATCAGTCTATGTAATGCCATTACATTTCTTGTCCTACGTGTAGACTTACATGTAGATTTACAGGTGAATGGTTCATGAAAGTGTACTTTCACCCTTTCACACCTATAAAAAGACTATGCTGGTTCCCTGCACCCTGGATCCCCGGCCCAACTTATCCATAGGTGCAGGTACAGGGTTCTCAATTGCCGGCTGTAACCGTAAGTTCAACACTTTGCATTGTCGCTCTGTTATGGCATACGGTAAATAACGATCAATACACTGTAGCTGAGATACCGCATCGAACGCGGAAGCGTCATTGTCGCGCTGCCATAGATACGGCGCGATGGGGAACGCGCTATGACATGCGTGCATGTGCGTGTGAAGTCCGGCGCTGTGGTTAGCGCCGATACACGTGTAGTTTGTGCCAATCAGCAAATTTGTTATCATTCTAAGCGTGAAGCTGGCTTGATCGAATTTATTTGTGGATTTTTTATGGCAGCAAATCAGCTTCGAGTGGGAATCGGCGCATACCTGCATCTATGGATAAGTTGTGTGGAGCCCATAGATGCAGGGAACCAGCATATAAAAAGACCTGATCTGCTATAAGTCCTGCTGACACACATTTCTTAGCCCTTTGACCTGGACTAGGATGTTTATATTACACCTGCATATAGTGGCACGCATGCCTTAGCCCCAAAGAAGATTTTAAAGACACCGCCACAATGCATTGCATTCTTGCAAAATGCCTTAATCTGGTCTCCAATTCGTTTCGGTTCCCATAGACATATATGCACAACATCATGGCATCAAAGTGCATTCATCGTTGGAGCTCTTAGATTCTAGTTTACATCAATTAATAAATTTGTTCACAGTGTTCGTTTTTCTTATTTCAAATGCATCATGTGAAAAACCCTTTAGTTAGCTTGTGCTCCAACAATGCATTGTGTGATATCCTTAACATCTTCTTTGCCCTAGCCCTTAACACAAAGTGGCACACATATCCCTGTCCTTTGACACAATCTATCTAAAACTGCTTAGACTTAATGCTTTTATGAGGCCTGCTCATATAGTGACACACATTTCTTAACCATTTGACTCTATCTGAAACTACCAACACATGGGCTGCTTGGCACACATTTATTAGCCCTTTGACCCAATCTAGAACTACTATCACATGGGTTGCTTGGCACACATTTCTTAGCCCTTTGACCCTATCTATAACTACTAACACATGGGTTGCTTGGCACACATTTCTTAGCCCTTTGACCCAATCTAGAACTACTAACACATGGGCTGCTTGGCACACATTCTTTAGCCCTTTGACCCAATCTAGAACTACTAACACATGGGCTGCTTGGCACACATTTCTTAGCCCTTTGACCCAATCTAGAACTACTAACACATGGGTTGCTTGGCACACATTTCTTAGCCCTTTGACCCTATCTAGAACTACTAACACATGGGTTGCTTGCTACACATTTCTTAGCCCTTTGACCCAATCTGGAACTAATAACACATGGGCTACTCGACACACATTTCTTAGCCCTTTGACCCAATCTAGAACTAATAACACATGGGTTGCTTGGCACACATTTCTTAGCCCTTTGACCCAATCTAGAACTACTAACACATGGGCTGTTTGGCACACATTTCTTAACCCTTTGACCCAATCTAGAACTACTAAACACATGGGCTGCTTGGCACACATTTCTTAGCCCTTTGACCCTATCTAGAACTACTAACACATGGGTTGCTTGGCACACATTTCTTAACCCTTTGACCCAATCTAGAACTACTAACACATGGGTTGCTTGGCACACATTTATTAGCCCTTTGACCCAATCTAAAACTACTAACACATGGGCTGCATGGCACACATTTATTAGCCCTTTGACCCAATCTAGAACTACTAACACATGGGTTGCTTGGCACACATTTATTAGCCCTTTGACCCAATCTATAACTACTAACACATGGGTTGCTTGGCACACATTCTTTAGCCCTTTGACCCAATCTAGAACTACTAACACATGGATTGCTTGGCACACATTTCTTAGCCCTTTGACCCTATCTAGAACTACTAACACATGGGCTGCTTGACACACATTTCTTAACCCTTTGACCCAATCTGGAACTACTAACACATGGGCTGCTTGGCACACATTTCTTAGCCCTTTGACCCAATCTAGAACTACTAACACATGGGCTGCTTGGCACACATTTCTTAGCCCTTTGACCCAATCTAGAACTTCTAACACATGGGCTGCTTGGCACACATTTCTTAGCCCTTTGACCCAATCTAGAACTACTAACACATGGGTTGCTTGGCACACATTCCTTAACCCTTTGACCCTATCTATAACTACTAACACATGGGCTGCTTGGCACACATTTCTTAGCCTTTTGACCCAATCTATAACTACTAACACATGGGTTGCTTGGCACACATTTCTTAGCCCTTTGACCCAATCTAGAACTACTAACACATGGGCTGCTTGGCACACATTTCTTAGCCCTTTGACCCAATCTAGAACTTCTAACACATGGGCTGCTTGGCACACATTTCTTAGCCCTTTGACCCAATCTAGAACTACTAACACATGGGTTGCTTGGCACACATTCCTTAACCCTTTGACCCTATCTATAACTACTAACACATGGGCTGCTTGGCACACATTTCTTAGCCCTTTGACCCAATCTAGAACTACTAACACATGGGCTGCTTGGCACACATTTCTTAGCCCTTTGACCCAATCTAGAACTACTAACACATGGGTTGATTGGCACACATTTCTTAGCCCTTTGACCCAATCTAGAACTACTAACACATGGGTTGCTTGGCACACATTCCTTAACCCTTTGACCCTATCTATAACTACTAACACATGGGTTGCTTGGCACACATTTCTTAGCCCTTTGATCCAATCTAGAACTACTAACACATGGGCTGCTTGGCACACATTTCTTAGCCCTTTGACCCAATCTAGAACTTCTAACACATGGGCTGCTTGGCACACATTTCTTAGCCCTTTGACCCAATCTAGAACTACTAACACATGGGTTGCTTGGCACACATTCCTTAACCCTTTGACCCTATCTATAACTACTAACACATGGGCTGCTTGGCACACATTTCTTAGCCTTTTGACCCAATCTATAACTACTAACACATGGGTTGCTTGGCACACATTTCTTAGCCCTTTGACCCAATCTAGAACTACTAACACATGGGTTGATTGGCACACATTTCTTAGCCCTTTGACCCAATCTAGAACTGCTTATAGGGCAAGTCTTTCATCCAGTCTGGGACCACTTAGATCGAAATTGAACCAGCGTCTTCCGCATGGGAAGCCTAGTGGATGAATGTGGTACGCTACGACGCTATAATGTGATACCATCTGTGAAAACCCGCCACATGGTGGAATATTTCATATTGGAGATATTTATATCATAAGAAAGCTGAAACTGTGCTGATTACAGAACTGTTTCGATCATTTTTCTATGATCAATACAAAAAAAGGTTATGAATGAATGATGATTGTGATGTAATAAAAACCTACAAAACAAGAAATCATGAAAACAGGCCAAATTTTTTTCTTCAAAAGTATTGAATATCATCACCATAATTGGAACCACCATGAGAAATGCATTAAAATAAGTACAAACATGCTTAGTATTGGTACAGTAATTCTTGAAATAGCCTTGGAATGGTAAAACTAATAGCCGCTTGGAAAGTGTTGAAGATAAGGACAGGTTAATACTTTTGGGACACTATGTAATCTGTATGTATGATAAGGCCTATGTGTATAACATACCAGTAATCCAGTGCAATGCCTGTGGTTGTGGATTATCTCCCTGGCAGGCACACTCAAATCAGTGGAAGAGTCCATGTCGGTTCCGGGCCTGGCAAGGCACAGTAGGGGTCGTCGCCATGTCAACCGTTGCCGACACGCTTTCATGGCTTGGTGCCTGTACCGGAACATTTCCGGAACTATTTAAGCTTCTAGTCCATTGGGGATGGGTGGGGGAGATAGGATGATCAGTATGAATGTAAAGACCCGCCTGCATGCCTGCCTGCAAAGCCTAGGCCACATTTTTTGTTTTGTTTGCTTCGTCCGACCGACCTTGTAAAACAGTCCCGACCGTGTCACTTTTAACTCTTTTTTTTTACAAAAAGAAAAGATTTTTTTTAAATTTTGTTCACAATTTTATTTCATTTTTAAAGTCACGTATATGACCTTCATTGACACCCATGTGATCCCATATGGATCATATAAAGTCCTGTTTTGGACTTAGAAAATGAAAAAATGTATTTAACACTATTTTCCCCTTTATTTTTGGTATTCAGGTACCTAATTTGGAAAAAAATCAATAAATCAATAAAAATAAAATTAAAAAAAATCCGACCGACCAAGCAAACAATTTTTTGTGTGTGACCCTATCAGCATGTTGCTAGCATGGATCTTTTGTTGGTAAATATTGAAATATTATCATGTCATTGACTCACCGTTTGTTAGTGTTACAGAGTGTCCCATAGGCTTGTTCAGACGGCCACTAAAGTTCGAGAATAGTTATTCTCAAGCTTAAATATTTGTTACTGCTAACCCAGAGTGTCTGTCCACACGACAAACTTAATCTCAAGAATAGCGACGCTACTGCGGTAGCTTCGAGGTTAACTCAAGGTCATGCGACTCTTCATTTTGCAGTTAGACCTGGGTCACAGGTCATAAATCTCACTCGCAGTTAGCGTTACGATGGATTCACACGGCGCACACACTCTCAGCTAGCTCTCGGTTAAGTGCTTTGGGGTTTAGTTAACCGTAAGATCTTTTAGGGTTAACATTCCAGCTTTATGCTCGGGGTTAGTTAACCATGATCAATTCACACGGCCGTTAACCAAGAGTTTAACCTCTAGGTCAGCAAATTTGACGCTAACCAAGAGGTTAGCGTTCCTCATCGGAACGCACCTAATACCTTTTTAAAGCATCTCCGGTAAAATGATTTGCAGCGTAAAAGTGAAAACATATTTGTAGAATTTTCAACAAATTTGTGAAATTGTCACAAATTATGCAAACATGTTCAAAATGTTTCCAAAAAATTCAACATGTTTTAAATATTTCCCATTTTTTTAAAGGAAAAATGGGGGGGGGGGGCGGTCAGTAGGGCGGTAGCATAGGGGTTTATTGATAGTTTCCCTATATTGCAACACTAAATTGAATATGTGCATAATTTAACAAATCAAAGATTAAAAGCTTTTAAGCTTTTAATCTTTGATTTGTTAAATTATGCACATATTCAAAACGCCTTAGCGTGAGTTGATAATTGATGTGCTAGACAAACTTTCCAACAGGTTTCAATTAATTTCCTTTTTATTTAGTTCAGCAGCTGGGTTAGCTCAAAAAAGTGTTTGCGACCAGCTTTTTCTTCTATCACTTACACAATATGGATTAGGATAAACTATAGTTTGATCATGTAGACTGATATTGGGTTCAATCATGATTTTGGAATAATTTAGATACCTTTTCTGAACCGAGTTATTTGACCTCCGTAGCTTTCGAGGTCATCACGACCCCTTCATTCTGTGTAGTGTTTAAGCATAAAATCAAGCTAGACGACATCCAAGTGATCGCCAGAGAGGATCAGTTTTGGAAACGTAAGATCAGAGAGGCCATTCAAATAAGGACACAGAAACCGACCCTCCACCGAGACACCGGTTACGACCTACCCGCCATCTACGATGACCTGCTGTCATGTGATCGCCCAAAAAGCAGTCATGTGACAAGTGGCGGGAAGCAAACACTACGCTGAATGAAGGGGTCGTGATGACCTCGAAAGCTACGGAGCTCAAATAACTTGGTTCGAAAAAGGTATCTAAATTATTTCAAATTGGCAAGCCTCATTACAGCAGCGTATTAATACAGTAGGTGTAGACGCACATGAACAAAAAATTGTGAGAGTATGGCCATAATTGCACATGTACGCTTGGATTACTTTTGTGCGCGGAGAACTATAATAGTAGAGGATTCAAAATATGTAAAGGGGGAAAACACCTGGTTTGTAACAAAATCACTGCTCCCCCACCCTCCTTAAAAAAAGAACAAAATGAAAATCACTTGAAGATTGATGTTGTTGTCCCCGTTGCCTTTAACGCTTTGCACGCAGCAGGCGTCTGCAGACGACATTCCAAAATTTCACAAAATGTTTCAAAAATGTCAAAATTATTGAATTTCATTACCATATTTGGAATCACCATGAGAAATGCGTTGAAATAAGTATAACATGCGTAGTATTGGTTCCGTAATCCTTGAAATTGGGTTTGAAAATTGGAAAAAGGTTTCCGAAAAATCTGTTTTGTATATGTTAAAACTAATACTAATAGCCGCGGAAAGGGTTAAGAAGTATTCCATCATTTGGATCAGATATGAAGTGGTCTACTTGTTCAATAATAAAAGTGCAGTTACTCAACATAAGGCTTTATCCTTCCGAGTGTTAGGCTTACTACTTAAAAAACCCCATTACAACAAGCACATAACTCCAGTTTCCAAGAAACAATTTATTTTCATGGCCTAAAGAAGTCAATGAAGCTCTACATCGCCCTTCAACGAACGCTTGTAGCTCTGCATCACCCTTCAACGCTTGATTATCGTAGTAGTAGTATCACACCAGAGAAAAATGTTTGTGCTGAAAATTATTTTAACTAACATACATATATTGTAGATCAGTCAGGGATCAAACTCATCATCATGATCATACGAGGGGCGGTCAGTAAATAATGAAAGTGATCATGGTATGGGATGCATGAGTGATTCTATTGAGGCGATAATGTGATCAATACAAAGTATGAACCTTTGTCTTTCAAACAATAAACTTTTGGATTGTTAGATACCTTTGGTTATGTAACGTCATTAACATAAACACAATAGGTTTCAGACACTGACTGAAATCTGTCAATTATTTGGCTGGATATGTAATATGTTGAATATGGGTTGATTGATGCATTTGCGTATATCTCGGCAATGCAAGCATAAAAACAGATAACACTTGGCACATGGTTAGAATACACACTTATCTCTGTTTGACACTCTTTTTTAGATCTGAATGCCTTAATACGAACAAGAAGGGACCATCTCAAATATGCTTTTATTTAGCAAAATTCACAATAATATACCTTAGAAAACAACAAAGGATAAAGAACAATGGAGGGATTATAATTTAATAAATTGTTGTGGGATGTAAAGCAATAATAGTGGGGATTTCAAAAGGAGCTGTTCATAAAATTTCCTCAAACCATTGAAATTATATGACGATTACTTACACAAGACATATCTAGTAGCTCTAAAGATAACAGTAATAAGAGAGGTTGTGGCAGCCATCTTTGATTGATACATTCCTGTATATCTTCATTTTGACTATCACAATATGTTTACACATTGATTTAAGCATTTTTCATTATTTCTGATTAGTATTTGAAGGCACAGTAAGCTTTTATCTGGTAAATTTCATGATTTTAGCCATTTTAGGCCCGTTTCAAAATTATCTGCCGTCTGCGCATGCGCATTTTTTCTGCAGGTTTCATGCGAATAAGTTCGGATAATTAGTTAACTATCATATGGAATCTTCCAAACTGGTTAATTGCTTGAATTTTTCCTAAATTGTATGATTTTCCGCAATATTAGTGATTCACTGACTGGGCATTTTTTAATGAAAATTAGCTATTTGAAATACTGATATTTGTATACCTTTTATTCAATTGCTTCTCCTTACTTTTTCCTCTTATACTACACATTCCAAATTACACAGGGATTAAAGTTATTGTCTTTTGTATCATATTTATGCGAGAAAAAAAAATCGGGATTTACCTGCTTCTGATGTCATGTTATACAATCTTCTTACCACATGTTTCATAAAAACAATTCAAATTTCCCGCCAAATAACTGATTTAGCAGTGTCCCAAGTGTACTTACTTTGAGACAATGCTATGACGTCATAGTTCACACTTAAAAATCCAAAACTATATTGTTTGAAAGACAAAGGTTCATACTTTGTATTGATCACATTATCCCCTCAATAGAATCACTATGCATCCCATACCATGATCACTTTCATTATTTACTGACCGCCCCTCCTATATAGGGGCATTGCAATATCCTAGAACGATCATGCCATTCCCCATGAATACATGGAATAATCACTCGGTGTTGTATTGTATGGGTTAAGGAGAGATGATGCTTTAAGAGTTTTGAAACAAAACTAGTAAGTTTTGAAACGAAACTAGTATATAGCATCAAGGCCCAAGATAAGCGGGCGCTAGGCCAATTTTACCCCTCGGTCCTTCTGCCAAAGCGCCTGGTAATGCTGAAAAATAAACAACCGAGCGCTGATATTTTGTCCAAACCAGCGCCTGGGAAGCTTGCCCAAAACATTGAATTTCGCTTAAGCATATTTGATTTAATAAAAGGTTAGCTCCCGGTAGACTAAAAGTAGCTCCCGGTTCTCAATAAATCCGTTGATCCGGGCGCTACTTTTGAAAAAAGTATCTCCTGGTAATTTTTTTATTATCTTGAGCCTTGCATAGCATAGATCAGTCTGGGGTCAAGCTTATCATGATGATCATAGGGGGCATTGCAATATCCTATAACAATCATGCTATACAACCCCTGCTGAATACATAGGAATAATCACTCAGTCGTCACAGTATCGTAGTGTATGTGTAAGGGTTAAAGAGAGCTGATGCTTTAAGAGTTTTGAAACAAAACTAGTACATAGCATAGATCAGTCTGGGGTCAAACTCATCATGATGATCATAGGGGGCATTGCAATATCCTATAACAATCATGCTATACAACCCCCCTGAATACATAGGAATTACTCGGTCATCACAGTATACATGAAGTATTATAAGGTAAAGGACGGCAGTGCTTGCATAAAGAGTATTGAAACAAAACTAGTACATAGCATAGATCAGTCTGGGGTCAACCACGGCCATACATCTATTTGCCCATAATCACCCAATCAGGAAACATTCAATTTCACGGGTTGCCAATTGCCATCTAAGGAAATCAGTGTTACCCTTGTCGAGCCCCTGGCAAATCGCATTAGAACATGAGGATAATTGTGAAATCCCTAGTGACCTAGCTACATCGTGAACCAGGCTGACACTCCTGTGCACTAGGATGTCTTGTATAGGGTGCTTGGAGATAAAAGCCGGGCGATAGTTTCGGTGGGAAGAGGGGAAGGACGGGGGAAGGGAGAGACGAGGGAAGAGAGGGATGGGGGAAGGGAGGGGCGGGGGAAGGGAGGGACGGGGGAAGGCACAATAATCTGTTGTATAACCAGAGCAGCGTACCCCACAAAATCACTGAATTTTATAAAAAACTAATCTCATTATGGGTATATTTATTTATATTTGTAACTTGCTTATAAATGCGATGGGCCCACTGCTGAAAAATTGTGAGCAACAACACGATGGAAAGATAATATTTGTCTTGTTGACCTTGATTATAGTCTTGAGTAGCTGTAGGATTAGGGTTAAAGCTCAGGGTAGGATTATGCTCAGGGTAGGCGAGGGCAGGGGTAGGATTGGGTCTGGGGGATTAGGGTTGGGTAGAGGCGGGGTTTGTAGGTGTGGTGTTTTCAGATTGTGGTTAGGGTTGAGGTGGGAAAGGATAGGCAAGGTGTCAGGTTGGGATTAAGAGTCAGGGTGGGATAGGGTGGAGTCAGGATAAGGGTTGGATATTGGAAGTAGAGATAGGACTTATTTGGAGCGAATTGTGCTGTATTGGGAATTAGATGTATTGAATGAATATTTGGACGATTAAGGTGGAGGTTAGACTTGGCCCAGACTGCCATTTTTTGTCAAACTACCTCGCCGATAAGGAAATTGTAGGTTAGGCGATAAAAAACCAACCCTGTCGTACGGCAAATGGACCTTTCAGGTAGGGTCGGTTGGTCGGTCAGGCAATTTTTTCATCAATTTTTTGTTTTAATTAAAAAATTAAAATAAATAAATTTGCACAAAAATGGCAAACATTGTACAAAAGATAATTGTTTTTCAAAATTCAAGAAAAAATTAGGTCGGTCTGGCCCATACAACAGGTTTATTTTCCCGTTGCCTTACTTGTATAGATATTTGTGCCTAACAATGATTTCAAAACACCTGATTGGTCAATTTCAAAGTGAAGTGCATCAAGGAATTGGCACGCTTTAATATGCTGTGGGAGATACATTACATCAACATTTTAATTTTTCTGGTTGTAAATATATGTGAGAATGTATCCTGACAAATTAATGGAGATAAATCGGACCATGCCCTTGAGACCTTAAGCCTGTGGGCCATCATTAGTGAGGGATTACATGGTTCTTACCCAGTCAAATTATCCAATACAGTAGTACCATGCTAAACAAGTCACCCTTAAGTCACTGTGACCAAAACATTGTCCCACGGGAATATGCTTAGTAAAATGTGTATAATCGTATCTTCATAGAGAAAGAGAGAGTGAGAGGGAGGGAAGGGGTGTAAGGGGGTGGGGTGGGTTTGTGAAGTACTTCTACATATTTCAAGAACTAAATCTCTAACTGGTGATCGTGCTTTTCAAGCTTCTGCTCCTCGGCTCCGGAATTCTCTTCCCAGAAACATCTGGGAATCCAACATGGAGAAACTAAAAACTCATTTATTTTGATAATTGGTTACAATTATGTCTTTTTCCACCAATTTTTTCTTTGCTCTTCACTTTCAGTCTTGTTGGAGCGTTCCCCAGCAGTAGCAGTTTTGTTTGCCCAACCTATCTAT
Organism: Ophiura sarsii; assembly: GCA_035610835.1. Classification (NCBI taxonomy): domain Eukaryota; kingdom Metazoa; phylum Echinodermata; class Ophiuroidea; order Amphilepidida; family Ophiuridae; genus Ophiura; species Ophiura sarsii. The sequence goes on along the minus strand of CM069457.1, from coordinate 18,226,073 downwards.
GTTTATCTTTAATCCAAGTTCTAGAAACACTTATGTAGGTCAACTATCTACCAACACTCTCTCTATGCACTCACCCTGTACTCCAGACCGGTGTGTGCTGGTGTGTACCTATTTGGAAGATTAGTAATTTGGTGGATAGTTGACCTATAGTGTTTCTAGAATTTATATTAATCAAAATTGGAAAAAAAATAGGTGGGTAAATATAAAATTAGGCATAATTCTGTTATTCCCTACACACCAACGTAAGTATTATGCGTCGTTCTTTAAAATCACGCACTATGAATACCCCTGTGAAGGGTATAACAGAATTACTCCTAAAATTCAGAAAAACTAGGTGGGGAAATATGGGGAAAATCTGAAAGCAGAGCTATTCCAGCATTATTGCTAGATAACAACTATCCCCTCATTTCACCCATAAAGTGCATCCTTAAAATAGACACAATTATTTTTAATTTATCTTGGGTTTAGACACCAGAGGGCAGTATAATTATTTATGAGTTTTTCCATGCACCAGTTCAAATGTCTTTGTCACTTGGGAGGGGTTACTAATTGGTGTAACTAGGGGCAATCGCCTCAAATTAGACTACTGGAGCAGCTTTCTGTGTTGATCTGAAGATATCTATGGTTCACCGGGTGCTCAAATCTGTCACTAAAGCCGGTCGGTGCCGGTCAGGTGTAGCCGGCACTCTAAAAAAAAGGGTAAAAAAACCGCCACTCTAAATAAAAAGATAATAATAATAAAAAATAAAAAATTAAAAAAAAAAAAAAAATTGTGGATAAAATCATTCAAACTACCTCGTAACACGAGAAATTATGTGCAGGAACCCTCACTCAAAGTGCATTAAAAAACCTAAAGAAACATGAATTGAGAAGGCCTCTGGACCCCCATTCCATGATCCGCTGCACTCCGTTCGCCGTCAGTAAAATTAACCGGCACTAAATTTTGTCTAGTGACAACACTGGCTCAAAACTTTTATTGTGATAGGCACTCAACTTTTTTTATTGTGACAGGGAGCTCCAATTTTTATTTAATTTTTTTTTAAGATTGTTTTGAAACATTTTTGATTTTTTGTTGTTGATAATTTTGAAATGTTTACAAAATCTTGAAAAAATGTTGAAATTCATCAAAATGTTCTCGAAAATTAAAAAAAGATAAAAAAAATGCCCTTCTTGAGGGGACCTGTTTGCCTGTTAAACAGGGGTTTGAACAGGGGTTTTATTGTTTCGTTTCCTAAATATGGGTACATACAACAATTGGATTTGAAAATACAAGAATTTGTTTTAGTAATAGTATTTATGCTGGAGTTGATATCCTAACTCAAAAAGTTTTGGGTTGAAATAATACACATTTAACATGATTTAATTTTTCGGAATTTGTTGATAGAAATCCACAATTGCGTGTTTTTAACTAATGCGAATTGCAAATTTGTATCCACCTGTCATCTGTAGCAGGTGATTCATTTTTTGTATCGATATCTAGGTACAGGGTGAGTAAAAAAACTGCAATAGTGGAGAAAAGCCATCTTGTTTTCAAAACCATGCTAATGTTTGAATTTTTTAAAATGGAATAAGAATGATATATTTGTTCTTAACGTCAATCACATTTTTCGTCTGTCTTTGGTAAACTTTTTTTTCTGCGCAACCCAATTTACTTGTTTGTCCACGAGCATACTAATTTTCAATTGAAAACTGCACACATTTCATTTTCACATTTAAATACTCTGCCAACAAAAATTTAGAATAATTTCATTTTTATTCAAATTAAAAACATTATAAGCAATTCATAGCATGGGCTATGTAAATTGATTATTTCATCTCCAATGTAAACAATAAAGGATGCATTAAGTTCCAATGACGTCACTAATTGACCCGAATTGTCAAATTTTAAAGAGAGACGCATTTTGCAATATTATGTATGTGTTGGGTGTTTCGTGAACAAGCGTGTGAAATGGGTGCATAGGTAAAAAGGTTCACCAAAGGCAAACAAAAAATGCGATTGACTTCATTTTTTCACATATAATTAGTAACAATTATGTTGTTGTTATAACATTTAATTTTTTTTCAAACATCAGCTTGGATTTGAAAACAAGATGGCATCTTTCCACTATTGCAGGTTTTTTTTACACACCCTGTATGTGGCAGGCTGCGACATCTTTATTGTGACCAAACTTTGATTCAGACCAACAGTTGACAAAAGAACAAGCAGGAAGTGTTTGGAAATAATACATACATGAGACCTATTACCACAAATGAGCGTTAAGTAGCCACTGTGCATTATGTGATATGGTCCAATAAACATGGCAAAAATCAATAGAAAACAAAGGAATTTTGCAACTTCAATTTGAATTTTGACAATGAAAGCATTGAGCAGTTATGTCAAGTTGCATATCGTTTTAAAGCTTGTTTTCTGTGCATTTTGAATCTGGACAAACCTGAATATAAAAATTTCCAACTTAACTCTCATTTTGTGATAACAGGCCTCAACTCTCATATGGTCGCTGTTCTGTCAAAACATTGCATGTTTTTCCGGCCCTTCAACATGTATAAAGTAAAACTGCTTAACGGTAATGCTTAGGAAATGTTGCTTTATACGTGTTCAGGGCAAGAGCACTCACTCAAGAGTTTATGGTCGCTGTTCTGTCAAAACATTGCATGTTTTTCCGGCCCTTCAACATGTATAAAGTAAAACTGCTTAACGGTTATGCTTAGGAAAGGTTTATGTTTTCGATATGATCATATCATAAGATGGTAGTTAGTATATATGCCCAAGTATTACTTTGATGCAAAAAACCCTGTTTTCCAGGATAATTGAGGGCGCACTCCCATACGTATCTCTCAATGACATTCTCTCGCCCAAAGACCTACTTCTTACCCGCTTACGTTTCTCTCACTGAATGTGAGAGAGAAGGTATGTGTGGCGCAGTTGGACTCCAAAGGTTGTTGGTTCGAGTCCCGCTGTGGTCAACATCTTGTGCTCTTGATTACTCCTCTCGACCCAGGTGTATTTATTATGCATTCTTCAGTATTGGGAAGGTAACAGATTCACTATTGAGGTGTAGCGAGCCCAACATAGCAATAATATACCCAGGTGTATTTATTATGGGTACCAGCATTCTTCAGTATTGGGAAGGTAACAGACTCACTATGGAGGTGTAGCAAGCCCAAAATAGCAATATTATGAAAAGGAGTGAGTCTGGTCCTATTGCTTTGAAAGAAAGATGCATGCAGGGTTGTAGCTAGAGCGATTTTAGTGCCGGGCGCCAATTTCCCGGCCGGGGGTCCATCTAGGGGCCAAATATTGATGTACTATTATAAACAAAACAGGGAAATTACCATACAAATACTCAATTTACCTCCAAGTTCCTTCAACACCAGTTAAAATCATATTTTTAAGCTTTATTTACTACAATTTCGTTGCGTAATAGTGCCGGGGCGGTAGGGCTTTCATTGACTGTGAGGCCGGGCGCAAATTGCTAGTCCAGGGTGGGCCCGCCCGGTGCCGTCTGTAGCTACAACCCTGGATGCTCCTGGGATTGCAAGATCAACCACCTGGGTTCAAAAGTTCAGCCTTACATTGTCTCTATTCAGTATTTGAGTGCCCTCTCCTCTCCTTGGGGAGACACACTTCCTTCCAAGTTAACCCCCTGAGAACTAACGGCCGATTGGTTAAAAAGATGGATACATCATTTATTGAACCAATGAGAGACATTGTTAGAATAATTGTATCCCTGATAAAGATGGGAGTGAAACATTTTACAAGCTGCATTTGAATTGGCTATTGATATGAGTACATCTTGTAATAAACCAATCAGAACCACTGTAAGATAGACAGGTAGACCCCAGGGGGTTAAAGGTGTATGTTCTGATCACTTTTAGATATTTTTTTTCACATCAACATATTTTGATATCAAATGAAAGCCCATATTTTTCTCATTATTTCTGTAAAATCTTAGGCGCAAGATGTGTTCCATTTACATGTTATTATAGGCCAAAATGCAGTGAATTACTGCCAAAGGTGGTTAACCACCCAGCTAGTTGTGTAAATCAAATTTCATGTCACCTTGTGCTTCTTAAATAAGAACCATTGGACTTTGGAATATGACTACTTCATATAGAATAGAAAACATCAAGTTGAGAATCGGGCCAGAAATCGGAACACCTACCTTAATACATTTCAGACACTTCGTATGGATGAATGTTGTTCAAATTTAATTCAAATAGCATAATTATGGTTTCACTAAACCATGAAATCTTTTGTTTGTAAAGATAATACCTTTTATCGGCGCTTTTCTGTCAAAACCTCACATGTTTCTCTGGCCCTTCAGCATGTATACACTATATACACTAAAACTGTCCATGGTTATGCTTAGAAAGTGTTGCTTTATACATGTTCAGGGGCAAGAGCACTTTTGACAGATTTATTTTTGGCCCTTGAACGTGTTTAGAGCAGGCTGCCCAAAGGCTATACATACATACATACATGTAGGACTAATTAATGTATACATGCTGAAGGGCCAAGTGGAGATACAAGGTTTTGACTGAACAGCAACGAGATACGGGTAAAAGGAGGTCAGGTCATCATGTATTTAGAGATTTAATTTTTCGATATACTAAATTATTTTTTTTCTGTTCATGCAGGGCTTCACATCATCACTGGCTTCTGCTGATTACCGAGAATGGAACAACCCACTGTTACACAATGAAGTGAGCCTTGTGCTATTATTAGTCTTCTCATACCAGCCACTTACATCACTGCTCCAGTTTGGCAACAACACAACAAGAAGGATACAGTCTCTACCACATGCCGCCTCCTTAGCTCAGTAAACCTGTGTGTAAAACTGGTGATGGAATTATTAAGACGTTTGGCTTAGGAATGGAAAGGACTACGTAGGAGTGTATTTTGTCTGTGAATTTGATGGGGGGAATCATACCTATGTATTTGGTTCATCTCTTCAGTGGCTACCTGTTACAGCTGGGAATCAATTGCTTCGTGGACCCAGGGGGCATCGGATGTGAGAAACATGGACCGTTATAATACAGTATGTCCGACCCAAACTATGTGATAGCGTTGTGTTGATGCGAGGAGGCAGAAGAGTAGACTATTATTGTGTACGTCCTGTCCACACTCTAGAGTAGCTAGCACCATCATGAGCCGAAATCGACATTTCACAGATCCACTGACGGTCCGTTTCTATCATGGACGCATCACTCGGGAGGTCGCCGAGAAAACCCTGCGCAGACACGGCTGCCTACAAGGCATGTATCTGTTGCGCGAGAGTCTCGGCAAAGAAGGCAGCTACGCTCTGTCGTTATGTTTCGACGGTAAAATATACCATTATGCCATAGAGAGGCAGCATGGGGATGGCATGGTGGCCATCAAGGACGGAAAGAGATTTGTGGGACCTGTAGAACTTGTGAAACATTATGAAACGCAGGAAGACGGCTTATTGTGTAGGCTAAGAGAACCATGTGTGTTGCCGCAAGGCGTAAAGCCGAGGTCGTACAGCGGGATGACGCAGCAGCAGTTGGACGACGATATGATTAAACTAGCCAAGTCACAGGGAATGTCAGTAAGTATATAGGTGTTAAGGTGGCTCTATTGGCTGAGTTAAAAAATTAGATTTCCTTTCAAGTCAAATATGTTTTAGCCTCTGGTCTGACGATTCTGGAACTGAAAGTTTTATTCCAATCGGACATTCAATTGCCGAGATATGTTAGGTCAAAGGGGCATAAAACCAACCTCTTTGACAACAACCTTCTTTTTCTTTTATTTATTTCCAGTTGCCAGGATATTTCCTAATTATGTCTAATTATGTATGCATAAAATATGCAAAGTAAAGTTTGTGGATAGATGAGATGAGCTATGGTGATGTGACATGGTACATGGGCAGTACACTTAGAGAGCTAAAAATGTATGTTAGCTTTTGGCTATTTGTCATTTGCATATGCCCTAATTAAAAAAATGATTAAACATTTCAATTAGTGGGCCTACCCGACCAGGGATCGATCCGAGGACCCCCAGACCTGTTTTTTGCTGTCAAACGTGGACCTTATAAACTGGGTGTGTAGACTACTATCCAAATGTGGACACTCCCCATCTGAAATTTGTCGCCTAACCTAGGACCTTTTGCACGTTTTACGGGAGATCAAGGACCTAACGTCCTAACCCCTCTGACCCGCATATGTGGACTTCGTCTTAAATGAAGTCTTACGTTATTTGAAATTGTTTGCACATGGGTAGAAACCGTGGATGGTCCATGGTTGGTGTGTGTCCACGTTTGCTAAGAGGTGTATCTTTGTTGAAATCCACGGATGCAGGGAAAAACAAACGCATACACCGCCACCCACACCCTCGCCCACACACACACCTACCCATACTTGCCGGCAAACGGGACCATGTACTGGACAGGCAAACGATGACATGTTTTTTATGATTTTCTTTGCCTAGCCGGGGGCATTGTCAAGTGTAACACAAATGATACACAATTTTGTAGAGATTAACATATCAACCAGAGACTTATATTTATATAACCAATAAGGGACACACTCTCAAATGCATTTTTAGGTTGTTTTTAATTGTAGTCCATTGCACATATCCGCTTCACGTAAATGCGGACAGTACCAAATTGCAGGTACGTCTGCGCCTACTCCTCCCACCTTCACGTCAGTATACATGTGACACTCCACCAAGCCTCAGGGTAACACTAAGGGCCAAAATCGCGGAATTGAGGTTAAACGCGGAAAACTACAATTTGATGAAAAGAAGGGGAAAAAATGCACAAAACACGTCCAAAACACAACATTTATAAATAGTCTTGAATAAAACAATATAAATATTAAAAACGATACGTGATAAAACCTAAAAATAATGTGTTTTTCTGCAAAGTATGTTTATTTTGGTTTTATAGATCGTAAATTTTAAGCTTTCTTGGGGAAAATTACATCACAGAAAAATGGCAAATTTTAAAAAGCGGAAAAACGCGGAATACAACAATTACAAAGCGGTAAACTTTTGCCCTTAGGTTACACCATTCAACAATCAGTCTTATCATTTCTACCATACCCCACTTCGCTCCACCCATTTCCCCCTAATCCACTCCCTATCCACCCTATATACCCCCTATACATCCCCTCCACCTCTCCCTTGCCCCTCTCCTTCTCCCTCTCCCCTCCCCTCTTCCCTTTCCCTCTCCCTTCCCCCTTTCCCCTCTCCCCTCTTCCCTTTCCCTCTCCCTCTCCCTCTCCCTCTCCCTCTCCCTCTCCCTTTCCCTTACCCCTCTCCCCCCTCAAGCAGTCCACTATTCCATTCCACCACTACTTGCACCATTTGCTTGTTGTTTGGTGTGTGTTTTTTTGGGGGGGGGGGGGGGGGGGGTGGGTGGGTGATTGAACAACAGAAATTACTAGAATGTGTTTTGAAACAGAAATCATTTTTAGCATTATGATTCAATGTTATAATTCTTCCGGTTATTTGTAAAATTCAGATAAATATTTGGTTAACCTGGGCACTACCGGCCTATCTTACAGTGGTTCTGATTGGTTTATTGCAAGATACTCATTTGAATAGCCAATTAAAATGCAGCTTGTAAAATGTTTCACTCCCATCTTTATCAGGGATACAATTATTCTAACACTGTCTCTGATTGGCGCAATAAATGATGTATCTATCTTTCTGACCAATCGGCCGGTAGTTCTCAGGGGTTAAACAATGCCAAGCACTATAATCTGCATAGATTATGTGTTTTGAAAAATGCAAATAATTGATTTGTTTTAAACCTTCCTGATATTTGTAAAATTGAGATAAAATATCTGGTCAATTACAAAGTCAAACAAATGTTTTCTTCTGATTTTTATAAATAGTTGAATTTCATTTATATATTAGGAAAAAAAATCATCCGGTACAGGTAAAAAATAATTATTAGTGTCAGCAAATATCTTGCAGTGAATACTAATGATAAAAAGAAATAAAAATCATGAAATTTATGTTTTATACAAAATGCTATTGTTCAAATTGTAAATAATGGTTTAAATTAATAATCATAACAACATAAATGTCCCATAATCCATTCCCAATATATAAGGCTATATCAAACAAATCTTTTGTCTCAAAGCTCTTCATTTTTTCAAAACCTAACGCGGAATGCGTTTTTTTTAAGGTTTTTTTTTATTATAAATATTAAATATTGAAATCCTTATAAAAGTGACCTTTTGTATTTAAAATGATGTGATCAATGACAATCTGACAAATCTGTGAAACTTTGGGATTTTTTTTTTTTTTTTTTTTTGAAAAATAAAATAAAATAAATGTTTTCCTCTTTTCTAACGTGCACCAATTTACTAACATGCGCGGGAGCTTTGAGACAAGCCATTTTTTTTAATATAGCCTAAGATTGGCTATTTTCTTCCGCGTAAAGGTCATCCTCAATGCGGGAATACCGTGTACTCTATGCACAGCTTTGATTCCCATCGTCTTTAATGGCTCCGTACAAAAATGCACAGATCTAATCACCAATAGGATTCAGATAGTGATGATCAGTGAGCATCAGCAATTTGGCAACCCAAATGCACATTTTAATTTGTACATGTTATGACTCGTTCCCTGTAAGGCCAAATCAAAAAATAAACATGTTTAGCGTCCTGACTTTTTCAAAAAAAAGGAAGGAAGAGGCCCTTTTTATTTGTTATTTTTGGCACTTTTTGGAGCAAAATCATCCCGATTAGTGACAAACTTTGTGAACCTGAAAGAGGAGGAGGGTTCTTTAAATTGTTTTTATTTCATGGTTATGAGGGGTTGTGACCACAAAACTGGTTTATATTGCATATAAGAGAGAAACAAAGCTGTTACAGACATCTTAGACTCTGAAACACCTGACCAAGAAAGTTATGCCTGAAATAATGAAAAAAGAAAAGAAATTTGAAGCAGACCCAAAAAAGGCAGCGGAAGGGGATGCTAAACATGTATTTATTTTTATTTTCCCTGTAAAATGCACCGTGCTGCGGTACGGCATGGCTGCAGTTAGCATGTGTACACGGAGACGCTTTATAGCTCTGCATGTACATAATGTACTTAAAGCCCATACATTTTTATGGGGAAATATTTTCGTGAATGTTTTTATTGCATTTTGACCAATGCAGGCATTTGTGTACACAGAAGGCTTTTATTTCACTCCATGTACATGAAGCGAACACAATTTGTATTGGGAAATATTTTCGTGAATGTTTTTATTGCGATTTGAACCAATGCAGGAGTTACGTGTACACAGAGCGGTTTATTTATTTCCACATGTACATGAAGCATTCAAATTTGTTTGGGTAAATATTTTCGTGAATGTTATTATTGCGATTTGAACCAATGACGGCAATATGTGTACACAGAGCGCTCTTATTTCTCACCATGTACATGAAGCAAGCATACACATTTTTATGGGGAAATATTTTTGTGAATGTTTTTATTGCGATTTGAACCAATGACGGCAATATGTGTACACAGAGCGCTCTTATTTCTCACCATGTAGATGAAGCAAGCATACACATTTTTATGGGGAAATATTTTCGTGAATGTTTTTATTGCAATTTGAACCAATGTAGGCATTATGTGTACACTTGGCATATATTATGCAATGTACTTGAATTGAAGCCAATATATTTTTGTGTGCAAATATTTTTGTGTGCAAATATTGTCATGGCGATTTGGGTGAAGATATATTTGGAAGCTACTACAAAAGTGGTAATTTATACGCGATTAAATTTCTGCGCTTTGCCGACTTTCAGGCATTTCACTTGTTTTTAAATTTGCGATTTGAAATTTCATTACATAGACTTATACACAAAATAAATATGTTTGCGTGTTTTTATATTCATGGTAGCTGATTGGAGTGTGAAAATTAATGTAGCACAAACATTTCCACGTTTATAATATTGCACACAGATTTAACCACTTCTTGGCTCTAGTAAATATGTGAAGTCTTTATGTTTATGCACAGATATTTTCACGATTGTAGACCCCTTCATGGCTCTACATGTGAACCCCGGGGGGGGGGGTACTCGGATTTGGTTTGGTCGGGGGGGGGGGGGGGGGGTGCCGCTGGAGATTCAAAACCCATACCCATTTTTAGTGGTGATTTTGGAAAAATCGGTACCCATTTTTAGGGGTTTTGCTTCATTTTAGACCAAATTTTCGCAAATTATCGGGAAAATAGACCTAATTTTTGCACATTTTGGTGAAAATAGACAAAAATTTCACGAAAATAGAACCATTTGTAAAAAGTGACCCCATAATTAGGGATTTCCAGCACAAAATCATACCCCATGTTTAGGGGTTTTGTGCCCAAAAAGCTACCCATTAGAGCGGCACACCCCCGTATACCGTCTTGGGCGAGTACCCCCCCACGAAAAAAAAACCCTATTGATTATCCTTTTCTGTTGCATTCTGGGATCGCAAAAGGGCAAAATCTGCCCCTTTCTGGATCCCACAATGCATCAGAAAAGGATAATCAATGGATTTTTTCCGTTTGGCGATAAGGCTTATTTGAAGCAGTCAGATGAAGAAATGGGCTATTCAAATTAAAATCCATACACCCCCTATAGGAGACATTACCTTAATCTCTCCCACATTGAGTACATATTTCAAATGGGGTTACTCTACATGGGTGACTCTATTTGAATCCTATACCCCCTGTGTAGAAGATTAAGGTCATAATTTCATCCATATTCTAATTGAAATCCATACACCCCTATAGGAGGCATTACCTTAATCTCTCCCACATTGAGTACATATTTCAAATGGGGTTACTCTACATGGGTGACTCTATTTGAATTCTATACCCCCTGTGTAGAAGTTTAACCCTAACCCCGGTGTAGGGTTTTTGACTAGGATCACAATTTTCGAGGAAAACACGCCAACTAAATCTCCGGGAACCTGCCGGGATTCGATCAGGGGACCCTCCGTTCTCAATCCCCATGTCCCCAAGCCACGGCCCTCAGCTACACATTACTGCGCTCACTATATAGGCTCTGTTGACTACGTCATCAAAAACTGACGGCGCATGCGTTTGGAGAGGGAGTTAAGATTAGCATTTTTTAGCATTCAGGGGGGTTAGGGTTAAGGTCATAATGTCATCCATATTCTAATTGAAATCCATACACCCCCTATAGGAGACATTACCTTAATCTCCCCCACATTGAGTACGTATTTCAAATGGAGTTACTCTGCATGGGTGACTCTATTTGAATTCTATACCCCCTGTGTAGAAGATTAAGGTCATAATGTCATCCATATTCTAATTGAAATCCATACACCCCCTATTATAGGAGACATTACCTTAATCTCCCCCACATTGAGTACGTATTTCAAACGGGGTTACTCTACATGGGTGACTCTATTTGAATTCTATACCCTCTGTGTAGAAGATTAAAGGTCATACTGTCATCCATATTCCAATTGATATCCATACACCCTATATAGGAGGGATTACACTGTGAAAACAGAAGTACTCGTTTTGGTCATAAGTACTCGTTTTCAATCTATCACTAACAATGGACACTTGACTCCTATTGACGGACCAATACGAGTAGCTGAACCAGTGTTTTTTCGAGCTATTATACCACCTTATCTGGTGAGCCCAATGCATATGTCTAGACGAATGTCTGGCCATCATCAGCTTTATTACCCAACCGCAAACTATCCACTTGAGCCAGACAATAGAACCTCTTAAGTATAATTATCACTCTGGGAGGCACCGTCAAAACCAGTTATCAGTCAACCTGCCGGTCGATAATTGAATATAACTGTTCGATCAAAGGACAGGCTAATTATAGCTGCTTGAAAGAGAAAAAAATCTTGACGGCGTATCTCAGTTGATTTTAGATATGTCAAAAGACAGGGATGGTCCTATAATAAACCATAAACATATCAAAAATTCAGAGATCTATTAGTACTAGACAAATGGATTTACAGCGATTTGAATTCGTAGTAAAGTCAATGGGGACCAACTCTGCATGTGATGTGCTCCCTTATCATCAAGCACAAGTTTGAAACCCTCGTATTTTAACTCCCTCTGATGACGTCGCTAACTTGTCCAAATATTATTATTATTATATTATATACCTCAAAAATGGAAAGTGTAATGTTTCCTCGAAAAGTAGGCCGATTAAAAGGATCTTTTAAAAATCCTGCAAAATTTAGTGGTCAAATAAAAACCAGGGCTGCTTGTTATAGTTTCGATCTATGAAGAATCGGCATAAATCATGAAAGTTCTCACATTTAGTGTCATAAGCCCGGGCCACAAGTCTTCCTTTTGTGCAAGCTGTTTGTCCATGGAAGTGAAGTAAAGTACGGAGGATGAATGAACCTGCGACCCGCTATTCTCCGACGTCCATCAGATCAGAACTCAGAGCGCGGGCCGGGCCGGGCGGGCCCCGAGCGCTATATTTTTATACATGTAGCGACCGAATTCCACTCCAGTTCTATAGGATATCGACCCGGGGTTATCGGATCAACCTACCTTTATTTCCACTGGATTCGTACTTCCATTTTGTCATAATTATGACGCATTGTTTATATTCCATAATTGATAATGACTATCACATTTTGTATTCGCAGGTTCAGGAGCTTGTCTATGACAACTCGCTATCTTGGGAAATCCCCTCATTCATAAAATAAATGTGTGGATGGAAAGTGACTGACGGCGGCAGCCCCGCCCATCGGCACATGAAAGTCAATGTTATGTTTCCCGTAACATGTTTTCTAAACTATAAATGAGGCAACTTTTTTCATAAGCAACTGTTCATAGCCTAGTCCTTGGCCGCTACACACGGGTTATTCGGGGTTGGGTACTCAGGATTTTTTGTCAGGGATATGCCGCCAGCAAAACAAAAATTGACCCAAACATTACCCATTTTCGGGGGAAATGGACCAATGTTTTTAACCGGAGACCCATGGCATAATTTTCCTATATTTTGACAGATGTTGCTATAATTATCTTCGTACCAGACTCGTAGACAGGTCTGGTGAAACTTTGCACCAACAACGTGGTAAGAATAGTGCGCGCTCATCACCTGTTGCATTGTAACCAGCCGTAATAAATTATGCTAATTAGGCTGTGCATGCACGCTCGTATACAGCCGCATGGAGTGGTGTACGATTGTGTACGTGCGAACTGTGGCCTTTGGAGAATTTAAATAGGTCAATCTATTTTCGGCACACACTTACATTTTATATCGTCCAGCGAATGTGTGAAACCCGATTGACTATCTGTGGTGAAACCATAAATACTGGAGATGATGCAAATAATGTTTAATGTTAAATGACTTGACCAGATGTGGGGGTCACATCTTTATAATTTAATATAGGCCTAATAATGTAATATATTTTACGTTTATTTAGTTGAAAGCAACAACATGCAACAGTCATATATTTGTAACTTTTATTAACTTTTTATTTTATTCATTCGTTACACATTGGCGGAGCCGGTGGGTGGGGGGGGGGGGGGGGGGGGGGGGGGAGGGGCAGGGGCACGTGACCTCCCCCCCCCCCACCCCGTGTCCTTGGTATCAAAAAGAAAGGAGAAGAAAATGAAAGAAAAAGGAAGAAAAAAGAGCGATAGTAGAGGGTATAGAGTTCTTTTTTGTTACATAGTATAAAGTGTCCATGCCCCCCCCCCCACCCCTTATTTTGTACGTTCCCGGCATATCAAGGCATAATGGCGTAGCCAGAGGGTTAAGTAGAGGTCGACCACTCCCCCGGGGGGGGGGGGGGGGGGGGGGCAGGGGCTCTTTCGATTAATTTTTCGGGGTCATCGGGGTCAAATATGGGGTCAAATAGATGACAGTAAGGCCTATCTTGATGGGATTTGGTGGAGGGAAGGGGGGTGGTGTGTTCTTTTTTTTGATTAATTTTTCGGGGTCATTGGGGGTCAAATAGATCAGTAGGCCTATCTTGATGGGATTTGGTGGAGGGAAGGGGGTGGTGTGATCTTTTTGTTGATTAATTTTTCGGGGTCATCGGGGGTCAAATATGGGGTCAAATAGATCAGTAAGGCCTATCTTAATGGGATTTGGTGGACGGAAGAGGGATGGTGTGTTCTTTTTGTTGATTATTTTTTCGGGGTCATCGGGGGTCAAATATGGGGTCAAATAGATCAGTAAGGCCTATCTTGATGGGATTTGGTGGAGGGAAGGGGGTGGTGTGTTCTTTTTGTTGATTATTTTTTCGGGGTCATCGGGGTCAAATATGGGGTCAAATAGATCAGTAAGGCCTATCTTAATGGGATTTGGTGGACGGAAGAGGGATGGTGTGTTCTTTTTGTTGATTATTTTTTCGGGGTCATCGGGGGTCAAATATGGGGTCAAATAGATCAGTAAGGCCTATCTTAATGGGATTTGGTGGACGGAAGAGGGATGGTGTGTTCTTTTTGTTGATTAATTTTTCGGGGTCATCGGGGGTCAAATATGGGGTCAAATAGATCAGTAAGGCCTATCTTGATGGGATTTGGTGGAGGGAAGGGGGTGGTGTGTTCTTTTTGTTGATTAATTTTTCGGGGTCATTGGGGGTCAAATAGATCAGTAAGGCCTATCTTGATGGGATTTGGTGGAGGGAAGGGGGTGGTGTGATCTTTTTGTTGATTAATTTTTCGGGGTCATCAGGGGTCAAACAGATCAGTAAGGCCTATCTTGATGGGATTTGGTGGAGGGAAGGGGGGTGGTGTGTTCTTTTTGTTGATTAATTTTTGGGGGTCAAATATGGGGTCAAATAGCCTCAGTAAGGCCTATCTTGATGGGATTTGGTGGAGGGAAGGGGGTGGTGTGTTCTTTTTGTTGATTATTTTTTCGGGGTCATCGGGGGTCAAATATGGGGTCAAATAGATCAGTAAGGCCTATCTTAATGGGATTTGGTGGACGGAAGAGGGATGGTGTGTTCTTTTTGTTGATTATTTTTTCGGGGTCATCGGGGGTCAAATATGGGGTCAAATAGATCAGTAAGGCCTATCTTAATGGGATTTGGTGGACGGAAGAGGGATTGTGTGTTCTTTTTGTTGATTAATTTTTCGGGTCATCGGGGGTCAAATATGGGGTCAAATAGATCAGTAAGGCCTATCTTGATGGGATTTGGTGGACGGAAGAGGGATGGTGTGTTCTTTTTGTTGATTAATTTTTCGGGTCATCGGGGGTCAAATATGGGGTCAAATAGATCAGTAAGGCCTATCTTAATGGGATTTGGTGGACGGAAGAGGGATGGTGTGTTCTTTTTGTTGATTATTTTTTCGGGGTCATCGGGGGTCAAATATGGGGTCAAATAGATCAGTAAGGCCTATCTTAATGGGATTTGGTGGACGGAAGAGGGATGGTGTGTTCTTTTTGTTGATTATTTTTTCGGGGTCATCGGGGGTCAAATATGGGGTCAAATAGATCAGTAAGGCCTATCTTAACGGGATTTGGTGGACGGAAGAGGGATGGTGTGTTCTTTTTGTTGATTAATTTTTCGGGGTCATCGGGGGTCAAATATGGGGTCAAATAGATCAGTAAGGCCTATCTTGATGGGATTTGGTGGAGGGAAGGGGGTGGTGTGTTCTTTTTGTTGATTAATTTTTCGGGGTCATTGGGGGTCAAATAGATCAGTAAGGCCTATCTTGATGGGATTTGGTGGAGGGAAGGGGGTGGTGTGATCTTTTTGTTGATTAATTTTTCGGGGTCATCAGGGGTCAAATAGATCAGTAAGGCCTATCTTGATGGGATTTGGTGGAGGGAAGGGGGGTGGTGTGTTCTTTTTGTTGATTAATTTTTGGGGGTCAAATAGCCTCAGTAAGGCCTATCTTGATGGGATTTGGTGGAGGGAAGGGGGTGGTGTGTTCTTTTTGTTGATTATTTTTTCGGGGTCATCGGGGGTCAAATATGGGGTCAAATAGATCAGTAAGGCCTATCTTAATGGGATTTGGTGGACGGAAGAGGGATGGTGTGTTCTTTTTGTTGATATTTTTTCGGGGTCATCGGGGGTCAAATATGGGGTCAAATAGATCAGTAAGGCCTATCTTAATGGGATTTGGTGGACGGAAGAGGGATTGTGTGTTCTTTTTGTTGATTAATTTTTCGGGTCATCGGGGGTCAAATATGGGGTCAAATAGATCAGTAAGGCCTATCTTGATGGGATTTGGTGGACGGAAGAGGGATGGTGTGTTCTTTTTGTTGATTAATTTTTCGGGTCATCGGGGGTCAAATATGGGGTCAAATAGATCAGTAAGGCCTATCTTGATGGGATTTGGTGGACGGAAGAGGGATGGTGTGTTCTTTTTGTTGATTAATTTTTCGGGGTCATCAGGGGTCAAATATGGGGTCAAATAGATCAGTAAGGCCTATCTTGATGGGATTTGGTGGACGGAAGAGGGATGGTGTGTTCTTTTTGTTTATTAATTTTTCGGGGTCATCGGGGGTCAAATAGATCAAGCTTTTAAACCATCTATATTTAAATCAAGAATACCAGTAGGCCTATATATATGCTCAACTTCTTTCGTGCATTGATAAAAAAAACAAAATATTTATTTGAAATGAAGAGGTTGCTTTTCGATAAATCCAGATCCGGGTATCGATTTCACTCGGATTTGGAAGATAGTGATATGCCCTCCTGTTCGAGCTTTTAAACCATCTATACTTAAATCAAGAATATCAGTAGGCCTATATATGCTCAACTTCTTTCGTGCATTGATAAAAAACAAAATATTTATTTGAAATATGAAGAGGTTGCTAAATCCAGATCTGGGTATCGATTTAACTCGGATTTGGAAGATAGTGATATGCCCTCCTGTTCGAGCTTTTAAACCATCTATACTTAAATCAAGAATACCAGTATAGGCCTATATATGCTCAACTTCTTTCGTGCATTGATAAAAATAAAAAAAATATTTATTTGAAATGAAGAGGTTGCTTTTCGATAAATCCAGATCCGGGTATCGATTTCACTCGGATTTGGAAGATAGTGATATGCCCTCCTGTTCGAGCTTTTAAACCATCTATACTTAAATCAAGCATATCAGTAGGCCTATATATGCTCAACTTCTTTCGTGCATTGATAAAAAACAAAATATTTATTTGAAATATGAAGAGGTTGCTAAATCCAGATCTGGGTATCGATTTAACTCGGATTTGGAAGATAGTGATATGCCCTCCTGTTCGAGCTTTTAAACCATCTATACTTAAATCAAGAATACCAGTAGGCCTATATATGCTCAACTTCTTTCGTGCATTGATAAAAATAAAAAAAAAAATTATTTGAAATGAAGAGGTTGCTTTTCGATAAATCCAGATCCGGGTATCGATTTCACTCGGATTTGGAAGATAGTGATATGCCCTCCTGTTCGAGCTTTTAAACCATCTATACTTAAATCAAGAATATCAGTAGGCCTATATATGCTCAACTTCTTTCGTGCATTGATAAAAAACAAAATATTTATTTGAAATGAAGAGGTTGCTTTTCGATAAATCCAGATCCGGGTATCGATTTCACTCGGATTTGGAAGATAGTGATATGCCCTCCTGTTCGAGCTTTTAAACCATCTATACTTAAATCAAGAATATCAGTAGGCCTATATATGCTCAACTTCTTTCGTGCATTGATAAAAATTAAAAAAATATTTATTTGAAATGAAGAGGTTGCTTTTCGATAAATCCAGATCTGGGTATCGATTTCACTCGGATTTGGAAGATAGTGATATGCGGCAGTTAATACAGGGGCTGGGCGGGCGGACTGGCCACATGGGCCGCTTGGTTCTGGGCCTCTCAGGGCCGGTTACTCACTTGTGTAAAGCATTTTTTCGGGCCGTTTTGGACTCAAATTTCTCCCAAAGTATTTCTGAACGCTCACTATCGAGTAAATCACAACATGACACGGAGGAGAGAAGAGAAATAAGGAAGAAAGAACGAAGATTCATCATAGATACGGAATTAGGAATGGTCACAGTGTGTTTTGATTTATAGAAGAGAAGTACACAACTATTTTGGAAAACAACTTTAATAACAATAACAATGATTGACAATACTAATTAGCTACAATTTCCAATATAAAATTTACACTTTCCACGCGGCTATTATTATTAATCATGTTAATAGTTTTACCATTATACAAAACAGATCTTTCAAAAACCTTTCCGAACTTTCAAAGTCTATCTCATGAATTACCGAACCTAAACAAGGGCATGTTTGTACTTATTTTCAACGCATTTCGCACGGGGATTCCAAATAGGGCAAATGGTATAATTAAATGTTATGAAATAAATTTGTGACATTTTGAAATGTCTTCTGTAGCTGTTTGCCGCGTGGAAAGTGATGCATTATTGCATTGTAATACCTGTAAAAGTGGAACATTTTCGCGCTACATTTTTTCAGCACGCGCTGAAATCAGCAAGCGCGAATATGCGATAATGAATACAATGTCATTAGTATAGGTCAACGCAAAATTGTTCAAAAGTGTGAAAATGTCCACTTTTACAAAAGTATGGTATAGTATCCAATATAATAATTACAGTCAAGTTAGCACAGATTTTATGCAGCGTGTCCGTAAGTGTGCGCCAACGAGACAACACTTCAACCAATATTTGCCAATGGGCCACCCGACGTAGATCATGGACACGGCAACTGTGGGGAGATCAAATCTCAAGACGATGGAAATCAAATGTATACGGTAGGTGCTCGGAAGAGGTAATGAATATGATGGTAGGTATCCTCATCTTGTTTTTTGTTATGTAAAAACGTTGACCAGGAGCCTATTCAATAATCTGTAACAAGATCACAAAATGAATTATTAATATTTAAACGATGATATTTGTCATATTTCTTAATACTAGTATATATATACACCAGTTTAGGCTATGATTTTAAAATATCATTTTATGAAACAAAATCGAATACTTACCTCGTGTCCTACACCCTATGTACATGTAGGTCACAGTAGCTTACGGATCTTATTTGACCCCAGATGACCTTGAATGACCTCGAAAAATTAATCAGCAAAATGAAAACACCACATCCCCTTTTCTCCACCAAATTCCATCAAGATAGGCCTTACGAATCTTATTTGACCCCAGATGACCTTGAATGACCTCCGATGACCTTGAAAATTTATTCAGCAAAAAAAAACACCACTCCCCTTCCCTCCACCAAATCTCATTAATATAGGCCTTACTGATCTATTTGACCCCATATTTGACCCCGATGACCTTGAATGACCTCCGATGACCTTGAAAATTTGATAATCAAAAAGAACACACCACCCCCTTCCCTCCACCAAATCCCATCAAGATAGGCCTTACGGATCTTATTTGACCCCATATTTGACCCCGATGACCTTGAATGACCTCCGATGACCTTGAAAATTTGATAATCAAAAAGAACACACCACCCCCTTCCCTCCACCAAATCCCATCAAGATAGGCCTTACGAATCTTATTTGACCCCAGATGACCTTGAATGACCTCCGATGACCTTGAAAATTTATTCAGCAAAAAAAACACCACTCCCCTTCCCTCCACCAAATCTCATCAATATAGGCCTTACTGATCTATTTGACCCCATATTTGACCCCGATGACCTCCGATGACCTTGAAAATTTGATAATCAAAAAGAACACACCACCCCCTTCCCTCCACCAAATCCCATCAAGATAGGCCTTACGGATCTTATTTGACCCCATATTTGACCCCGATGACCTTGAATGGCCTCCGATGACCTTGAAAATTTGATAATCAAAAAGAACACACCACCCCCTTCCCTCCACCAAATCCCATCAAGATAGGCCTTACGAATCTTATTTGACCCCAGATGACCTTGAATGACCTCCGATGACCTTGAAAATTTATTCAGCAAAAAAAAACACCACTCCCCTTCCCTCCACCAAATCTCATCAATATAGGCCTTACTGATCTATTTGACCCCATATTTGACCCCGATGACCTTGAATGACCTCCGATGACCTTGAAAATTTGATAATCAAAAAGAACACACCACCCCCTTCCCTCCACCAAGTCCCATCAAGATAGGGGGTACGGATCTCCAGATATCGCGTCACAAAGGTATTTCTTAGCACACTGCGGACGCCATACAGAAATAGTGATAACATAGTCTCTTCCTGATTACATCAGGCGAGACAAAAATGGTTCCCCCAAAAGCTATATTTACGACCCCTTCATAACCCCCTGGAAAACCCCAAACGATCCCAGATCGCTGCTTTAACCGGAAGAACAGAGCTCAAAACTAGTACCAGGCTAAAAAGCCTGTTGTGATAATAATCATTTATAATTTATAATTTATTATCTTAGAGTGTATAAAGTTAATTGTATGCAAATGATTTCGCTATATTCACTGAATAGTATACATATTCATGAATGTACATTGTGACCAAATAAGGTATCATTTATGAATCCATAACATGTTTACGTAACTTGTTGGCCAATCAGAGCGCGCCACGCCGCGCCCTGTGCGATTTATTTCCAAAACCCGGAGGTGCGCGTTTGGACTTCACTTGATCTTCCGGCGCCGCCGGGATGAGTCCATCGTGTAATCTTAGCAGCAGCGATATAAAATATTATTCAATATTAACCTATGATTATCGTTCGACTTGATGATTTAACCTGTATGTATTTTTAATAAATGAGGAGTAAAAGTCTACAATCGTGATGTTTCCAGTGAGCCTTATTCTAATTATGCTCCGCTCGTGTAATTACTTAGTGAACCATGTCTTAAAGGTATATTATGTGATCTTTCCAGGGAACGCCCTCAACATCGAAAAAAAAATAGAAAGCAGATTTTCTAGCAGATTTACATTTCTGATCATAAATCATGCATACATTCCAAGTTACAGGGCGATACGATTCTTAATTACTTCAAAATCATGGTTTTAGAGTGAAAATAAACTGTCGGAATTCCGACAGTTTATATTTTTCACTCTAAATTCAGTCTAAAACCATGATTTTGAGGTAATTAGGAATCGTATCGCTCTGTAACTTGGAATGTATGTATGATTTATGATCGGAAATGTAAATCTGCAAGAAAATCTACTTTCTAAAAAAAATCATGTATAGAGGGCGCCCTCTGGAAAAGATCACATAATATGCCTTTAATATCGTAACACCTGTTTAGTTATTATTTTATTTTGAAAATTTGAGATGTGGAGGAGGGGGAGGGGCGGTAAGGATCAATTTGAGGAGGGTGTGTTTATATTTAAATTGTTGTTTAGTTTATTTTTCGGACATTTTTTATTTTGTTTGTCAAATTGTACTCTTACTATTTGATTTGTAACCGTTGACTCTTTCTGATATTGTTTTTTTTCTAGTTGAAATGAATATTGTGTGTAGTTGTGTAAAGAACAATTGTGCAGCGTTTTTCGAAGAACTGAGTCACTGTAAAAGTTTGCGAAAAGGAAAATCTGCCGCTCTTTTTAATAAAAACTCGAAAAAAATAATTTGTAGGGGAAAAAATGATTTTACGATTTCCTGCATTTCAGACGCGGTATTTTTGTCATTTCAAAACCAATGCGAGCGCAAGCTTTGTGACAAACATAACATATTTTTTGTTTGGCCAAAAAACACGAGACAGCATGGTATATGATACAAGTACTGTAAGTACATGTTGAGATCTCAACGATATTATTATGTTGCTGTTACCCTAACTAAATCGTCCCTCTGGTGTACATTTTATTCCCAGTTGAATATCAAAGTTCCACGTGGAGAAACAGACGGGAGTAATGACCATAAATACATGCGCGGTGCTAATTTGCATGCAACATATTACATCGATCGGTCCAATTGTTACTTGTAGAACACGTAGGCATAACAATGTCTTGCCAGGGACAGGTGAATGAGCCTGGGATCTGGGAATTTCCTATACACGTTCAGATGGAATTTTAACAAATATTGCGGTCTGAATTGCTTTGGGGGCTTTTTCAAGTTTCTTTGTTGTTGAAACATTGCATCATTTTTGTCATGACTAGGAGGAGCATGGAAATACCGAGAGGAATACTTTTGGATGAAAATAGGACATGATAGACTCGAGGAAGTCGGGGTATGAAATTCGAATGAATGTTGATCAATTATAATCCCTCCTGGTAAAGTTATGTATTCTGGCGAAATTGCTACCCCGGGGCGGGCCCGCCTGTGGGCGCATACAAAACATGGACTAATTTACCAAATTCCAGTATTTATGATTTTACTCAGTGATCACCATTTTGCAGCTGGCCTTGAGATGATTTTAATTGTATTGGGATTTTATCTAGCCTCAGTTCATTTGCGCGTACAGTTTTTATTCATTTCAATCACTGAGTGACATGGGAATGAAATGATTCTGATTGCAAAAGTATTATATCAGGAAATTCCAACTCATTTTGTGAACATTACTACTGCAGCGGATCCAATTGCGGCGATTACAATTATAAATTAAGATTCAAACGAAGCCGACAAGGGGTGGGTACAACTATTTAATTATAAATTGAGCCATTATTGATTATAACGGTATAATATATTTATTTTGGCATCCCCACATAAACATGACTTTGAAGTCGCGCCGCTCGAACAGCTTATCGCTACCATTTCTAGCACCCACGATCGACTTGTCATGACACCTATTGTGTGAAATAGATAACAAAGCACTGTCTGGCAACACCGCCCAATTATCCCTTGTTAGTGCTCGTTGCCGCACACAAAGTTGGTATAGCGTGATTTTAATATCCAATATATAATGCACCCGTTGGGAGATAACAGCTCCTAATACTGCTCGTAAAATTGCTCGTTTTAAAGAGGATTCAAGGGTATTACACGACTAGTACAAAGAAGGAACAAAGGCTAATTCCCCATAGAACTGGGATCTTTAAAACGAGTACTTATGACCAAAACGAGTAGATTTTGTTTTCCAGTGTTACCTTAATCTCCCCCACCATTAGGCATGTTCAGACGGGCATATAAGTGATTGGCGTAAATTTAGACCCTGCAGCAATCAAAATTCCACAAATATTTCCTCTACTCCGGACAGTTGTCCACACGGTACTATAATACAACCTTACTCTGAAGTTTTTAAGGCAGACGATCTGATAGGGATGAGCAGCATCGGATGCGTTTGTGGCATCGTCACATCATTGGCGAAGGTTTACGCCAGAGATCGTGTTAAGTGCATCCACATGGGCCTGCTACTCCGAACAGCCGAATCTTACTCTGAACGAATTTACGCCTGTCTGAACGCAGCTATTTAGTGGGTATTTCAAATGGGGTTACTCTGCATTGGTGACTCTATTTGAATTCTATACCCCCTGTGTAGAAGATTAAGGTCATAATTTCATCCATATTCTAATTGAAATCCATACACCCCCTATAGGAGGCATTACCTTAATCTCTCCCACATTGAGTACGTATTTCAAACGGGGTTACTCTACATGGGTGAGTCTATTTGAATTCTATACCCCCTGTGTAGAAGATTAAGGTCATAATTTCATCCATATTCTAATTGAAATCCATACACCCCCTATTATAGGAGACATTACCTTAATCTCCCCCACATTGAGTACGTATTTCAAACGGGGTTACTCTGCATGGGTGACTCTATTTGAATTCTATACCCCCTGTGTAGAAGATTAAGGTCATAATTTCATCCATATTCTAATTGAAATCCATACACCCCCTATTATAGGAGGCATTACCTTAATCTCCCCCACATTGAGTACGTATTTCAAATGGGGTTATACTCTGCATGGGTGACTCTATTTGAATTCTATACCCCCTGTGTAGAAGATTAACCCTAACCCCGGTTTAGGGTTTTTGACTGGGATCACGATTTTCGAGGAAAACACGCCAACTAAATCTCCGGGAGCCTGCCGGGATTCGATCAGGGGACCCTCCGTTCTCAATCCCCATGTCCCCAAGCCACGGCCCTCAGCTACACATTCGCGCAATATACTGCGCTCACTATATAGGCTCGGTTGACTACGTCATCAAAAACCGACGGCGCATGCATTTGGAGAGGGACTTAGGATTAGCATTTTTTAGCACTCAGGGGGGTTAGCGTTAAGGTCATAATGTTATCCATATTCAAATTTCTCTCCCACATTGAGTACGTATTTCAAATGGGGTTACTCTACATGGGTGACTCTATTTGAATTCTATACCCCCTGTGTAGAAGATTAAGGTCATAATTTCATCCATATTCTAATTGAAATCCATACGCCCCCTAAAGGAGACATTACCTTAATCTCCCCCACATTGAGTATGTATTTCAAATGGGGTTACTCTGCATGGGTGACTCTATTTGAATTCTATACCCTGATTGGAAGATCAAGGTCAAAATGTCTTCCATGGGGGGGGGGGGGGGGGGGGGGGGGCATGGATTTCAACTGGAATAGCCTAACACAATGGAGTGCTCCATAGACCATTTCAAATTGAGATCGGAAATCTTCGGAAAAACAGGTCACGTGGAGTAGGTGCGTTGCGCGTTCTTCGCAACAGTTAATCGCATTCACAGCATTGCCCTAGTTGATTGTCCGCCTATGTTAAAATACACGCGTGCACAAATGAGAAGTAAAACGTGGATAGAGACTATTTTGTTTTTTTATCAACAAAGGCGTTGATCGGTACATTCCAAATGTATCGAGCAGACGGTAAAAAGTGAAAATATTACCCCAAATCTCTTTCATCTCACCGTTTGTTGTTACTGAAATGCCGCAACATCAACTTTGTGAGGGATACAATCTATCACCAACACCAGCTCAATCTACCAGACGGGTGAAAAACATGTTTGTTTTTCTCCGGCACATGGCCATGACCTGTCAGGAGCTGACAGGTCATGTTGTAACCGAGCGTCAAATCGCTCGGCTAATCGGAAGCATTCGGGTGGTCATATATTTTCGGATTTGAAATGGTCTATAGCTATACAGTAGTAGGCCTACACTTTTTGAAGCATTCATTTTCATTAACAAAAATGTTTAAGATTTTAAATGAATTTAGGATTTTTTTGTTTGTCCCAGGAGGTTGAAATACCCACTTGACGGCGTTTCAAGCACAATTTTGCTAATTTGACCCCCGCTTTCGTGCAAAAACGAGCACATTTTGCCTGAAAAAAGTACACCTTATTTTACCATTTCAAAAACACTTTCTAAGTAGTCCCTCTTTTTGCGCAAAATCGAGGACACATTTGGTTCAAAATACTCCCTTTTTACAATTTATGCACAGAGGAGTAGACAGATACATGTATATGGGGTCTTCAAATATATTAGGCCTACCGCTTGTTTATCTTTCGCAGACATAGCTTAAACAAAAACGTAATGCAGTTGTGAATAGAGAATGCTCTAGTTTGCTCTACACGTACTTGAAACCCATATTTTCATTAAACAAATATTTTTGCTATTATAATGCGATTATGACACTGTATAAAAGTGGTAATTTCCACTCAATTATTCGCCCATGTTTTAAATTCACGATTTGTAGCTTCATCACATAGACCTATATTATTATTAAGTAAAAGAAATGTGTGTGTTATATTTTTTGCAGTAGCTGCTTTGACTTTGAGCACAAAGAGTTTGAAATAAATGTTGCCGAAAATGTGGTCTTTTACAGTATTCAGGCTCAAGCCATATTGAAGCCTGTATTTTTCAATAATTTTTGTGAATTGAGAGGGCTCCAAAGTCACTACCATCTCCTCCAGCATTGGGCAAGGTGAGGATGGCAAAGTGAATGCTTCATCGACAGACGACAACTCCAAGTTCAGCAGCTCACTTCAATGTGGGCTGTATTCCGCAATTGCCCCTTATTGTGATTTAACACAATTCAGAAGCAGAGCAGTGGCGTATATAGCTAGGTTTTCAGGATGGGCGAAAAATACAAGTGAACTGACAAGACTTTACTGACTAAACACGCATGAAAATTTGGACTTTTACCACTTATTTTGCCATGATTAAAGTACATTTTTGCTCCAAACGAGCTCCTAAAAAAATAGAATTATTTTTAGGGCACATGCGGGCTACACGCGTGAAATATTGTTACCTTTAATTGTACTACTGTACTGTGACTGTCATAATTCCATGATTCCCCCTTGTAAAATGAACCGACAGTGCCAATCTCAATCGACAGACTCAAAATATTGGTGGGCGATCACTCCTTGCCCCCTCTCTCTCTACTTTGCCACTGGATCAGATAGAGCAGGGGTTCTCAACCTGGGGGTCGTGACCTGGGGGTCGTTTGGGGTTTTCCAGGGGTCATGAAGGGCTCATAAATATAGGTTTTGGGGGAACCGTGTTACATTTCGCTTTAAAACACCCAAAAGAAACGTTCAAATATGGCATTTAAAAAATTGCTTGCACACAGGGAAGCCTGTTTTTGCATGGTACAGCTCAGGTAGTAATATTTTCATGATTTCAAGCAATGCAGATGTACCGAAAAATACAATATTTTTGTACATCAAATTTTTCAGACTGCAGGAGAACTGATATTTTTACTGCATGAAATGTTCACAAGTAATTGCTTTCTTTTGTGCCAGAGGGTGGGGGTACTTAGTGGATGTGAGGTTACGGGGATGTGCTGCCAAATAGGGTCCCATTTTTCACCCATCTGGTAAATGAATGACCCCTTTTCATAGCCATTTTTGGTAAATTTATGGGTTTAAAACCCTTGATTTTGCTGTTTTTCAAATATACATGTATTGGCAAATTAAGTGTCTCAGGTAAACATATGGGTCCATTATCCCCTGTAAATTGGTAAATGCTTGGGTACATTTTTATTTTGCCGGCGGCACATCCCATAGTAACCCAAAATTAGCTATATTTTTAACCAATCTGGGGAAAAATTTGAAAGAAGCTAATTTCAACGGATAATGGTCGGTATGGGTGATAATATCTACCAAAAATGATCTGAGCACCCCCCCCCCCCCCCCCCCCCCCCCCCGCCTGGGCTCTTGTGATATGGCTCTTAAAAGAAAATTTAAAATGATGTGCGTAACAAATTATTGGATCCTGCTCAGTCACAACATGGGTAAAATATTTAATGGGCAAAAACATTTCATGCTAAGGTGAATTTAAAACAAGCTGCCGTATGGTCCATTTCGCTGAGATTTATGACAATATCTGTGCATGGAAAGACCCACTTTAAGCCGTGTAGTCTAGTGAAGCACATGTACAGCCCGCAGTCGACTAGCTGTACGGTAGTGTCAAATTGTCCACTGCTAGATCATCACTGTTCACGCTGAGATAGAAAGGAGAAAGATATTTATGAAAATATGTATGCAATAGCCATGTTAAGCCGTAGTCCGGAGAGCACATGTACGATGTACAGCTCGCAGTCTTTTTAGATGTGTACTAATAAAAGCCCATATTTTCGCGTAAAGATATTTTCGCGCATTTTGATATCAAAGACATTTTGGATTTTTTTTTTTGCGGGCGGGTGACCTTCTGGATGCACTGCATGAATGTTGAAAAAATTATTTTTGCGTGGTATAATTTTCGCGGAAAAATATTTTGTGTGAAAATAAACCACCGCAAAAATTTCACCTTTTACATTATTTGTCAATTTGACCACTTTACACATTGTATATTACAAAGATTGAAAAAGAGAAATTAATGAAATTATGTGTAAGCTAAAATCCACTCTAAGACATGATAGGCCCTTACGGTACATTGTGTAGCTCGAAAGTCTTGTAGATGTGTCAAACTGTGCACTTAACATTAATTATATAAAGATTGAAAAAGAAAGATAGAAATTAATGAAATATTTGTACGAAAAAAACATAGCCTATCTAACAGTGTTTATGATCGGTAATATAATAATTGCCCCCTCTGATAGAACCATAGGTCCTTGAGAAGAAGGATCAATGATAGAACTAAAGGTACATGTACATGAAGGTCACCTTCTTGTCCTAAAATACAACCAAATTTGCCTGCAAAGTTGAGCTTCTGAGCTATAAATCATGAGATAAATAACGTTTTGCGATAAAATATGATACGAGATGCAGCTCAATTTACGTTCTGGATGGACAACTCGGCAGCGATGTAGTGAGTGACGCTCAACACAACCTGGTATAGTAAACTAATATTTGAGCAACCTAGGGAGTCTGAATTAAATGGATCCATTGTATAACGATCGATGAACGGGGGTTACCAGTACATGTTAAGGCAATGGTAGTGCATTGGATAACATGCAGTAGCGCAGATCGCCAAAATGCATTGGATTACGTGCAGTAGTGCAGATAGCAAAAATGCAATGTCCCCGCGGGTGGTATATTAATTTGAATAACCAATTAAAATACTGCTTCTAAATTATTTAAACAATGTCTCCATCTTTTTAACCAATCTGCAGGTAGTTCTCAGGGGGTTATAAGCTGTAGTCCATCTTGTGCAAGTACATGTACATTCTAAACAGGATGTGTCAAATGTTTCACTTTAACTAATTTTTTTAAGCCAAAATCGTACGTGGATGTGCCTGCTGGACTTCGAAAGTGACTTTCCCTATACCTATTTTTTGGCTAATTTCCCACCCATCAATATACCAATTTTGTAAGAAAAGCACCCAATTTTGCACAAATTAGGCGCTTTTTCTAAAAATGCCTCAAAATACACCCAATACACCATCGCTATAACCAATTTTTGCGAAAAAAGCACCCCAAAAGGCTAGCACATATGCGTATACCATATCAATGTGAGAACCCCCCCCCCCCCCCCCCGGATTTGTACGCAGAAACTGAACATTTGGAAAAGACATGTGAATAATTTGTATGCGAAAATCAACCTAAGTACAATGGGGGCCAGTCAGGTATAATGTTGTAATCATCCGGATTAATGAAAACACGGATTAAGGTGGTGCTTTTTCAACCACAATAGCTTAGGCCAATGGTCAAATGTGACCATGGGCCGTACCAACCAGGGGGAGGGGGAGGGGGGGGGCGGGGGGGGGGGGGGGGAGGGGTGCTAAGTCACTAATTGGTTCGGACTAACATTGGATGGGGCCCTGTTTATATTAATAAAGCATGTATGTACATTGGACACTATGGGGCCCCTAATTGTATTGTACAATGTATTGCAATTTCTAAAATAAAATGTGGTACCCTTGACTAGAAAACGTTGAAATGGTCCTTTTCATCCCAGTAGTAATCACAATGTACAATAGGGCCATATACCACGAAGTGTAAAACTAATCGTAAATGAGCGCAGTACAACTTGGAAATGAAGCATACAATGGGGCCATGTTGGGCTTTATGGTGCCCCTTGGGTAGCCTAAGAAAGGAGTGTAGAATATGGCCCCCTTAAACTGGCGGCCTGTCGACAAATCAGGTGTGCGAAAAGCGATAAATAGGTATAGGAACAGGCAATCGAATAGGTATAGGAACAGGCAATCGAACGGCGATCGAATGTCCCGGTATCAATGAAGTCATAGTTAATTATTATACAGTTCACTTGCTCAAATATGAGCACCAATAACCATGACGTCATTGATACCGAGGACTAATCGATCACTGCAAATTTTAAAAAATTGCATGTTGAGAGATGGCAGTTTTTTAAAAAAAAATTTAGGATAAGTATGATGTTTTGTTCTATTATAAATTCTACGCAATTTGGGCTCGATAATATTTTCTAACATATAATGCACAATGTTGTGTTTGCTGGACACCACCTTTCGGGGTATGTGTCAAATTGTCCAATGTACATTAATATTATACATTTCTTAAGGAACATGTTGTTATATAAAGTTCCAGTACACCGAGACCGGAAAATCCCTAAAATGGACCCATGCTCCCTGAAATTCTTTTGTTGTTTTGTTGTTCAAGGCCAAGAGGGCTGAAGTGTAAGTGCATACATGTATAAATACGCAGCAATGGGAATACCCACATGACTTTCCACCCGGGGTAGACAGTCCCCGGGTAGACCAACCCTGGGTGGACTAGGGTTAGGGTTAGGGTTAGGGTTAGGGTAAAGGGGTTAGGTTTAGGGTTAGAAACAGTCCCTGGGTGGACAGTCCCCGGGGTTGTTTTAGAATGATCCACCAACCCCCTGAGTGTTTTAACATATAATTTAGTTTCCAAGGTGTTTTTTAAACAGTATTATGCGGTTTATTCCATGAGGGCGCTATTGTAGTCCACCCAGGGTTGTGTGACTTAGGATTGATCAACCCCGGGACTGTCTACCCCTAGACTGTCTATCCCGGGTGGAAAGTCATGTGGTTTTTTCCATCGCTGCGTATGAATACAATTGTAAAAAATGCACAAATCCCTGTTTTTATCAACATTGAGGGCGCAGCCTCCAACACATCACCGAATAACGTAAAATGCTACAATTTCGCAGATACTTTATTTTGCGAATTTGTCATTGCTGCTATTTTAGCTGGCATTTAATTTTGCAAATCTGGAGTTTTTACTGTTACTTTCAATGCAAAATTATCAGTTTTCGTGGTTATTTCATTTCGCGAAGCCACATCCCTTTAACGAAGTATTTTATTACTTTGTTCAATTTAGTGGTTTTACAGTAAGTTATAGTCCAGCACCGGCATGTATATTGTACAGCTTTAAGTAGTATGTGACAAATTGTCAACTTAACCTCATCATATGCAGGGAGTAAAATTTATGAAAGTATTTTTACGCGAAAATCCACCTAAGCCAGTATAGTCCAGCACCGCGCATGTACATTGTATAGCTATTAAGCAGTGTGTGTCAAATTGTCCACTCTACCTCAACATACGTGCAGAGAGTGAAATTTATGAAAAATGTGTACGTGAAAAATCCACACTTTAACCCGTAGTCCAGCTAGCGTAAGTACAGACTAAACAGTATGTGTCAAAATATTCCATGTTACCACATTTTAAACGCAGAGACTGAAAATTTAGAGAGCAATATTTCATGAATATATTTGTACACGAAAATCAGCCTTATAAAGCCCGTAGTCCAGCTCGAATGTACATTGTAGTAAGCAGTTATGTGTCAAATTGTCCACTGAGACTGAAAATTTAGAGAGCGATATTTCATGAAGATATTTGTACGTGAAAATCAGCCTTATAATGCCGTAGTCCAGCTCGAATGTACATTGTACAGTGATAGTACTGTAAAAGCTGAAATATTTGCGGTGGTTTTATTTTCGCGCATTTCGTGCACAAACTTTTTCCGCGAAAATTATAACACGCAAAAATATTGTTTTCAACATTCATGCAGTGCACCCTGAAAGTCGCCCGCGAAAAAAACAATTCGTGAAATGTGTATGATACCAAAATGCGCGAAAATATTGGCTTTTACAGTAAGCAGTATGTGTCAGATTGTCCACTTTACATTATCGTACACGCAGCGAGAGTGAAAAGAGAGCTCTGTGTACATGTACCAGGAGTGGATGAACTGTGTGTATTTAATGTGATGAATGAATGCATGTCCATTGGTGTAATTAGATCTTCATTATAGTTGGGATTAAATATGGAGTTAATTACAACTCAGGGATGTGATTGCGTCAATTTAGAAGTAGGAGACGGTAAAAGTGGTAATAAGTGGATGCAATTTTCGCGGCTTTGCCGACTTTCAGCCATTTCACTTTGTTTTTAAATTCACGATTTGAAAGATCATTACATAGACTTTACACAAAATAAATATGTTCACATGTTTTTATTTTCGCGGTAGCTGCTTGGAGCGCCAAAAGCGCGAAAATTAATGTAGCACAAACAATTCCACGTTTATAGTTATAATGTAGTGTGTAAATTTAAAATTTAGAAGGACAGATGAGACTGTTAGGTTATGTATATATCTGGGTTAAAAAAATTAAATTATTAGACCACTTTGCAATTCAAATTTGAAATCATACGATAGATAAGAGGTTACGTTATTAATGTATTTGTGTTAAAATGTTGATGTAATTGATATCCGTGCAATTGCATTAATACTGGGTTCACCCTTTGCATTTTTTAAATAACTTTGACTCCATTTTTTGACCTCCATAATTTTGGTATACACATACATTTGAAAATTGATATCTGTGCAATTGCATTAATAATGGGTTCACCCTTTTGCATTTTCTAAACAACTTTGACTCAATTTTTTGACCTCCATAATTTTTCTATATATAGATATTTGAAAATAATGTTGATATTAACACAAATTAAAATAGGGCAACTGTAAATAATATTTTCATGATTACAGTCCTGAAGATTTGGCTATCTTTTTAACAATTCTGTGGTGGTTTTTTCAGGAGTGGGGTTGGGGGAGGGGGGGGGGGGGGGCATTTATTTAGCGGTTGTAAATTTATGATGACATAAAGGGGTATGATATAAAATTGTGATAAGATCAAGAGTCAAAATCATATTTAAAAAAATAATGAAATATAGTTATTTTGGAGCTAAAAATGTATGTTGACTTATGAAAATGTTTAAACATTTTTTAATAAGGGCCTAATTAATTATGCAAATGGAAATTAGACAAAAGCTAACGTACATTTTTAGATCTCCAAGTGTACTACCCATGAACCAAGTCATAGCATCTTAGCTCATCTCATTATTAGTCCACAAACTTTACTTTGCATATTTCATGCATACATAATAAGCCATAATTAGGACATTACATGGCAACTGGAATTGAAAAAATAAATAAAAATAAAGTTGTTGCCAAAGATGTTGGTATTATGCCCCTTTGACAAAACATATCTTGGCAACCGAATGTCTGATTGAAATAACATTTTCAGTTCCAGTATTGTCAGACCAAGGGCTACAACATATTTGTTTTAAAGGAAATCTAAATTTTGACCTCGGCCAATAGAGCCACCTTAACTTTATTACATATTTTCCCTTCGCAGTCGGACAAAATCGAAGAAGCTATGGACTCCAACATGCCACTCACAGTATGAGAAGCTGATGAGAAGTATTATGCATAAAGATTTAATGGGTTATTAATTTCTAATGTAAATTGACAAGTTTTTGTCTAACTTGCATCTTAATTTGCATATTTTCTCTTCGCAGTCGGACAAAATCAAGAAAGCTATGACCCCAGTACACTATTCACAATTTGAGAAGCCTATGTAAAATCTATCATGCATAAAGATTGAATGGGTTTCTAATGTTAATTAATAAGTTATTTCTAATTTGCATCTTAATTTGCATATTTTCTCTTCACAGTCTGACCAAATCAAGAAAGCCATGACCCCAGCACACCGCTCACAATTTGAGAAGCTGATGAAAAGTATTATGCATAAAGACATGATGTGGTTTCACGGGGTGCTGTCCAGGGAGGAAGCTGAACAGAGAATCATACAGTCAGGACTACAAGAGGGAAAATTTTTGTAAGTAGAATCCTTCTTCGTATAAATGCTCGCTAAATGTTATTTTCGCCGCAGATTTTCACTTCCGGGTTTGTTGGGCCGCCATCTTGGATTTAAGTTCGAACATGTTGGAAACAATTTCAACAAAAGATGGCACCCTAACAATTAGCCCAGAGTATGTTTGGAGAAATTTAGAAATCCTGAGTCGTGCTCGAACAATTAAATGGAGTTCCGGGGGCATAATTTCCCGAAAATCCCAGCCCTACATCCTTGTCTCATTGACTTTATATTGACTTTAACGCTTTCCACGCGGCAGGCGTCTGCAGACGACATTCCAAAATGTCATAAAATAATTCAAAAATTTCAAAATTATTGAATTTCATCATCATATTTGTAATCACCATGAGAAAAGCATTGAAATAAGTACAAACATGCCTAGTATTGGTTCAGTAATCCTTGAGATAGACCATGAAAGTTTGGAAAGGTTTCTGAAAAATCTGTTTTGTATAATGGTAAAACTAATAGCCTCATGGAAAGTGTTAAGGAAAGTTAGCCCAGAGTATGTTTGGAGAAATTTAGAAATCCTGAGTCGTGCTCGAACAATTAAATGGAGTTCCGGGGGCATAATTTCCCGAAAATCCCAGCCCTACATCCTTGTCTCATTGACTTTATATTGACTTTAACGCTTTCCACGCGGCAGGCGTCTGCAGACGACATTCCAAAATGTCATAAAATAATTCAAAAATTTCAAAATTATTGAATTTCATCATCATATTTGTAATCACCATGAGAAAAGCATTGAAATAAGTACAAACATGCCTAGTATTGGTTCAGTAATCCTTGAGATAGACCATGAAAGTTTGGAAAGGTTTCTGAAAAATCTGTTTTGTATAATGGTAAAACTAATAGCCTCATGGAAAGTGTTAAGGAAAGTTTAGATACTAGTAGTGTGCATTCATCATTAGTGATTTGAAAGGGAACCGGTCATCAGTATACATTTGGTCCCACACTGAAAAAAGAAAATTGGCATTTACAGTTAAATGAATAAAGGAAGTGTTTGTTTGCATTATTTGCCCAAACATACTCCATGAATGAAATTATTTAGATTTCAATTTGGCCAGCCTATAACCCTAACACCACTGCATCATACAAAATCATACAGCCAGAGACTATCTCCACGCGCGTGCTGCTGCATTGCCTCTATTACGTCACCTACCGCGGGCATATGTGGGCAGGAAGTTGCTGCCCGCATATGCGCTGGTAGCTTAGCTCAGTCGGGAGGGGGACAGATTTTGGTGCGGATGGGTCCGCGATCAAATCCCGGGGGGTGCTGGGTGATTTTTCGGGTCAAAAAAATAGTACTTTTTCCGCCTCCCCCGATACGCACAAAAACATAGCCGCGGGAGTTAGGGTTAAAAGGAATACATTGATTATTGCTAACGAGCAGACAGTATTAAAAATACTTGTTTTCATTTCTTTTTGATTGCAGAGTTAGAGAAAGGACAGAGCCAGGCAGCTTTGCCCTGTCATTGTGCTTTCAGAATGCAGTGTATCACTACAGAATAGATAAAGATTGTACAGGGCAGCTATCCATCAAAGATGGACCCAAATTTGACACCCTACTTATGGTAAGATATTAAAGTACAGAGCCAGGCAGCTTTGCCCTGTCATTGTGCTTTCAGAATGCAGTGTATCACTCCAGAATAGATAAAGATTGTACAGGGCAGCTATCCATCAAAGATGGACCCAAATTTGACACTCTACTTATGGTAAGATTATAAGCCTTTTCATACTGACGTAACAATCGATTGATCATATTTCGACCGATCACCGCTTAGACCAACAACAAAAATTGTTGTATTGACGTAACCCACCTGACCCTATTAATTTTGAAAGCCTGATTTTAAAAAACAAAATTGCAGAAGAATAATTTTTAAAAAAAGAAAGAAAAAAAAGATCTTTGGTGCTCCTCATTCTAAAAGGAAAACAGTACACAGCAAATCTGACGATATTTTGTGATATATTTGACTCTGTGAGATCAAATTTAGTATTTTATAGTATATATATACAATTCAAAATATTAAATAAACCCCGCCCACCCTACCCTACCCTAATTTTCAATGCCATGTTACGCAAAAAAAATCTTTAGCGTATACTACTGATATGGTGTCTACGACAGGAGGATCGATTATATTATGATCAATCGCTGTCTCATTTTTAAAAGGCTTATCCATGACTGTTAAAACAGTCATGGAATAGTTTCATCAGGAATTCATCGTCCTTCTGTATTAATTTGCTGCAGTAAGGAGACTTTTGCCAATTTGGAAGTGAACAGACTAGTATAAGAATAAATGTCATGAGTTTTGTTGTAGATATTTACAAACCGGAATACAGGCAGTGCATTGCATGGAAAATAAATGCAAACAGTATGATTATGTGAAATTAACATTTTTTACACATATCGTTTAAATTTCAGATGGTCGACCACTATGAGCAGAAGAAAGATGGTTTGTTATGCACTCTTAAAGTGCCATGTTCTGATCCCCATAGGAGGAGACATTCAGGTGAGAAGAATGAGACTATGTACAGAGATGGTTTCATTTGTTTGGTAGTTTTTATGGGATGAGGAGTGTGTGGTTTAAAATGGTGTTACATTTTTATAATGGCTATCTAAATGGCAATGTCTTGTTTGTTGTCCCTTAATGAAAAAAGTTGCATAATTCTGCAATTACTAACCATAACACTGTATTTTCAAACATGTGTATATCAGTTACAGGACACCAAACAGGATATTGGCATCGGGTTTGTGAATTTAACAGATAAATATGTTTTATTTGTGCATGAAAGTTCATTGGTAGACAGTGATTTCATTCCACCAATTATGATAAGATAAACAATTTAAACAAATTTTAAACCTAGGATGGACCTATCATTACCATATTCTTTTGGCATTTAGGATTGGCCAATCATTACTGTATGCTTAGGCAAAAAAAAAAGAAAAGTTGACTTGCCCTTTCCGACCGACCCGAATTTTCAGAAATCTAGGGTCGCTTATTTTTTTTTTTCAAAGTAAAAAAAAAAAATTAAAAAAATAAAAATAATAATAACAAAACAATTCTAAGTAAAAAAAAAAAAAATTGAAAGAAGCACATAACAATAAAGAAAGATGAAAACGTGTTTTTGAGCATTATATATCTGCTTGTTTTAAAAAATAAAAAAAATAAAAAAATGCTTTAAAACATGTTTTTGTGTAGTATCTCCCTGTTTAAATTTAAAAAAAAAAAAAAATCCGACCGTTTGACCCAGACTCTTTCCCTGAAAGGGCAAGTCAACTTTTGTTGTTGTTGCCTTATATAAAAATTTTACATTTTACTTATAGCTGATCAAATTCATGTTAGTTTCCGTTTTATTTCCATGTCTAGATTTTTGGCAAATTTTGAAACTACGAATGTCATATTGGGCCATAATAATCATATTTTATCATATGGTGTATAAATCTTTTCATTTACAATAATGAGACTTTTCACACTGGCCCAAAGATAGATCATATTTCGATCAGTTGTCATTTCGTAGGCACAATAACCCAGGGGGACACTGACATTGGAAAGGGGTATAGGTATGTGCCTTCTTTGAAGACCCCCTTTTTCACCTCACTCATAAGACCGCCCCTTTTGAACCTGCATCAGCTCTTAAGACCCCCATTTTGTTCAAAATTCATAAATCATGAAAATGTGCGTTCCAAAGCCCCAAATATTTGAAAAATGTGCATTCTATAACCCCTTTTTTTTCAAAAATTGGCCGCCTTACTGAACAAATTGGGGAAAAAACAGTTCTTAAGACCCTACTATTTTAGAGAAAATCAGTTTTTTAAGACCCCATTTTTAGTCAAAAATCCGCTCCGAAGCCCCCGTTTTTGAGACCCTAGATGGCACATTTCACCCAAAAATAAGTTGAGTGCCCCCGGGACAATAACAGTAGTTAAGATGATCGGTCACCACTTCTCAGTGTGAATACAATGACAGATAAAAGATCAAATCTTTGCATGTTTTGAAATGGCTGAATTAGTTTCCCCATAGCGGCAATCTATCTAAATATGACCAATCATCGGGTCAGTGTAACAAGGCCTAATACTATCATCATGCCAGTTCCCATTTCATCCATGCCTAAATGTACATTTATTTTTAAACATTTGATTTGAATTTATCGATAAAGATATGGGTCCTTCGACCGGTAGACAAATCAATGGTAATCATGATAATCAAGCGGAAGGTAAAGATGCATGCAATAAGGATAGTAAAGTGTACAAGTCTCAGTCTGATGAAGGTTACTGCATTGTGTTGAAACATCAGTCTGATTCTGATGAAGGTTTCTGCATTGTATTGAAACATCGATCTGAATTCTGATGGCAAATTGCATCCTGCATGTAGGCAACATCAACATTATAGTTTGAATATTTGCAAACTGGCGCAGCCCCACCCAAAACACATGGCACAACGCAGTGCTTTCATGTGGAAATGTCACAATAACAATTCGCGTCAGATTTTGAATTTAGAGTTGAGTATTCTTTGTAGGGTAGGCACAGTTTGAATTTTTAACGGGTGGAACAAAACTGAGTAGAATGGGCATGTGCATGTGGTAATGCGCATAACACCCATTGACTGTACACCTAGATATGCAGTTTACAAACCTAGTCATATTTATCCTAAACCCTATTTACTACAAATTAACGACAGCAACTCTACACTGATAGCCGTACATCCTCAGTCTTTATCTCATTGCGTAATCATGGCATGCCATATATGCCCCTAAAAACAGTTTTTGTAGCACGATCCTCGCAGAGAATAGGTCGGCCCGTAATGACGTCACATGCTGTTGACAACAAATTTCAGATTTCGCCATTATCAAAACGGCCAAAATAAAGTCATTGAAATGGTACCTTTAGAACAGAATATTTACCCAAGGAATTCCTCTGCATACTCATGTTATCATATTTACACATAATGCAAGTTTTTACTTTTGTTTAAAAGTTGAAAGTCCAACAGTTATTTGAAACTTTTGCGAATTTGGGAAATTTTGCTAATGTAAACGGCGGTCGCTCACACGGCCTTACACGGTACGGTACTAGGAACGATTTTATGTATGGTTGAGAGCGCAGTAACTGATTGTCGACTATTTCAAAAAAAACTTGTCCTCCCGGTTTTCAGTTCACAATAACCAAATATAATAGGTACAAAACATGGATTAGAGATAATGTAACCATGTAAAGACGTTAGTGAAATGCATTGTGCAAGTTATCTGTTCTTATTTGTGTCATACTCCTTTATCTTTACGCATTTACAACTACTAACTTCGCATCAAAATTTTGTCGCAATTTGACCTCTCATTAGTTGCTAGCAACTAGGCTAGCAGTCGCTAGCAACTAGGCTACTCGCGACTATTAGGGGCGACTGGTCGACTCGGAAAAAACCTCTTGTCACTCAACCCCTGGCATCAACAGGGTTTGGTTTCCCCCACCTAACGCTGTTTAGCACAATAAATTATCACAGCAACTTTCTGATGACAGCCCCCCCCCCCCCCCCCACCCCCTCAGGCAGGCCATGCAATGTTTGCTATTATGTACTGAACGAATGATAAAGTAATGGTCTATTATCAATAATAGCATGTTACTAGAGACTTGTACACAAGATCTTACTGTATGCATAACAGCACTTCAACTATTGCACTATTTCATGTTAGCATGTTTTGAACTTCTGTGGAAAAGAGAAGTTGGTTTTACACTTTACCTAATAATTAACATGTCCTTATATTTTTCTGGGAGTTGAGAGTAAACAATATACAAATATGTGACCCGTCACACCAAAATGGATATGTTGGAGGCCCATGCCCAAATATGAGTTATTGACATGACTTGAAAGAGCACATTTTAAGCTTTGAAATGATACCAAGTTGAAAGTAATCGAACTGTAATCACAAGATATGATTTGACGGAGCATATTTTTTTCTATCATTTTTTAAATATTTTACCAAATTTATTTCAAAACTGCGTTTGCCGACAACGTGTCCTTTTTGACGGGACTGGTCACATATGGGAGTTGAGAGTAAACAATATACAAATATATGCAAAAAGTACTGTTGATGCCTTCTTGGGTCCATATAATGCTTTTGATGTCCCTGTGGGCCATAGTTTTAACATGAACTCTGTATGGCTGGCCATGCCCAAATATGTTTGTGTATTGTATTACTATCACGTTGTAGGGAAACAAGGCATTTTTTATCTCTCATAAACTACGAAGAAATGTCACTTGATTGATTGAATATGCATTACTAATAACAAACTTGACAGATGGGGAATGAGGATGATTTACTAACAAACTGTTCACTTTGGAATAATTTGTGTTCGATTTATTATCATGACCTCTGACCTGAATTGTGCATAGCAACTGTGACATCACAATTCATGACCAGTTGTGTTTGATTAGCATCATGCAAATGTGTTATCTAACAAATCTGGTTGAATTAAGGTGCGTTCATACTCCCGTCGTTGCGCATCGCCCGACTTCGACGGATATCGGTGCACGAGTTGAAGCAATGCCAACTTTTGTCCGTCGACGTCGATCGATACGCAACGACGCGAGTATGAACGCACCTTTATAGTCAGCATCTGAATGCTATGGACAGAATTCAAACACTGCGTGCGTACATGCGTGTGTGCATACATGCAGACGAGCGTACATGCGTAAACCTGCGTACGTACATGCGTGTGTGCATACATGTAGACGAGCGTACATGCGTGTGTGCATACATGCAGACGAGCGTACATGCGTAAACCTGAAAGTATGTACCTGACACTTATGACCGTGCGTCCTGATCAATAGTGAAATCGCCACGCCAATGCGTGCACAGTTGTCAGGGCATTTCATGAATCTGGACGCAACTCTGCGAACAACAACAAAACACGCTCGTGTGAAATCGCATGAATTTCGTCCATAGCATTATGACAGTGACTAAACCAACTACACAGTGGAAACTGGCGGCACCAGATTGGGGGGGGGGGGGGGACCACAACAACCCAACCCAGTCACAAACCTTGCTCCACCACTTGCCTCACAGTCAGATCAAGCCCAGTCCCCCCCCCCCCCCCCCCCAAAAAAAAGAAGAAGATGGTACAGTCTTTGGTTGCAAAATGCAGCTACAAAATTCCCAAATTGTTTGTAAGAATTCAATGATTATAGGACAAGTTTACAGTGGTAGGCCCTACAAAGACTGCACTTTCTTTTTGTGCTCAATTTAAAACGGATTAAAAATCAGATTGGGCAAGATTTGAGCCATAGCACTTTGAATGCACACGGCACATTAAAAGTTAATTCCTAATGATTTGTGTAATAACAGCACAATCAGACAGCTGTTAATGTTTTGTCATCTTCAATATTTGTGCAAATTTATTTCTATTTAACCCATAAGATATAAAAAGAAACCAGACTATAATCCGTGAAGCCGCATCGGTCTTCATGCCTTATGGTATGGTATCTAAGACATTTGGAATGACAAACTAGTGTTTTCAAACTAATGTTTTCAAACTAATTTGCCTGACGTATAAAGCGCCCACAAGAGTCAAAAACTTGAATTTGATGTGCGCATCAATCATGCCATTACACACATTTGTTTTATCTTTCATTCACAATATTCGTAACCAAATTATTTTGAACAGCCGAGGCTACACATGCATACCATAGATACTAAATGGTTGGCAAATCTGGTTTTCTTTTATGTTTCTATTAAATAATCTGACTTTCTTTATCATGAACATTGTATTAATCATGTTACTTTGTCAAAATTTCTTCCATCTTTTCTCTTCTTTTTAAAGAAGTGAAATGAAGCACAAGTAAAAATCCTTTTTGTTATGATCATATTTTTGTGTAATTTGTATTTCGACCAGGGCTTAAAATGGTTGTTTGTATACTGTAAACGTGGAAATTTTCGCGATACATTAATTTTTGCGCTCCAAGCAGCTTCCGCGTAAATAAAAACACACAAATATATTTATTTTGTGTCTATGTAATGGCTTTCAAATAGTGAATTTAAAAACAAGCGAAATTGCTGAAATTCAGGAAAGTGCGAAAATGTAATTCCGTAATAATTACCACATTTACAGTAGGGGAAACCCCTTTTTCAGGACACAAAAGAAATGGGCATTAAATATACAAACAAGTTCATGCATTTTCTACTCAATTTTGATTTCATTTCCTAGTCATCTGTTTTTGAATTATGTAGAAAATGTTGCTTAATACATTTTCTACTCAATTTTAATTTAATTTCCTGGTCATCTGTTTTTGAATTATATAGAAAATGTTGTATCGTCACTGTTTTGTCAAACCTAATGTTTTTCCCGCCCTTCAACATGTATAAAGTAAAACTTCCCAACGGTTATGCATATAGGATGTGTTGCTTTATACATGTTCAGGGGCAAGAGCACTAGTGCAAGGTTTTAGCCTTGGAATTAGTTTAGGACACTGCCCAAAGGTTATAGGAAGTAACTTTATACATGCTGAAGGGCAGGGGTTAAAATACTTTTTGGGCTATGAGGGCTATTTTGAGCAAATTCTACCAAAAATCGCCCCTTTAGTACATTTAATCATAGGCCAACATTTTCTCAGGGGGGGGGGGCTATTTTGTGAAAACTGGGGGCTAATCGCCCTTCGCCCCTGTGTATTTTGAGCCCTGCTGAAGGGCCAGATGGAGATACAATGTTTTGACAGAACATCGACGATACAATAGTTTTACCTGTCACTCTGGGTATTTTGCCAGTGTCAGAAAGACCGGCATACACAAAAATTGTCACCCAACAAACAAATATTCTTAAAGGCAAGCTACCACTCTGGGTCACTAGCCACATCCAGTTCTCTTGGGAATTTGACAAGGTTACAATTTCTCCATGTTAACTATGTGCAGTCTGT
Source organism: Ophiura sarsii (assembly GCA_035610835.1). Lineage (NCBI taxonomy): Eukaryota > Metazoa > Echinodermata > Ophiuroidea > Amphilepidida > Ophiuridae > Ophiura > Ophiura sarsii. The sequence goes on along the minus strand of CM069457.1, from coordinate 18,183,896 downwards.
CATCAAGTGAACAGGTGTATGACCAGTTCGTCTGTGGCGAACTACCAAAGTGGTAGGCCAGCTTTAAGCTAATCACAAAAAATGTCACCCAACAAACAAATATTCTTAAGCAAATCAAGTGGCAATATCTGTAACTAGGTCTCTGAAACAGAATAAAGCACACAGAAGCTATAGTTTATAATGTAAATCAAATGTTAAACAATTGCTGCGTAAGCTTTATTCAGTTAATGAGACACATATAATCTATTTGGCTTTTTCTGGACAGTGACGTAACTTATCAGGCGCAGCTTTTACGCATTGGTATAAGGCTCGTGTGCATATGCCAGCGCCTCGGGTAGGCGCACACGTTATGTGCTGCAATAAGTAGAATATGATGTCTCGTGATGGCCAAATAGACTATAGTTGTGGACATTACCATTACCAATCAATAGTCATCAAGTTTTCAATGTGAACATAGTCATCAAGTTTTCAATGTGAACATACCATATTTAACCATGTGATGTTTTGTTTCTAATAACGCAACATAAAATTGAAGGACCAACAAGTCCGGATCCATCTCAGGACCCAACCACGCCGTTGGTTCCTACGGCGGTAAGCATATCATGCATGCAGTGTGTCAGTGTTGCAAGAGAACAAACAGGGTGGTCCAAAATAGATAGATTTGATGTTAGCACAATTTGGGGCACCCTGTATGATCACTTATCCCTATTGGATTCAGTACAAAGTGTATGGGTTGTATTGGCCCTTTTGTCTCTAGATGTCTTCACCTATATGGTAGGACTCAAATAAGCATTATGTTCCCACACCCTTAACACTTTTGGACAGGTGATTTGACATTTCGCCGGTAATAAATCATCTAAGGATGTGTCTATTTTCCACTATGTGGTCCAATTAAAAGACTGCAAAGGACATAATTATGCCCCAAGGGCATAACTAACCTTCATAACCCTGAAAATGGACCACATAGTCAGCGGTTGACAAAATCTTAGATGATTTATTACCGGCAAAATGTCAAAATTATTGGTCCAAAAGTGTTAAGGGATGGGAACATAATGAGCAAATAGAAACCTGAGAAGATTGTAACATTTCCCACATATTTAGCATTTTTTCACACTATTTTGTCCAAAAATGGGATTTTAGTATTACGACCTGCTTGTTAGGTACAGCCATCAATGTTGGCATGCATAACACATAACAAAAGGAAGATTACATGTAGGTCATCTCTTTATGGTTCTGAAAATCTAGGTTATATTGATTATTTTTGTACCAAAATATCAATTTGCCGAAAAGTTGAGTTACGGCCTTCTGGCGCTTAACCCTCGATATACCAAGTAGCAGCCATTATAGACATGTCCTTGTGACACTAAGTCCTCGATTTGTTAGTGTGAAATTAATAGTCCGCACATATCCAACACACAGTAGTATTGAATCCATACGGAATAAGTGATCATAGACTCTTGCAAACATTTTATCGGTGGTGTGTTATTTTTCTGTGGTATACTAGTACTAGTATTAGCTTGTTTTACTGTATCTCTCTGTGCTTCTATCTTTCTCTTCCTCAACCTCCGTACGTATCCACCATATGTGACGTATCCACCATGTGTGTAGCAGGGGGACTGCCAGGTCTGCCCGTGGTCAACAATAAGCACGTTAGACGCATTCAATCAATCGACGAAGAGATTTTGCCTTTCCGTAACCCACCCTCCCCACTCGTCGGTTTCACTGGTGCTATGCCGCACGCACGACAGGTTAGTCAGTTAAAAGCACAGAATGCTTAGAAATCATGCAGACATTGTTCAAAATTTACTCCTATTAGGTAAGATTTGACGGTATGAAAGGATTTGTTACAAGCATGCAGATTTTGTTAAAGATTTTAATCCTGTAGGGTAACGTTTGAAACTATGGTAGGATTTTTTATAACAAGCATGAGGACTCCTTAGTTACTTATAAAAAGAGGGACTTTCACCCAGGCGGCCTGGGTTAATCCTTGCGCTGGCAGGGCAGGGCTGGTCCTCTCCCTCAGTTGACTTGATCAGAATTCATACACTCTTAGTACCTATTACCAAATGGGAAAGCAGGATTCACACAAAACTATGTTAAGTGCATTAATGTGTGTAGCAGGGGTACCAGGTCTGCCCGTGGTCAACAATAAGCACGTTAGATGCATTCAATCAATCGACGAAGAGATTTTGCCTTTCCGTAACCCACCCTCCCCACTCGTCGGTTTCACTGGTGCTATGCCGCACGCACGACAGGTTAGTCAGATAAAAGCACAGAATGCTTAGAAATCATGCAGACCATGTTCAAATGTACTCCCCTGAGGTAAGGTTTGATGGTATGGGAGGATTTTTTTACAAGCATGCAGATTTTGTTAATCCCCTGAGAACTACTGGCCGATTGGTTAAAAAGATGGATACATCATTTTTTGCACCAATGAGAGACATTGTTAGAATAATTGTATCCCTGATAAAAATGGTAGTGAAACATTTTACAAGCTGCATTTGAATTGGCTATTCATATGAGTACATCTTGTAATAAACCAATCAGAACCACTGTAAGATAGACAGGTTGACCCCAGGGGGTTAAAGAATATACTCCCCTGGGCTAACGTTTGAAGCTATTGTAGGATTTTTGATAACAAGCAAGAGGACTCCTTAGTTATGAAAAAGAGGGACTTTCATGCAGGCGACCTGGGTTAATCCTGGCGCTGGCAGGACGGGCTGGTGCTCTCCCTCAGTTGAATTGACCAGGGTTGACTCGACCAGAATTCATACACTCGTAGTACCTATAAATAAATGGGAAAGCAGGTTAGTTTCAAGAAGAAGAAAAAACAGAATGTGTAAAATAGATCCAATTTGCTTTGGGGCAAGGTATGGTGTGATTTTTGATACAAGCATGCAGACATTGTGAACATTTCCATGCAGATTTTGTTAAAGATTTTACTCCCGTGGGGTAATGTTTGGATTTTTGATAACAAGCATGAGGACTTTTTAGTTGCTTATGAAAAAAAGAGGGACTTTCACGCAGGTGACCAAGGTTAATCTTGGAGTTGGCGGGGCGGGCTGGTCCTCTCCCCGGGTATGTAAGGCATACGGGGACGTGCCGCTTCAGTGGGTCGTTTTTTCATGAGACATCCTTAGCCATGGGTAGGCTTTTCAACTGAAAAAAAATTGCCAAAATTAGGTATATTTTCGCGAAAATTTGGTCTAAAATGAAGCAAAACCCCTAAAAATCACCCTTAGAAATGGGTAGGGGTTTTGAATCTCCAGCGGCACACCCCGACCAAACCAAATCCGAGTACCCCCCCCCCCCCCCGGGTCCTCTCCCTCATTTGACCCATTTTTCTATCCGCCTCTGGGTTGTTGACTTCAATTGAAACAACCTCACTTGGTATGAATGATCAGCATGATGAGGGTTTTCTTGACCGTAATTCATACACTCTTAGTACCTATAAACAAATAGGAAAGCAGGATACGTACAAAAAATACATTAAGTGTGTAGCAGGACTGCCTCTGGTCAACAATAAACCAGTTAGACGCATTCGGTGTATTGATGACGAGATATTACCTTGCCGTACCCCCTTCCCTGTCCCACGGTTTTACTGGAACTATGCCGCACACACGACAGGTTAGTCTTCAAAAAGAAATACAGATTACTAGAAATCATGCATACACAAATTTGACTCTGCATGTTCTGTCAAAGCCTGGTATGTTTTGCCGGCCCTTCAGCATGTATAAAGTAAAACTACCCAATGCTTATGCATAGGAAGTGTTGCTTTAAACATGTTCAGAGGTAAGAGCACTAACAAGGTTTTGATAGATGCGTTTTTGACCCTTGAACATGTTTAGAGCAGACTGTCTAAAAGTTATAAATAGGAAGTATTACTTTATACAGGCTGAAGGGCTAGATTAGTCTGAAAAAGGCTCAGAATGTTTTGATGAGAAACCATACCATGCATTGTTTCCTTGGTGCTGTACTGACAGATGACAGGTTAGGCAAAAAAAAAAAGGTTTGTCTCAGATGACCTGCGTGTATTCCGAAACCGCCCGTGTTAGCTCTTTTTTTTAGTTTTTTTTTTCTTTTCTTTTTTTTCCATTTTTTCCCCCATTTTTTTTTCATTTTGTTTTTCTTCTTTCAATTTTCTCAAAAAAATCTTGCAAAATCCAACTTTTTGACTAAACAAAAAACGATCAGGTCTAAATTGAAGAAAAAAAATCAAAAAAAAATCCGCAGACCGCATTAGATTTTCAGTCTCTCATGTCATCTGAGACAAACCTTCTTTTTTTTCTTATATAAAACATGAATGTTGTTGAGAAACCATACAAAAGCACAGGATGTTGTTAGATGATTGTTTTCACTCCCATGGTGCATCGTTTTGAAAGTATGTTTTGGATTTGAGAACTACCTGCCGATTGGTCAGAAAGACGGATACATCATTTGTTGCACCAATCAGAGACATTGTTAGAATAAATATATCCCTGATAAAGATTGTAGTGAAATATTTTCAAAGCAGTATTTTAATTGGATATTCAAATGAGTATAACCTGTAATTAACCAATCATAGGCACTGTTATATAGACAGGTAGGTCGTTCTAGGCAGATACAAAGTCCTATCAAGTCTTTCTCAATGGTCCATGACTGGGAGGTTAATGACCGGGGATCGGTAGATCATTAGAGCGTACTGTGGACATTCTGAAAGTTCACTTAGTACCGAGGAATTATCAGAAGGGTGCAATTTCAGAGTGAAAAATACTTCAAATTACTTTCATCATATATCACATGGCAGGGCTCAAAATACATGGGGTGAAGAGCGATTATCCCCCAGTTTTTTTCAAAATAGGCCCCTGAGAAGAGAGAGAATAATTTCATCAGGAATCCAAGGAAACATAATAAGAAGATTCATAAAATAATTTCAAAATTTGAACTTTCCAGACAGTTTCGACGTCAGATCGGATGTCTTTCTCAATGGTGTATGACCCCCTGAAAAAAATTCCTAAAAGGCTACTTTGGGCAGAATTTGCTCAAAATAGCCCTCATAGCTCCTCCCCCCCCCCCCCCCCAAAAAAGAAAAAAAAAAGAAAAAAAAGAATTAGCCTCTTGTCACACGGGTGGTACTGTTTTTTTGGTTCAGCACAACTGGGTGGCACCTTGCTCGACCCTTTTTGTGTGGAAAAAACCAGTCAACCATGTGACGTGACTTAATGTCGAAAACCACAGACTATCAAAATTCCTTTATTCTCTTATCCTTAGTCACCTGTATGGTATTGCATGACTGTGTGTAAAGTAACTCTTCAATATGACCCGCACAATAATCTTCAGTAATATACTTCCTGGTGTTTGCATGAGGGAATTAACTTAGAATATTAACTTGGTATATTTTATTTTGCATGAAAGATTTGATTTTGATTTCCAAATTGGTGTATTAGTTTGCTTTGTTCCTGCAGTGGCTATTGGTTTTATTGTTATTGTTGTGGTAAGTGTTCAGAGAATTGATATTATAAATGAGTCAGTTAAGTACACAGCAACTTTCTTATGTCTGTCATCATGGGTACTCAACTGCCAGTACCTATGCAGGTATTGTATGCCCAGTACCCATATACTTGTAGGTACTTTGGAAGTGCCAGTGAACTACTCGCCATTGAACCTGCGCAATACTGGTATCTTTGCTACTGTGTGACTACTTTGGTATTGCCACACAGGTATTGTACTGTCAGTTCCCATACAGGTTATAAGCATACAATACCGGTACAGGTACAGGTACTGGCAGTGGAGTAGCCATGATGCCAAGATGCCAAGAAAATAGACGTGTAAGTACAGGGTGTCCCAAAAGTTTCGAAACCATTTTAAAGATTTGTATCTCTCGTAAAAATAAGTTGCAGTACCAAATTGAAGATGGATATGGAAAGAGAAAATGTCCGTATCAAGCATGACTTCTTTTTGAGGCCTATCAATATAATGCACATGCTGAAAGGGTTGGCCACATAACTCGCAATACGATAAAATTGTTCGATTTGATGGATGTCACTGTAATCACATGCATCTTGTTCCTCAGATTCCGTTCATGTGCATTTTGTTCAAAAAAAGTTTTCACTTATTAAATGTTGTGCACAATATTCATAATGTCATAATAAGGATTATATGAATCTGAAATTAAAAAAGAATCCCTGTAGAGAACCTTTTTTCACTTCCCTTCCTCTTTCCCTTTGTCGCATCGTTGACTTTCATCAGCTCATTATATCACGCTTTTATATGAAAGTGCAGTTTTCCAGTTCGGGAAACTTTCGTGTGTATTTTGGAAAAACAGATAGCTGTTATTTTAAATGTGGTACCAAAATAATTCTACAAGCCTTCTCTATCCAAATATATTTTAATTTTTATACTGCGAATATTTGACCCGGGATAGAAAGTTTTCAAAAGGTTTTGAAACCTTTGGGACACCCTGTATTTACTTTTTTTCTTCTTTTTTTTTGTATATAAAGAGCAAATGTGAACAGACTTTAACAAAGTTAATGAACTGTGTGATTACAAATCAAACGGGTAACTCTCAACAGAGAGCTCTGATGGGCCAATTAATTGGTTCGCTGCAACTCAGAAAATAATCAAAAATACAAGTAAACACAATTGGGCAAGTAAAAAGCCAATGAAAGTGGCGTGGGACAGGAATAGGATAAACACCCAAACAGAGAATAACATCATAAAATAAGAGAATAAAAATACTTTTATTGCTCTATAGTATGAAACCCTCTCTGTGTGTGGTCCCCATTCACATGAGTACTGTAAAAGTGGCAATTTTCGTGTTATTAATATTTTGTGCTTTCCTGATTTTTAAATTTGAGATTTATATCTTCATCACATAGACCCATACGCTAAAGAAATATATTAGCGTGTTATTTTCGCGGTCAGGAAGAGCGCAAAAATATATGTAGCACGAAAATGTCCACTTTAACAATATGTGACGCGATCAAGAGGAATGAGTCGGATGTCGACCCTGGTCGAAAATGAGTTTTTAATACAGTTTTAAGACACCTAGAGCTTTCAGAAACTGAAAACCCCATGTCGATACGACGTTTTATTCCAAAGTTATGTCAAATTGTATACATGAATTTCCATCAAAACTTATGTAAGCCGCCATTTTGAATTGGCCATATCTCAATTTGGGATTCCCGACATCCGACTCATTCCTCTTGATCGCGTCACATATACTAAACCACATTAGCCAGTAATCCAAATTAAATGTCAAGGGCAGACATCAAACAATTAATGATATTTATATAATTGTTTTCCTTTATCCTACAGTGGATAAATGTCATGTTTCTTTAGGCCAAATTAAATTAATTGTTTGTCTCAAAGCTCCCGCGCGCATTAGTTTATTGAAGCGCATTAGAAAAACAAAAATCTGAAAAAAACTTTTTTTTCTTTCTTTTTTTCAAAAAAAAAAAAAAAATCCCAAAATTTCACAGATTTTTCAGATTTGATCACATCATCACATCATCTTAAATACAAAAGTTCACTTTTACAAGATTTCAATATTTTATATTTAAAAAAAAAAAAAAAAAAAAAAACTTGAAAAAAAACGCATTCCGCATAGTTTTACAACAGGAGAGGAGCTTTGAGACAAACAATTAATTTAATTTGGCCTTAGCATTCATAATTAGTTGCATAATTTACTTGTCATATTCATATAGGCCTACAGTGATACTGATATGATTATTTTACTAAGAACCCCACATCCAATGCCCGGAATACTCAGTGGATCTGAGGTTATGGGGAAGTACCGCCACATAGGGTTGCCTTTTCACCTGTCTGGTAAATGGATGACCCTGTATTTTTCTTATTTCCTGGAAATTTATTGGGTTATAGGCCTACAGAGATACTGATGATTATTTTTCTAAGAACCCCACATCCAATGCCTGGGATACTCAAGTGGATCTGAGGTTATGGGGAAGTGCCGCCAAATAGGGTCGCCTTTTCACCTGTCTGGTAAACGGATGACCCTGTATTTTTCCTATTTCCTGGAAATTTATCGGGTTATAGGCCTACAGTGATACTGATGATTATTTTTCTAAGAACCCCACATCCAATGCCCGAGATACTCAGTGGATCTAAAGTTATGGGGAAGTGCCGCCAAATAGGGTCACCTTTTCACCTGTCTGGTAAACGGATGACCCTGTATTTTTCTTATTTCCTAGAAAATTTATCGGGTTATAGGCCTACAGTGATACTGATGATTATTTTTCTAAGAACCCCACATCCAATGCCTGGGATACTCAGTGGATCTAAGGTTATGGGGAAGTGCCGCCAAATAGGGTCGCCTTTTCACCTGTCTGGTAACGGATGACCCTGTATTTTTCTTATTTCCTGGAAATTTATCGGGTTATTATTTGTCAATAGGGCATTAAAAGGTCGTTAGTGGTAAAAAAAGGCCATTAGTGGTAAATATATGGTTGACAAAACTGTAATTAAGTGGTCATATAATTCAAAATCCTTGGCTGCACACAAAAAACACACAAAAAACAACAATTATACGGTGTGCCATATATTCGTGCACCCCCCAAAAAAATAAGTCACATATAATGATTTAAAATTAAAGTTACATTTTTTTCAGAGTATTGGTTTATTCCTTGAGGTCTTTAGAGTTAGGAGAGTCTTTAACAACCTTATCCTGCTTATTTATTTAAAGTTATTGTCCCCATGGTGCTTGATCACCTCCGACACTCGTTCTGTCCAATTCTTGTCCACCAATGAAGTAAGAAGATCCTTGTTCTGGTCTAGTTCCTGCCAAACACGTTTGACTCTAGCTATCAGCTGGGGTAGTGTAGTGCAGTAGAGTGTTGCAAAGACTTTCTCTTTCAAAATTGCCCACTGGATCCATGTCTGGAGAGTTACCCGGCCACTGTTCTTTGGTCTTTGTACGCGCCATTTTTTTCACTGCCTGAGGTGCATGGTTTTGTGTATAGGTGATATTGCGTATCCCCAGGCTATGCTGCTAGCGGTGACATGATAGTGCCGTCTATTGATTATTCCCGTGAAGTAATAGCAATACGCAACAGCCAGGCGGAGTATTCAAGAGATGGCGCTATGCTAGAATTTTTTTACAGTCAGATGCGTTCGGGCGAAAGGGGTGCACGAATATATGGCACACCGTATATAAGTAGCTATTGCCGATGCGCAACGCATATTTCTAAGACAACTCATGAATGTGACCAAACTGGACAAGATAGAGAACACAAACATGTATACGAATGAAGAGAGACACAGCCCTGGAGTCAAATCATAAAACGACGTAGATTACGATTTCTGGGTCATTACTCAGAATGGATGCTGAAACTCCAGATCGTAAAGCTTTAGCAGAATACTTTAATCTAGGACGACCTCCGATCTCCTGGTGGTCAGTTATCAAGAAAGACCTAAAAGGAACTATGAACACCGATTTATACAATATAATTATGTTAGCTATAGTGATAGGAATTGGTGTGGAATGAGTTGGTTAAGCACGCAATTTCCAATTAGGACGGAAAGCATATTGATAATGATAATGATTGCAGATTTGGTCTTTTTGTTGCGATACATAGTGATCTGAAAACTCACTCATCTGTTATAGCTGACATATGGCTCATTCCATGAAGTTGGGGCATATTATGTGACATCCAAGTGAAATTTTCAAAATGGATATTTTCCAACTCTTTCTTCTTTTTTAGGTTCTACATTTACCAAAGTCCAATGTAGAACTTTTTATTTTAATGTAACATTTGGTGTAAAATAACCGCACATGTTCAACAGTTGGATGACATTTCCAAAAATCCTGATGCTACATGGACACCATTTCTCATTTCCATATCATTTTCTAATAAAATAGCTTAAGATGTGGGCCAAGTTTCTATACCTCAATTAACTACTTGGAACCACAAATACATGAAAAGAAACCAGATTTGTCTAGGTTGAACATAACTTAACGAACAAGACATCGTAGATTAACTGTTTTATGTAAAAACTCATTGAAAAGTGACTCTTTATTTTGCAATTTGTATAATGAATTTAAATAAAGTACATATCAATATTTGTTTGATGTAAAGTACTCTATAAACCATGCACATTGATTACATTATAGTCATAAAGTAAGTATATGAAGTATTATTTACCTGTATAATGTTATAAAATGCACTACCGATGCTACATGGACACCGCGTCTTGTAACATTGTTAATAATAAGACTATTCATACTGTTACAATTATTTGAATGTGAATGGTTTGTCTACTTGTTAATCATATCAAGTAGATACACAGAGTGAATTGCTTGAAATTTATCTAAACACTGTTCATGTAAAATTTACCTTTTCTGTGTACTTAAGTATTACGATGCTACATGGACACCGTGCCCTAAAATATTTGGAACAGCTTGAACAGGTGCATCTTTTTCAGATCAATAGAGAGGATGTACTATGATGTTAACTTTTTATGTTATAAGCACACGATAAAATTAATAACATGGATTGTAAAACTACAAATTAAACAAAAAGATAACCTGCCATGAAGCATAAAACATAATTACCTATGATACACATACACCATTTCTTACAATTACACAATAACAATACACCATTGATCAAAGAAACTTAAGATGTCCACTGAAACAAACTTCATGCAGTGTTGTTCTTAAAGTACCCTTTGTGATCTTAGTCTCTTTGCTTGTTTCTGATTGAATCATCCTCTATTATTGATAAAGATGATTGAAAAGTTTGATCACTTAAAAAGTCAGTTTGCAAAAAAATAATTTAATTGCCATGATGGATTTCTTTGGAAAGGTACTAGTTTTTGAAAATGATGGGTTCCTTGTCTTCATCTCCATAAATTCCAGGACGATAGAACTGTCTTCTGAATTAATGTCAAGAACCTGCAAAGCAAAACAAAATAAACCCTATGGCTTAGTATCTTCATGAAACATTGTGTATTGATATTGGAGTAGATTATTTATTCATGTTGCACTTTTTGTGTTGCAGGAAAATATTTATATTAAAATCATGCTGGAGTATTTTATTTATTATTCATTTAACATGAAAAAGAATAGCAAAGGATAGAGAACTTAAATGATTTACAATTATTTGTTTTATTTATAGTAAATAAAACTAAAATAAGGGAATGTTTATTGTGAATTCAGTGAAATGCTAATGGAAATGGTGTCCATGTAGCATTGTGTATTAATATATTTCATTAGATATACATCTCTCATAATATGCCTTTTTTTCTGTAAAGTGTAGTAAAATGTAGGCAATGTTTTGAATGTTTTGGGTGATGGATAATTTCGAATGGGGTAATTGTTTTAGTCTAATTAGGCAAATTTTATGAAATGCTACATGGACATGGTGTCCATGTAGCATCGTATTGGTAAGCTATATTATTAGCATTAAAAGAGCAAAAACTAATTCATTATTAACTTTAAAATTTATTAATGATGTGATTCTACAACAAACAAAAAAAATTTCAACAAACTATAACGATACCCAATGCAAAATATTGCCCATGCTATGCCCGATGCTACATGGACCAGGGTTCTAGCTAGGACGGGCGGCGCCGGGCGGGCCCGCCCACCACTGGGCTAGCCCGCCCGGCGCTGGGCCCGGAAATGGGCTGGCCGCCCGGTAGGCCCTACTCTAAAAAAATATAAAATAATTTTTTTTTAATTTTTTTTTTTACAATTTGTGGATAAAATCATTAAACTGCCTCATAAAACAAGAAATTATGTGGCAGGAACACTCAAAGTGCATTAAAAAACCCTAAAAAGACATTATTAGGGCCTCTGGATCCCATGCCACGATCCACTGCACTTCGTTCGCTACATTTTCTCCGGTCGCCGTCAGTAAATTTACCCAGTTCTAAAAAAAACCCACCCGGTTCTAAAATGGTCCTGGCTAGAACCCTGACATGGATGCCAAATTATTATGGCGTCCGTGACTCAAAATTAATATCATAACATGAAAAGAAATTCTGATTCAGTGTTTCCCTTTCAATAAAAATGCATTAATAAATACAGACATACAAGCAACATTAAGAAATAATTACAATCGCACTTACCATTCACAAAACTATCCAATGTTTACATTTTGATGCTACATAAAAGTCCCGATGCTACAACGGGACACCAGCGACTGAAACCTTGATAAAACTAGCTCACGTGTGGCAAATTCCAAACAAACCTGATAGCTATTGACCTCTATCCTTACAAAAAGAAATATGGAATGTTTTATTTATCTCCAGGGGGGGATTCCCACAAATTGCATAGGATGTTTATCACGATGCTACATTTTATGGTTAGGACACCATGCACACGGCACGGTATACTTTTTCATGAATATATGGAATGGTCTTCATGAAATTTATTCTCATTTGCAATAGTTTTCAATTGATAAATGCTCTTAATTTTGGAAAATAATTTAAAAATGTATGATAGAGAACTACCCCCATTCAGCAATGAAAACTCCCGATGCTACACGTGTATATTTTGTGGACACCGTGCGTAGCATCGGAAAGGCAATTTTCATGTTGCTTGGGTGAAAAATCAGTCCAGCGTGACGAGGTGTTTTGGTCAGTAAACTATGAATACATGTATCTTTTATTAATCAAATCGATTTCCAAGCAATTCTATGATAGTTTTGCTTACATAAAACTCATATTAATTGTTGTGTTTTCCATGTCACGTTTTTTAGCAAAAATGGTCTTGGACACCACCTCATTTTTTATTTTTTTCTTCTTCAAGGAAGGGTCAATTTTTTTTTTTTTTTCATGGCTCAATACTATAACCTAGTACTGTTTTTGGACACTAATTTTTTTTGATATACACATAGAGTAAAACAGTTTATAAGCTGCCTAAGTACCAAATTCTGCTATTTTAACAAATGCCCCAACTTCATGGAATGAGCCATATGCTATTATAATAATTATACACTTCTAGTGCTATAATGATACTCCCTTATAAAGATGCAACCCTACACATGGCAACCACTGTAGATAAGACATTGTGTCTCCAAACCCTGGATTTGTAAGATAGCTGCCACTATCTGTAATAGCTACCATATACTATACACTTCTAGTGCTATGGTATACCCTTATAAAGATGCAACCCTACACATGGCAGCCGTTGTAGATACAACCATGTGGCTCCAAACCCTCACTCTGTTTTCTGAAGTCGGCCTCGTTATATAAAACCTGTATCTAATCATTTCAAATAAACCACTCTTCTATCAACAGCCTCATTTATATCCGGATTTACCAGCCGGAGCAGAAGGCGGTGCGGATCCCCCTCCTGTACCTAGATCAGGTAGACCTAGCAGACCAGCGGATCAATCAGATGATCAATTCATGCACCATGTTGTACATACAGATTGGGGTGATGAACCATCAGGTAGGTGTCTTGCATAGAAGCTCCTTATTGGTAGCCATTTTGTTTTAAACTTGTGACGGAAAACGGTGATATGCCACAAGGTCAATTCCCATCTCACCCTTATGCAGTTCCCAACTTCCAAATATCACCCTTTACCACTTTAGGTTAGTATTAAGTCAGTGGCGTAGCTGGGATTTTTTTCAGGGGGGGCAAGATTTCTGAAATTTTCGTAAAAGGTTGCCCCAATTTTTTTCCCAGTCACCAACTCGTGAATTTCACGTAAGTGGGGGGGAGGTGAGGTTCAAAAAATTTCGCACGGTCAAAAAAAATCGAACAGTACATGTACCACATGTACTATTTTGCCTTTGTTGACTATTTGGGCTGAATTTACCCATATATAACCCCCGCCATCTCGGTCTTTTATCATTATTTTCCGATTTTTTTTTTCTTCATTTTTTTCCTCCTTTTTTTATTTTTAGAGGGGCTGGGGGGCGGGGGCACAAATGGGTTTTTTCTGTCAGGGGGGCATTTGCCCCCCCCCCCTGCCCCCCCCCCCCTGAGCTACGCCACTGTATTAAGTTCTCAAAGGGTTAAGCTTACTCCATTCCAGGCGTAAAGTTGACATTGCCAGAATTGTCAATACACCCCCTATGATCCTTTATGTTATCAGTATATATGCATCAGATCTTTGCCCACTGCCAATAATATGTTTCTTTCGCTTAATATTTGCAGATGAACCCAGCCCAAGAAAGAGCAACCCGCTAAACCCCGTCGCACCACCCATAGATGATAACAGGGAATATCCAAGGCCTAATGCACAAGAAGAAATCTATAATCAAGTAGCTAAGTCAAAACAGACAAAGAAACTCAATATACAACATCTCAACTTAGCAGAACCAATTGGTAAGTGAACGAAAAACAACAACCCAGTTTTAAAGGCGGACAGACTGTCAAGCAGGGTCAGTCGGTCGGGTTTTTTAATATTTTTAAAATCTTAAATGTCACCAAAATCAGCAAATATCAGGATTTTTAAACAAATTTGCGAACAACCATTTTTCGACAGATTTTCTGCCAAATTTGTGGAAACAAATTGTGTCGACAAATTTTCGGCCAAAAATGGCTGATTTTACATGATTTGAGAGAAAAAAAATTCTACCAAGTCGACCAACCCTGGGTGGACTAGGGTTAGGGTTAGGGTTAGGGTTAGGGTTAGAAACAGTCCCTGGGTGGACAGTCCCGGGGTTGTTTCCCCCTGAGTGTTTTAACATAAAATTTAGAATGAATATAGTTTCCAAGGTGTTTTTTAAACAGTATTATGCGGTTTATTCCGTGAGGGCGCTATTGTAGTCCACCCAGGGTTGGTCGACCCCAGGACTGTCTACCCCGGGTGGAAAGTCATGTGGGTATTTCCATCGCTGCATATATATATATATATATATTATTATTTTTTAATTACTTATTTTTTTAGATTTATTTTAGAGTAATAGGCACTATACATCCTGAACCTCTTGTAGATTATAGCGGGAATATCCCAGGCCTAATGTACAACAAGCAATGGCATAATCAATACAGACCAAAACAACCCTCGTATACAACATTTTAATTTAGCAGAAACAATAGCTTAGTAATGATTGTAAGGCCCAGGGGTATTGGGAGCACCCATTATGAATCGGATATTGGCACCCAATGTAAATTGGATCAAAAAAGAACTGCTCTAAAAAGAACAGTTCAAAAAAAGAACAAACAGCTCGAAAAGAAAGAAAAAGAAACATAAAAGAAGAGGGTAATTTGCCCCAAGTAAATATTTATGGCCATCCAATGTCCTCCAGCTAAAATAATTAAATAACCCAAATATATTCTGTTGTCAACCTAAAACATACGTGTACAGCCGCAGCAAAGGGGCGCAGTTGTCATTCAAAGAAAAATTTAGGTTTTAATACCAACAAAAGGAGCTTTTTGAATGCTTGAAAATGACACCTTTAAAAAGCCTGAAATTCAATTTTTTTTTTAGCATTTTTTTCTTCTAAGTAAAACACAGGAGTTGACTCGTATTTGACTCTTAATAACCCACATAATTATCTATAAAAGACTACCCTTATTGGGTTAGGGGTTCAATAAGGTTTCGGAGTTGTTTATCTTGAATCGACAACGGTAAGACGGGTTTATTTTGCGAGGGCAGCTTTAGCTGCCCGAGCAAAATAAACCCATCTTACCGTTGTCGATTCAAGATAAACAACGACGAAGACCTTGTTGAACCCTGTTCAACAACGACCAAACATATTTACATCATTCAAATGTGAATATTGTTTTGGTGATTAATGAAAACAAGTACAAAACTTGTTTTAATAGGCTTAATTTGACATAAAAAAAAATAGCTGCTCTTTAAAAATCAAAAAAAAAGTTTACGTTTATTATAATTAGGCCCTTATTTGGACATCGTCCGTTCCCCGTAAATGGGCGATCGAACTTCAGAATGGGCTGGGTTACAAATGGTAAACATGAGAGAAGACAAATTATTTCGCAAGTAATTGTGAAATTAAAAATATTTTGTAAATAGCATTTTATTCACACACCACCTTTAACATTCGGAGAAAAATTAAATCAAGAATGCGTTTAATTTACACAACACATTTTAATACATGTTTATAGAATATTTGGATAAAATCAAAACACACCCCTCCGTTTCAATAGTGATACGGTCCTGGAGATCAAAGCGAACACATTTCGCCGCGATGATGCAAAATTTGCGATTCTCTTGCGCTCAGGTAGCGACGGTTCGGCTAAAATTGTGGCTTTAGAAGTGAACCTTTACATATGGCCCTCGCCAAGAATATTTTCCTCAGGGGTATAGCTACATTTCGGTATTTAAAGCTATTTGCTAACTTTAAGGATTTCATGGCGAAATGCATTTATACGCCGAAAAAATGAACAAATTTGTGTGAACATTTTTGTTTGTTTACAATTTTGCGGTTTCCAAATAAGGTTCGCTATCCTAGTAATTTGCATATGAACAGTGGGTTTATCTCAAATCAACAACGCTTTGTTACTGTACTTAAGGTATGGGGGAGTTGTTGAATTAGTAGTGAAATAGGTTCAATGACAGGTTTAGGCATCAGAGGCATGCATGATGACCAAGCTCTGCATAATATCTGATATATTTTCAATCAACAACAACACAATTTTCTGATCTGACATGGAAAAAAAAAAAACACTTTTTTTGTTTGTTTTGAATTTCGGGTATCTGGGTACCAAATTTGGCACCCGGGACTGGAAATTTTGGGCGGGACTCGATTACCCGGGACTCGCTCCCAACCTTAGTACACAGTGAGTTGAAATTCAGCACAGGATTCGAACCGCCCATATATGGCATGTACTTCCACGATTATATGCCTAATATTAATGTGCTGAGGCCAAATTAAATTAATTGTTTGTCTCAAAGCTCCTCTCCTGTTGTAAAACTAATGCGGAATGCGGGTTTTTTTTTTCATTTTTAAAAAAAAAAAAAAAAAAATGTTGAAATCCTTGTAAAAGTGAACTTTTGTATTTAAGATGATGTGATCAATGAAAATCTGAAAAATCTGTGACATTTTGGATTTTTTTTTTTTTGTGAAAAAAAAAAATTTGAAAAAAAACCCCCAAAAATTCTAATGCGCACCAATAAACTAACGCACGCGGGAGCTTTGAGACAAACAATTAATTTAATTTGGCCTGATTGTTTTATTTTTTACAGGCAAAGGTAACTTTGGCTCAGTGTTAAAAGGTACCTACATCATGCAAGGTCGCGGCATTCCAGTAGCGGTTAAAACGCTTAAAACGGAGAGTGGGATACCCAATTCCAAGGTAAGGTCAACGATGAAATCTTCTAGAAATGTCTGTATATCTTGATCAAGAAATAAGAAAAGAAAAAAGAAAAATGCAAGGTCGCGGCATTCCAGTAGCGGTTAAAACGCTTAAAACGGAGAGAGGGATACCTAATTCCAAGGTAAGGTCAACGATGAAATCTTCTAGAAATGTCTGTATATCTTGATCAAGAAATAAGAAAAGAAAAAAGAAAAACATCATGCAAGGTCTTGGCATTCCAGTAGCGGTTAAAACGCTTAAAACGGAGAGAGGGATACCTAATTCCAAGGTAAGGTCAACGATGAAATCTTCTAGAAATGTCTGTATATCTTGATCAAGAAATAAGAATAGAAAAAAAGAAAAATGTTTTGTTCAGGAATGGAGGAACATCTATAATTTGAAGCAGGCAATGTCATTGTCACTGTATACGTAGTAGCAGTTGGAATTATGAAAACAAGGAGAGGAATACCCAATTCCAAGGTAAGGTCAACAATGAAACAGGGGTCGCATTCTGACGCGTCTGCACATCCTAGACCTCTCACTTTCTTGTAGTGACACTTCAGATCTCTAATTGGAAAGACTTGCGGGTCCCGATTAAAATTAAAGGGACCCCTTAAATTTGACGATGTATGGAAATGGAAACCTTAAGAAATTCTGTTAATTACACATCCATCCTTTGCTCACAATATAAATTCATTAAAACTGTTCATAAAAAAGTAAAATTTTCAAATACCTAAACTTCAGGACCCCTCAATTTTGTTGGGGCCCCCTTAAATTTGTTGAAACAGAGAGTGGGATTTCTAATTCCAAACTGAGGCCAAAGATTAAAAGATCAAAATATTCTGAAAATTTCTGTAAAATCGAATGTATTTAATAAAGATTATGATATACGTAAAAATATGTAAAAATAGATGAACAAAATAGTGTAATTAAAAGTACAAAATCGATATTGCTGTTTTATAATGTATCACTTTTTGTCATTTTCCCGCAGCCTGAGATAGTTAGAGAAGCTGAAATAATGGCCGGTTTAGATCATCCACATATTGTTAGAATGATAGGTAAGATTAAGCAGTAGTCTAAGCTAAGGCCAACAAAATTTAATACTTAGCGGCCCGCTCGCATTGATTTTAGAATGGGATTTCACGCGTAGCTCTACGCGCGGCAGCCATTTTTTTTCATTTTTTTTTCTTCAATGTTTTCTTTTCTTCAATGTTTTTTTTTCTTTTCAATTTTTTTCTCTCTTCCTTCGATTAAAAAAACAAACTTAGTCAGTTTTTGTGATACTCGGCAACCTTGTGACACACATTCAACTAACTTTGTGAAGTTAAGAGATAAAGAGAACACAAGCATACAATGTGCATTGATCATATCTGATTACTTTTATTAAAAAGAAAAAAGCGGAATTATTGACTATATAATTATTTTTTTAAATAAATAAAATAGAGCGCATAGTCCATAGCTTATTTTGGTAAAAAATAAATAAAATTGCATTTCACATAGCTTTTTAGCCAAAAGGCACTGAGACAAAGTATTTAATTTGATTGGCCTAAGAATGGAGTGCATTATTTATTGTTAAATTCAAAACCTCACGATACGTGCGTCCCATCAAATGTCGTCTTTAACTGATACTCATAAATAAGCGCAGGTTACTAACAGAGAACCGAGACAATATAACATAGGTACAATCTACATAAATTCCTGGCATATTTTCGTTGACGCGACCTTTTATTCTGTGTGATCTCATAAAGTGGCGCTGTTGTATAAATGACGTCAAGGATGATACTGAGCTCTTTAGCTCATTACCATAATCAGAAAACGTGACCTGTTATTTACGTATGCACAGTATAATAGGAGTTTCCTATCCCAAAATTAATAGTATCCCTGCTCATACTCTATTTCCATGGGAGATCTGATTTACTCTTGTTAGGATTTGATCAAAGTTAATACTGTATTTGTTTTTTATTCCAGGAATCTGCGAAGGCACTGAAATGATGTTAGTGTTAGAACTGGCTGAGTTAGGTCCACTTCACAAATATTTAAAGAGGCATACGTAAGTCTTGGTTTTGTTTGTTTGTTTGTTTACTTGTTTGGTCATTTATTTGTCTACCCTTACCAAACTGGAATGTATTCATCAAGTGTTCGCAATAAGTATTCCGAATACATTTGAATGCATGTATCCGAATACATAATAACCACTTATGTAAATTAGTTGTTCGAATACATACCAATGTATTCAAACTACTTGTTAGTATTCCTCATTTAATATAAGTCTTCCTATAGGCCGAAATATTTAAATGAGGAATACTAACAAGTATTCGAATACTAATATGCAAATTAGGAGAACTGGCTGAGTTAGGTCCACTTCACAAATATTTAAAGAGGCATACGTAAGTCTTGGGTGTTGTTTATTTATCTCATTTGTCTAGTGTCAGGGATGTACTTTCGCGACATCCATGGATTCTCGCAAATGGATTCTCACAGAATATTTTTGCGGGAATCCTTTTTACTGAATTTAAATTCCGCATTTTAAACATTTATTTTACTATTTTTAAGAACAATCATCATTTTAATTTCAACTTGATCAGTTTAGAGTCAAATACCAGTCATCTAAGGTCCTGTTTTGAACTTAGAAAAATGAAGAATTTAAAAAATAAAAATCTTTTTTTTATTTATTTTTAATTAATTAATTAATTTATTTTTGCGAGAATCCACCTGGATTCACACGGAAGTGATTTTACGCGAATCGATTCACGGATCCGCGCCGAAAGTACATCCCTGAGTATGTTTACTTGTTTGGTCATTTGTTTGTCTATTTGTCCGTTTGACAATGACTTTTGGGAAAGAAGAAATACTTGTAAATTAAGTTTGACTGTAATGAACATGAAAATAAGAAAAGTGCTGATTATAAGGACTGAATTTGATCAGTTACACCAACTTTGTAAGTTCCCAATTAAAAATGTATACTGAGGTTGAATAAAGTCATTAAAATCTGAAACCTGACTCGGCAATTGTGATCAGGCAAATAATACTCTATTTTTGCTTGCTTATAGTAGACAAATTAGGGTTCATATTTAAGTAGATTTGCATATTCATCAGTCCATGTTTTTGTTATGATATTTTGTTCAGCGGTTTTAAACAGACAAAATGGGAATTGGAAAAAAAGTTCTTGTATACAAAAATATATGCCTTAAATACCCGATGAAATTGGTATACCCTTCTAGGATTGTTCGAGCAAAATGACTATTTTAGAATATTTCATTAACCCATACTATGCTAAATCCAAAAAAGCACCATACCGGTAGGGCCCATTCCCCAGTCTCATTGCACAATCACGCAAAGGTACATGAAGGATCCGTAAAGTTATTTTGGGAGCGCAACCCCATAGCTTGATGCATGGTCACCTGGACTCTGGTCACAGCGTCCCCAGCACTTATAAAACTCGCCCATTGCTTGTGTGTTGGATTTCGATCACGACAGGAGCATGCGCAGATGCAATTTTTGTGTAAGTGGTCTGTGATTTTGTCAACATTAAATTTTTACTGTGATGTGATTTGTCGATCTGCATTAAATGCAAAAAGAAACAACGCCCCCGGCTGGCCTCGAACCACCAACCTTTCGGTTAACAGCCGAACGCGCTTACCAATTGCGCCACGGAGGCGGTTACTTACTAGACTGTTTTGGTTTGTCATGTTCACCCGTACACTTCCCCGTACACTTTCTTGCAAAGTCTGGCATCGTTTTTTCTCAAATGTTGCCTGCATATTGCAGTTGCTGTCGACTTAAATACATGTGCTGTCAGTTGAACTTGGAACCAACGTTTAATTTGAACTGTCTATTTTCAATAAAAAAATACTCCAATACGGGAAAAAATTCACAAAAGCTCACAGACAACAAATAAGCACATCATTTTACTTGACCTAGAATTTCAACCCTACAATTTTGGCGTTACGAGAATATCGATGATGTGAGTGATGTCATTTAATGAGCTCATTAGCATAATTTATGTCCGTGAAATGTACAAAGCAGTTTGATAAGTGCCCAGGTTCGATCCCCAGGGCTGCACACACCAATGTTTGTGTCATTTAAAGTCCTGTGTTTTCCCCTACTAGCTTTATTGCTGCAAACCCCTGAATTGATTATGGCTAATTATATTAGACCTGATATATTGTTTCTCAACATCTAATTTACTTACAGTGATATGAGTATAAGGAACGTCTTAGAACTGATGCTACAGGTAGCTAAAGGTATGCAGTATCTGGAAGAAGAAGCTAACTTTGTACATAGAGATTTAGCTGCCAGAAATGTACTGCTTGTTGATGAGACATTTGCCAAGATTAGTGACTTTGGGATGTCCAAAGCATTGGGACTGGATAGCCAGTACTATGTGGTAAGTGTATATATACATATGTTATAATTTACACTGTGCGAGGGTGGTAAGCTTAGTGACTGGGATGTCCAAAGCATTGGGACTGGATAGCCAGTACTATGTGGTAAGTGTATATTATGTACATATGATATAATTTACACTGTGCGAGGGTGGTAAGATTAGTGACTTTGGGATGTCCAAAGCATTGGGACTGGATAGCCAGTACTATGTGGTAAGTTTACAGAAACATATGGTATAGTTTACGCAGTATGAGGGTGGCATTAAATATGCGGTTTTTATCTCTCAGCAATATCTGTCAGTAAAAAAACCATACAAAAAAGAAGAAAATTGACCGACCCGACTTCAAGGTTTTTGGTACTTGAGGACAGCAATACAACAATTTCTTTTTGGCCTTATTGTAGGTAAAAACTCATAGAATCTAGTTATGTGTGCATATTCACACAAGTAGGATACTGTCTTTAGCAGACCCTTTTCAACTAAAACTGGGCAGCTTCACAAAATGAAAGTACTTTTGCTGGTGTAAAAACTGTTGATGTTCCGTAAAAGTGGACCTTTTTGTGCTACGGTTATCACGTTTTTCGCTCTCGTAACAGCTTCCGCCAAAATGATCCAACATAAATATTATTTTTGCGTATAGGTCTATTGGATGAAGCCACAAGTCCCAACATCCTTAAGGGCAGTGTCAACCCGGCACTTGTTTCAAAAATTGAATTTCATATTTCTTTATTATTTTATACTTTTATATGTATTCTATCATTACCATCATAAGTTACTAATCGGAAGCGATTATTTCCCGTTCTTTTGGGTGATTTAAAATTGTTGTTTTGGTAAGTTTGAGCCAGGAAAAGGCGCATGGTTATTTGGCGGGAATTTAAGCGGAGTTCCGCGCTTTTCAAATGCTGCGACAGTTGTTCGATCATTGCGTCGCACGCTGAAACTTCCCGCGCGTAATACTAGACGCGCCGCTTAATATCCGCGACGTAGACGCGAAAAACAAAAGAGCGCAAAACAATGTCTAAAAATGTAAACAAAGGCCAATCTTACGATCATTTAAATTTCAGTTTTCTTCCAATTTCTTCACATTGTGACAATATAAATTGAATCTGATAGTTTATTATGATTGTTCATAATAGTATACTCGCTTTTTAGGTCACACGCCCCTGTATTCCGTGAACATTTAGCTTTAAATGGTGGAAAATGTCAATATTTTGACTAAATCGCTGTTTTCTAGAAGTTCAAATTTGAAGGAATTTTACGATTTTTCAGACAGCATAACTAAAAAGATATCAAACTATCAGGTAAGATTTTACTACCATTGTGTAGAGGACTTTCAGCGCTAGGAGGCAATTTTTTATTTTTTCGATTATGGATTTTAAACTCGAGATATGCATCCAAAAAGTGCCAAAAATGTGATTTTTGAGATAAAAATCTCATTGTTGGCACTTTTTGGTCAATATTTTCAAAACTAAAAAATTGTAAGCAATAAAAAAAAAGTGCTTCCAAGATAATTGACTTTAGATGATTTTGGTGAAATATTGAAATTTTTAATCAAAAACTGACTTTGTTAGGTTGTCTGAAAAATGTTGGCGCCAAAAAAGTGATTTTTGGGCAAAAATGTAGAAATCACTTTTTTGGGAGAAATTTAATACCAAATATAGATTCTCCGACTCATTTCATTTGAAAAATTGTATACTTTTATGTACATTACATTATTAGTTTAAAAGTTACAGTGCTTGATAAATTTCATATATTTAGGGTTGACACTTCCCTTAACAGGTGTGACACCCAAAGAAGATTTGAAGGTCTTCCCACAATGCATTGCACAAATGCCAACCAACTAAAGCTTTTTCCACACGATGCATTTGTTGAGCTTTTAAGTTTTAGAAATAAGAAAAAGGAACACTGATGACTAATTTATTCATTGATGAAAACTAGAACCTAAGAGCTCCAACGATGAATGTGCTATGAAGCCATGATTGTGTGCATATTGTTTATGGGAACTGAGACAAATTAGAGACCAGAATTAGAGCATTTTGCAAAAATGCAATGCATTGTGGTGGTGTCTATAAAATCTTCTTTTTGTGACACCCATTTGTCAACAGATTCCTGTTTCAGATGGGAAGAAATATGATCCTCACGATTCACAATTATTTTGATACTAAAGAAGACATGTTTTCATTTCAGGATATTATAGTAGACTGTTGTGATTTTGGTTGCTAAGAGCTCGTTTGAACATTTAAGGCCAAGTAAAAAAATGCAGTAGTTAAGTAGTCCCCTCCCGCAGTCTTTTTCAGGAATTCTGTAATGTTCTTTTTCTCTCTTAATTTCTTCCATAACTTTTTTGTTAAAATAATAAAAAAACTGACATCTTGGTAATAGATTTACTTTTGTCCAATGAGCATTTTAAAGCAGGTTTTGTGTTAACCCCCTGGGGTCTACCTGTCTATCTTACAGTGGATCTGATTGGTTTATTACAAGATGTACTCATATGAATAGCCAATTCAAATGCAGCTTGTAAGAGGTTTCACTCCCATCTTTATCAGGGATACAATTATTCTAACAATGTCTCTCATTGGTGCAATAAATGATGTATCCATCTATTTAACCAATCGGCCGGTAGTTCTCAGGGGGTTAACCAACCCTCCAGAACCATGGAATAAAAAAAATGTACAAAGTCTTCGTCCTCGTCCTCTTCAAGTTACGCAACCAATCAGGCAATACCATGCTGTTAACCCCCTGAGAACTACCGGCCGATTGGTTAAATAGATGGATACATCATTTATTGCACCAATGAGAGACATTGTTAGAATAATTGTATCCCTGATAAAGATTGTTTATTAAAAAATAATGAGATAAAAGTGCTTTCATCCTTTTTTCCAAACGTAAGGATGAGAAACTAGATTTTATTTTTGTTTGGCCTAAACCAGTTTATAGATGTCTGTAAGACCAACACAATGTAATTGGCATTATTGGAAAATGAACACATAGCTTGAAGGCTAGTCAGCATCTGGTTGTCATGTCAAACAATTTTGTTTATTTACTTGTTAATTTTAACCACTTGTTTTGCTTGAAATAGATTAATAAATTTAGGAGTCCAGTCTAGCCTATATGGCAATAAACAGATTTCTACAAAACCATTGCGGTATAAATAAGTGCTATACATTGTATGTATGGCTTAGAGGCATGGCAGTAGCTAATTATCATGTGATCAGTCATATTTATTTTCTTCTCAAACTTTCCCCCTTGAAATTGGTTATAATAGCCGTCTAGCAGGCAAATTGGTTATAATAGCCGTCTAGCCTAAATGCTGTTAGAAAGTTTATAATAAGGCTATATTAAAAAAAATCATTTGTCTCAAAGCGCCTGTGTGCGCTAGTTTATTGATGCGCGTTAGAAAGAAAAAAATATTTTTTTAATCTTTTTTTATTTTTATTTTTTCAAAAAAAACAAAAAAATCCCAAAAATTTCACAGATTTTTCAGATTTTCATTGATCACATCATTTTAAATACAAACGGTCACTTTTACAAGGATTTCAATATTTTATATTTAGAAACCCCCCCCCAAAAAAAAAAACACCCCACATTCGGCATTAAGTTTTGAAAAACTAAAGAGCTTTGAGACAAATGATATTTTTTTAATATAGCCTAAGCTATCATGGCATAGGTGCTGTTCTGTCAAAACCTTATATCTCCTTTTCAGTTCAGTTTTTCAGTTCAGTTCAGTTCAGTTTTATTTTCACCATATTACATGATACATCAGACAAGCAAATTATAAGAAAACATATGTGGGGAAAACCAAAAGGAGCACAGCTCGAAATATATTGGTCACCCTGATAATTTCATAATAAATATGATAATTTAGAAGTACTACAAAGAAGACGACTACAAACAAGAGACAGGACAGGAAATGTGTAAACAAGACCGGACAGGACATGTGCAACTAAACACTAAAGTGTAGGCAGTAATGATGGCATCAGCTATAACATGATAATAATTATCTCATGTGGTAAAATTTCTCATGTGGTAAACTTTACAAATGACTAATTAATTATTGGTAATATGAAAGAAGATATAACTTAAACTTCCTTTTAAAAATATATGGTGATTTGGCATTTTTAAACTTGCTATTCACTGAATTCCATAGCAGAGGGCCTTGTCTTCTTATCGTATGTCTGGCTAAATCATAGTTAAAATTAAAGGGACGATATAATGAAGAAATGCGTGTTGGGTAGCTATGGATTGATCTATTTTTAATGAAATAATGAAATAATCGGTAAAAGTATCGGGAAGATTGTTGAATGCGTGATTATACATAAATAAACAAAGAGTCAGCTTGTGAATATCATGGATAAATTAATACTTCCTATATATCCTTTGGGCAGTCTGCTCTAAACATGTTCAAGGGCAAAAAACACATCAACACCTTTCAATGCTCTTGCCCCTGACCAATCAAATTTTTTTTACTTGCCTGATCGGGCAAGGCCAGGTCAATTTTACTTGCCCGATTATGCCCGAATAATATGAATAATATCGCGATATTTTTAAGACTTGGAAAATGGTATTGATGGGTCAAATTTCTTTCCGATTATGTCATTTTATGCCATAATTATTTCGACAATCAATAGCAAACTACACAATCGTGTGGCGGTCGCCATTTTCGGGAGTTTCCCTTGACCATAATCATTTAGCCTTTTTAAATAATTGCAAGTTCTTCAGAAGTAGGATAGCATAGTTCTTCAAAAGTTACGATAGCATAATAGCGTGCAAATAGATGCTTTATTAAGCTTATTTCTTTTTGAAAGCAGTTGCCCGATCAGGCAGCATGCCCTGTGATTCAGCTTGCCTGAAAATAAATCTGATGCCCCGGGTATTCGGACAGGCGATTTATCGGAGCCTGCCTGAACATGTATAAAGGAACACTTCCTCTGCATAACCATTGGGCAGTTTAACTTTATACATGTTGTAGGGCTGGAAAAACATGGATTGTTTTGACGGAACAGCTATGATCAGGGAGCTTATATAATGGGAGAGGACATTCGAATCGCAAAATTGAAGCCTCCCCATATATGGGCGTGTGGGCGTGAGTACGCGCGATGTACCTCTTGGGATGAAGCGTTATCATGACAACGCTATGATTGACAGCACGAAAGTCCTTATAAGGGACATTGAGACGCGCGATGTACCTCTTGCATAATGAGGGCGCGCGATGTACCTCTTAGAAAGGCTTCAATCTCGGCAATGGGAGTTTGTGTACAGTGGCACCGCCCTGCTATGATGGCTTATTAAACCATCTCAGCAACTGGTTGACATAGGGTACTGGGCCCTATTTCATAAAACTTTTAAGATCTTCTCAAGTTGGTTTTAAGAAGACTTAATTCTTCTTAAATCCTGAACTCTTTTTAACTTAAGAAGATTCTTATCTTCTATTTCATAAACAACTTAAGAATAATATCTTAAGTTTATTAAGGAATTCTTCTTAAATTCTAAGGTAATATTCTTTTTATCCTAAGAAGAGTTTTTATCCTTAACTTAATAAGAATTTAATAGGAACTCTTCTTAACTTACAAACTTAAGATTAATCTTAACACTTTCCAGGCGGCAGGCGTCTGCAGACAACATTTCAAAATTCCACAAAATGTTTCAAAAATGTCAAAACTATCAAATGTTATTACCATATTTGGAATCATCCTGAGAAATGCATTCAAATAAGTACAAACATGTCTAATATTGGTTCAGTAATCCTTGAGATAGACCTTGAAAGTTGCAAAAGGTTTCTGAAAAATCTAGTTTGTATACCACAAAACCATTCGCCGCGTGGAAAGTGTTAAGCTGGCCTTTAGAAAATAGGGCCCTCATATGTTTATTTACTTGCAAGGATTGTTTTTGCTTAAAATAGGTTGTGCATGTAGGAGTCTAGCCAAAATGCCTTTGGAAAGATGGGTGGAGGGAAGTTTGTTACATTTGACCATTGTGCTACTGTTGCTATGTTGGTTACCAGGGGTTTCTCTATCTATATGAACCTGTTGATATGTAGGTCGAAGTGAGCGCTGCAGTATGGAATCACTATAAGGTGGTACTGGTAGTCACTGTCTTAATACTATATGGACATAATATTTCTTATCAACAAGCTTCTTGTTTGTAGATCCACAGGCTAATTCAAGAGTGATTACTTATTATTTTTTGGCATGTTACAGCATTTGTTATTACGGCCTTATACCTATGTATACTCTGTAAAACCATCATGGTATGAATAATGTGGTATACAGAGAAGTAACACTTCCGGAAATATCCGGCCGTGCTAAAACTGCAGGCAAGTGGCCACTGAAATGGTGTGCTCCTGAGTGTATATACAGATTCAAATTCAGAAGACCAAGTCTCACAGTCCCTCTAGGTGGCTGCATGCCCTCTGTAAAAGTACCCTATGGTACTGTGTGTGAATGGTTTCCAAGGAAAGGATTGAGTCTAGCTTTATGTACTTTTTGTTTTCTAATATTGGTATTTGTCACTTGTTTTAATTCACTCTAGGCTGAAACTGCAGGCAAGTGGCCACTGAAATGGTATGCTCCTGAGTGTATATACAGATTCAAATTCAGCAGCAAAAGTGACGTATGGAGTTATGGTGTCACGCTATGGGAGGCACTTTCCTACGGAAAGAAACCTTACGCTGTAAGTAGATTACGATTATTTAGTGCAACAAAGTCCTATCTGCAATGGCTGCCATTTGTAAGATTGTGTTTTCACAAGGACATATCTTGAAGCACCCTTAATATATAACATGTGGCAGCTATTGTAGCTATTGGCTTTTTCGTATACAAGTGAAAAACATCCTATTTGCTATAGCTGCCCTGTGTTACTTTTAGTTTATATCAAAAGGTCTGTTATTGACTACCACATATGATGACATCTGGCAGCTATTGCAGATGGACCCATGATGCACTAAACCCTCGATATGTAGGATGTTTAGGGAAAACAGATTATAAATTGAGTAAGCCTTTATTTGGATCCAGTCATTGTTCATGATTGGAAAGTAAAAAAGAGAAGGGATTGGTGATCTATAGCTGATCATGGCGCTTATACTATAGATAGGTGACCTATGATGTCATGTATTTACAAATGGGACGCCCTCTGTTGTTTCCCTCCAGGCAGAATATACAGTAGAGTTAATGAAGACAACATGAAATTTCTTTCTAATGAATTGTAAAACTCATTTAGTTTGAGTTTTTTTTGTAAACTATAGGAACTCTTGCCCGGTGTGTTTTGTCTCAAACCAACAGAGGGCGTCCTAAATGTCAACAAATGTCACCTCATCTATAGTTTAGTCAGTCCAAAATTTGCATTTTGTATGTCTTTGCGCGCGAAAGTAATTAGTGTACCTCCAGGATTTTAGCATAAGCATGTGTCGCGCATTTGATGCAAAGTGCGCCCTTTTGCGTAATCGGACAACTCGAGCAAAATCATTGATATATCAAACTAAAACAAGGAAATATTGAGGATTTGTTCAACAATTATCATGTTTCTTGTACAGTCACACATACAAATATTACTTATCCTAAACGTCAATACTGTAAAACCAGTTAATTTTGAGAGGGATTGAATTTTGGGAATGATACGGATTTGCGAAATTAAATACCTGCGAAACTGACAATTTTGCATTGAAAGTAACAGATTCGTGAAATTAAATGCCCGCTAAAATAGCAGTAATTTTAAATTCGCGAAATAAAGTATCCGCGAAATTATTGTGTTTTACAGTACTTCCATGCTGTAAAGAATACCCTAAAGCACACCCCAACATCTTGTGGTGAAATCCTGACTCTTTTTGACGCTTTTTTTATGCGGATAGGTAGCCAGTCATTATGTTCACTGGACCCCTTCCTCCCCCCGCCCCCTCCCTCCCCCGGGTCTGAATTGTTAATTTTCACTACTTTATTTCCCATTTACTATTGATGTCGAAGGCTATTGTGTGGGTTTTTAAGTAGATGAAGATTACTGAGATGGGTTTGGAATAATGGAAGGATGTGCAAAAGAATACACACCTCGTTTTAGAGTAACACCACTCAGATATTTCACATCACTTTTGAAGGATGTATTGTTTATTTGTTGTTGTTGTTGTTGTTTACAGAACATGAAAGGTCAAGAGCTGATGGCATATATAGAGAAAGATGAAAGGTTACACAAACCAGATAGGTGCCCAGATGAAGTATATGAACTCATGAAAAAATGCTGGTTATTCAAGTAAGTCACAAGTAGTACTTGTATGAGGCCAAAGCAAAGGAATAGTCTGTTTGACAGGACTAACCAACCAACATTTTTCAAATTTATGTGTGTGGTTTTTTTTCCTCACAATTTTTAAAAAAATACATTTTTAAACAAATTTTTGAAATATTTTGTACATTTCAGATAAGTTTTGAAATGTTTTTAAAAATGTTCTTAATTCCTCAAAGGGAAAAAGAAGAAAAAATGTCATAATTTGGGCAAATTATTAAGAAGATACTGTGTTATAAAGTAGATCTGACAATCTGAAGTAATAGATACTATCTGAGGTCAAATAAAAATAATAAAGTATAAATCCGAGTAAGAGTTATTAAAACCATCCAAATGGTACAGTGCTCAACCAGAAGGGAGCCAAAATAAATAAACACGAGACTTGAAGTTAAACTTTTTGCATTTTATTTTTACAAAGTATAATATTTTTTTATTTTAATGAAACTTAAGAAAGATTAAGAGGTTACAAAGTCCAGATAGGTGCCAAGATGAAGTCTACAAACTCATGAAAATATGCTGGTTATTCAAGGAACTCACCATTATATTGTGTGGAAAAACAGCTAGAGGGTTGAGCACCAGAAGGCCGTAACTCAATTTTTAGGCAAATTGATAATTTGGTACAAAAATAATCCATATAACCTAGATTTTCAGAACCATAAAGAGGTAACTCATAAACAGTCTGAATTTGACTAAAATTAGAGTTTATGTTGGGTGCTACAGTGTATTGTAATGAGTCTCAAATATTTGAAAGTCGATTAACTTAAAATAGCATTTCTTGAGTTACGGCCTCCTGGCGCTCAAACCTCGATATGTTAATAGGTCAGTGCATGTGATGTTTCGAGAAAAATCAGGGTCTCAATTAAAAAACAAACAAACAAGATTTAAATCTTACCCAATTTGTCCAAATATTACTATGTTCTGCGTGAAATGAATAAGTTTGCTTGAATACACTGCAAATTATGAGCGTTTACTTTTGGACAAACTAAAAGTAAACTCAAAAGTAAACGCAATACTAAACACTTATGCGAGCCAAACAACTCTGTTTTCCACCAAGCCTCAAATCAACAACTGTCCTATTATATCACAGATGGTGGAAACATCTGTGATTATATTCACTCTCTTGGAGCATGCTTCGAGGTCAATTGGGTGCAAAATGCATGAAACGTTTAGTTTTGCATTTACTTTTACGTTAAGTTATGTGTTTAGAATTGCGTACTTTTGAGTGTACTTTTAGTTTGTCCAAAAGTAAACGCTCATAATTTGCAGTGATATATTGCTGTATTAAACATTGTGATAGCATAATAACATGGTTGTGTTTATTCTTATTACAGTGCCGCAGACAGACCATCATTCCGAGATATAGTAAGGCAGATGACGGATATCTTAGGCAAACTACGATCCGGTACTCTGCGCAACTATCATTGGAGCAAATGAACTCATCAGAGATAATTGGGTTGGACGATATCAAAAAAAGACAATTTGAAAAGGACAATATTGGATGGACTAAAAGAAGCGTGCAGGAAATACAAATTCTCATCTTGTTATCAAGTAATGTGAACGATCAGCACCACGTATCCTTCAAATTCATTGCAGTTTTGCTATTTTTTGGACCCTAATTGGGCTAGCATTGAAGATTTGCAAGTGATGTCGGCTGCATCCCGGTGTCAGATAGCCCTGGTTGGTACATAGCAGTGTTGCCAGATATCCTCATTTAGATCCCATTTGGGCTACCTTTGAAGATCAGCAAATGCATATTCATCGACTTCAGCAAACCTCCATGGTATATTACAGTGTTGCCAAACATCCTCGCTTAGGATCCCATTTGGGCTACATTTGAAGATTAGCAAGTGGTACCTACTACTTACATCCTTTGCTTGTTGCAGCATATCTTGGTCAGTTGTAGTTTTGTCATCGTTTTTGGGTAATATAAGAGGTATGGTATATTAACTTAACTACACACTGCTGTGGAGATATTAATCCTCTGAGCTCTACCTGCAGTTATGATTGGTTGATTTCAAGATATACTCATTTGAATAACCAATTGAAATACTGCTTCTGAAATATTTCACTCTAATCTATACCAGGGCTACAATTATTCTAACAAAGTCTCTGATTGGTGCAACAAATGATGTATCCATCTTTCTGACCAATCAGCAGGTAGTTCTCAAGGGGTTAAGTGGATGCCATTGGTCTATTCATCATTGTTGACAGTATTTGTTATGGAAGTATTGAGCCAGCAGCCAAGTGAATAATTGAATATATGTGACGCGATCAAGCGGAATGAGTCAGTCGTATGTCAGGAAGAAGTGACAAATTCTTATGTTTTACCTTGTTTTCTCAGTGGGTAAACTGTTTGTAAGTTAAAAACTAAAAGTTCGATTTTAGTGGGGTTTGGACCATACTGTAGCATTTTTCACCTGATTTTAAATGATGTACAAATATCAAAATTCAAAACTGCCAACATGTGACTCATTTTGCTTGATCACGTCACATATGACCCCGCACACACCAGCAAAAATCCCTTCATTGAATGAAGCGTTATTGACGATTAACTAATGATAGAACATGGCTCTTCCCTTCATTCAATGAAGCTCAACTAATCTAACTAATCTTCATTCAATGAAGCAAAAGAGTTTCTTTCAATGAAGACATGTGTTAATTCAATGAAGCTATTTGATAGTGTGTACGCTTCCTAATGAAGATTAACTAGTGTTCATTGAACTAAGCGTGTTTGTACAGGGTCTATTTATCTCGCAAACACTGGTTGGCATACTGACTAATAACAGTTCTTGATAGTTGCTGTGACATAAAGATCATAGAAAATACATCAACAACTCAAGATGGTGAGTTATACGCAAAGAGTGAATTTGAAAGTGCAACTCAAAAGTCATAATTGTTGCTTTTAGGGGTCAGTAGTCAAGATGGTACCATCAAAACTTTTCAACGGGTGAATAGAATCGCATCAATTATTCACAGAGCTGCTGTACGAATAGCATTTGCTTAATACCCATTGAATACATTGCATGGAATGTATAAATACAAATACAAAGTTACAGTGATTTTGGATGGTATGATTATTGAGCTGCAAGATGGTCAACTTTATATACACTGCCAAACCAAGGGTTAGAATTTCACAGGCATGATTATGTTCAGGCTATTTTGTTTTCCAAATTTCTACACTTTCTTTTATTTTCAGCCCGTTTTTGGCCTTTATAAGCTGATTTCACGCACCTTTTCAGACTATTCAGGTTTTTTCGTGCAAATTCATAATCATGCCTGTTTTTTCAGCAAGAAGGGCTTAGTGCAACAAGGCTGTATCTCTAATAGCTGCCAGTTTGTTATATATGGGATGCTGAGCAATTGATATGTACTGCATGTGACTCAGAGCAGCTATTGCAGATACGGGCTTTTTGTTCAGATACCAAGTGATGTGAAAAAGCACCATCTGTAATAGCTGCCATATGTTGTATACTTCTGGTGCTATATAGTGCACCATTGTAATAATGCAACCTTACACATGGTAGCCATTGTAGATGGGGCCTTGTGGCTCAAAACCCGACAAATTGATTCTCACAAATATTCTTGAGAAGTGATTTGCTCAAAATCGAGTTAATTTCATAAGCTTTGGAATATAACACAGTAGAGAATTCAAAGATTCCCATGATAATCCTTATGGTTCGTTCAAACTCCAGTCTTTGTCGGCGGAGAAAAGTTGCCATTGCTTCAACTCGTGCGCCGATATACGTCGACATCGCGCGCCGATATATGTCGACATCGCGCGCCGATAAATGTCGACTTTGCGCCGATATACGTCGACATCGCGCCGATATACGTCGACATTGTGCCTATATACGTCGACATAGCGCCGATATACGTCGGCATCGCGCGCCGATATACGTCAACATTGCGCGATGCCAAAGAAAGTGGGAGTATGGAGTATTTGTGAGATTCAAAAGAGATTCTTGCGATCTGCCATGAAGTTCTAACTCCTGTAAAACCCTATACAGTCATCAAAAAAAGTAACTATACAGGTAATAAATGTACTTTTAACTCTAAAAATATAAATCCTACCTAGAAATATTAAATCATAAAGTTGTTGAGAAATTTATCTTCTTTAATATGAGATATTGCACGCTAGGATCGGTTGAATATTTAAGAAGCGTCAATCCAAAATGTAAGGTAAAGTCACAATTTCAAATTCACATTTTACATTTCAACCCGGGGGAGAGAATGACAGGTAGCGTGTGTGTGGCGTATTGATCCATCGGAACAATGTGGCCGACTGTCCAACCTGCGCATGCATCCCCCAATTGCACTACCGGTAATCGATAAGGTACCCGTAGATTTGTCCGCGTGTAGAAAATAAAAATGTGAAAATGAAAATCGGACTTCTCCTTACATTTCTGAGTGCCACGTCCTCAATAATCATCCGATCCTAACGTGCAATATTTTTAGGTAGGATATATATTTTAAGAGTTAGAAGCTCATTTATTACCTGTATATTTACTTTTTTTGATGACTGTATGGTTGTTATGCACAAAACAAGTTACACCCGGTCTAAATGGTGAATAGTCCTTCTGGTAGGACCATTTTATTCTTTTATATCCTTTGTATGCTTCCTAACAGAGTCCAAAGTATAACTGGAGTCCACTAATTAGGCTGATATAACAATAACATATATTGCCCCTTATAAGGTTCATTAATAATGTAAAATGCGCTCATCAAAGCATAAAATAGTCCTTTCAATGAGGACTATTCTTTATTTAAACCGGGTTTAAAGTTTATTCTTTCATATCTTTTGTATGCTCCCTAACAGAGTCCAAAGTATAACTGGAGTCCACTAATTAGGCTGATATAACAATAACATATATTGCCCCTTATAAGGTTCATTAATAATGTAAAATGCGCTCGTCAAAGCATAAAATGGTCCTTTCAATGAGGACTATTCTTTATTTAAACCAGGTTTAAAGTTAGACCGGGTTTAACTTGTTTGTGCATACTGACCTATGTGACTTATCCCATACTAGTTACTATATCATTTCAATATACTGTAAAACCACGTAATTTCGCGAGGGATTTCATTTTGCGAATTTCACAAGGGATGTGGAATAGCAAATTTAAATCCCTGTGAGACTGACAACTTTGCATTGGAAGTAACAGTGAAACTTCCAGATTCGGGAAATTAAATGCCCGCTAAAAAAGCAGTAATTTTACATTAGCGAAATAAAGTATCCGCGAAATTATAGTGTTTTACAGTATACATTGTTTATACTACTTGATAACGTAAGAGATAAGAGGATGTGTGTGGGTCAAAGGTCAAAAGGTTTACAAACCAACAGATACACCAGAGAACGGTTGAAAAGAATTGTAATGTATGCTTATAGTCAGCGTCCAAAGAAGATTTTAAGGTCTTCCCACAATGCATTGCACAAACGCAGACCAACTAAAGCTTTTTCCACACGATGCATTTGTCGAGCTCTTAAGTTTTAGAAATTAGAAAATAGTACACTGATAACTAATTTATTCATTGATGAAAACTAGAACCTAAGAGCTCCAATGGTGAACACTCTATGACGCCATGATTGTGTGCGAATGTCTATGGGAACTGAGACAAATTGGAGACCAGAATTAGGGCATTTTGCAAAAAATGCAATGCATTGTGGGAGGTGTCTTTAAAATCATCTTTGGTCAGTGTGGTAATGCTATGGACATAGCATTATGACAGTGACTAATTTTGGAATCACATTCTAATTACAAGTCAGTGATATCACAAAATTCAAAGTAAAATAATGCCCTTGACGACGCCATTTTGTTTTGTCCCGGAGAAATATTTGGGTTTCGTCGCTGTTCTGTCCAAACCTTGCATTTCCATGCGGCCCTTCAACATGTATAAAGTAATACTTCCTATGTATGACCGTTGGGCAGTCTGCTCTAAACATGGTCAAGGTTAAAAAAACATCTATTAAAAACTTTTTAACTGCTCTTGCCCCTGAACATGTATAAAGTTACACGTACTGCATAAATGTTGGGCAGTTTTACTTTATTCATGTTTAAGGGCCGGAAAAAAAACAAGGGCCGGAAAAAAATACAAGGTTTTGACAGAACAGCGATATTATAATGTTGCTGCTGTTTCAGTATGCAGGTGTCTGTCTATTCTTCCAGCAATCTTAACACTTTCAACGGGGCAGGCAGCTGCAGACGACATTCCAAAATTGCAGAAAATGTTTCAAAAATGCCAAAATTGTTGAATTACATTACCATATTTGAAATCACCATGAGAAATGCATTGAAATAAGTACCAACATGCCAAGTATCGGTCCAGTAATCCTTGAGATAGACCCTGAAATTTGGGAAATGTTACTGAATATTCTGTTTTGTATATTGTAAAACTTATAGCCGCGTGGAAAGTGTTAACTTTCGACGCGGCTATTAGTTTTGTCACAATCAAAACAGATTTGTCAGAAACCTTTACCAACTTTTTCAAAGTCTTATCTCAAGAATTACTGAACCAATTCTACATATGTGTACTTATTCTAATGCATTTCTTATGGTGATTCCAAATATATTGATGAAATTCAATAATTTTGACATTTTTGAAACATTTTGTGAAATTTCGGAATGTCGTCTGCAGACGTCTGCCATGTGGAAAATGCAAATGTACCTCATCGGTTCCTTACTCTTTCAACTTTCATCAACATCGTTAAATCAGTGACTAATGACTAAAACCTTCAGGTCGGTATGCACAAACGTCTAACTTCAAACCTTGTCTAAATAAAGCGTAGTCCTTCTTGAAGGACTCTTTCAGGGTCAGAATTTCGTCAAATGTTGCGAGAATATAATTTAGATTCCTGCAAAGGATTTTGCTAGAATCTCCTCCATTCAAATTATGTGTAGACAGAAATCTCTACGAGAATCAACTTGGATTCTCGCAGCTTTACCAGCAGGAAACTTTGCGAGAATGGATTCTCGGATTCTCCTCGAAATTCTGACCCTGTCTTTATTATTTCATATCCCTTGTATACTCCCCAACTCAGTCCAGAAGTAAATCTGGACTCGCCTAATTAGGCTGATATAACACTAACATATAGGGTCCATTAACAATGTATTAAAAAAGATCCTTTCGGGGAGGACTATTCTTCATTTAGACCGAGTGTTACTAACCTGTTGTGTACATACGGACCTAAAAATCTTCCTAAATTCTTCCCCATAAGGAGTCTTAACACTTTCCACACGGCTATTCGTTTACAATACACAAAACAGATTTTTCAGAAACCTTTCCCAAATTTTCAAGGCCTATCTCAAGGATTACGGAACCAATACTAGGCATGTTTGTACTTATTTAAAGGCATTTCTCATGGTGATTCCAAATATGGTAATAAAATTCAATAATTTTGACATTTTTGAAACATTTTGTGAAATTTTGCAATGTCGTCTGCAGATGCCTGCCGCGTGGAATGTGTTAATACTCCCTGTTTTCTGCTGGAAGAATGTACACTAGACATCTTTATAGCTTGTAGAAGATGGATTTACACTAACCAAAAAAGGTGTTTTCGATTTAATGGCGTCTATTGAGGCGTATTACGAGTGCACATAATCACATGGAAAATAATCACTCTAGTATAAACATTACTAAAACAGACACGATAAATGAACATAATTGACCAAACCTGAAGAGAAAAAACACCTAAAAAGGTCAGTGAAAATGGGCTAAAATGGCCAAAAAAGGCTGAAATTAAAGGAGAATGTGGATATTTGGACAAAAACGCCTGTATTCAGGGTTTAAACCTGAAAATTCTCATGCGTGACTAAAAGTAAAAGCCCCATTCATTTAACATGCACTATGCTCTATATGGGCGGAATTTTTGCTCACATTGAACAAAGTCATGATAGATTGGATCATTCCAAACGCTGAAATTGTTAACGGTTTAGACTGTCGGGAAGTAGTGGTTAGATACATTGCAACAAGGTTTGGTGTTCTCATTTGGCCCTTCAGCATGTTTAAAATAATACTTTCCATGTATAACCATTGGGCAGTCTGCTCTAAACATGTTCACAGGCCAAAAACCGGCCCTTCAGCATGTTTAAAATAATTCTTCCTATGTATAACCTTTGGGCAGTCTACTTTAAACATGTTCACAGGCCAAAAACTCAATTATCAAAACTGTGTAAGTGCTCATGCCCCTGAACATGTATAAAGCAACACTTCCTATGCATAACCATTTGGCAGTTTTACTTTATACATGCTGAAGGGCCAGAACAGAACAGGGACGATAAGTGCTCATGCCCCTGAACATGTATAAAGCAACACTTCCTATGCATAACCATTTGGCAGTTTTACTTTATACATGCTGAAGGGCCAGAACAGGGACGATATACGGATGTAAGAAAGATTATATTCATCACAAATTATATTGTGTACATAATCATGCATTATTGTATATAAAAAACGATAAAATAAATGAAGAACTGCAGCTCAACAAACCACAATTTTTTTAATCCAAATTCTATGTATGACGATATGTGGTGCAGCAACGTGACGATGCATTCCCTTTTTGTGTAATATTAATATTGTACCGTAGATGTGGACATTTTTTTGCGCTGCGTTAATTTTCACGCTATTTCCACTTCATGACGAACAGGAAAATAAAATCTGGTTTTGAGTGCGTAGGTAATGATAATAATACTAATAATAGCGACAAGGCACATATCTACTCAATTAAGAGCGTTTAAAGCATGTAACATTAACACTTTCCACACGGCTATTATTTTTACCATACACAAAACAGATTTTTCAGAAACCTTTCACAATTTTCAAAGCCTATCTCAAGGGTTACTGACCCAATACTAGACATGTTTGTACTTATGTCAATGCATTTCTCATGGTGATTCTGAATATGTTTATGAAATTCAATAATTTTGACATTTTTTAAACATTTTGTGAAATTTTGGAATGTCGTCTGCAGCTGCCTGCCGCGTGGAAAGTGTTAAGATCAAAATAAATAAAAAGAAGACAAAAGATTGTATTTAATGTGTAAAGTTGAGATACACTTTTGAATTTGCTAAAACAAGTGATTGTTCAAATTCGAGAGATGTAAAAGATTAATCGGTACAAAAATAACAAATTCTATAGTATTATAGAACCTAAAATTGTTATAACATTTGAATTTGAAAGAGAATTTGCTAATCATATGAAATTGGGTAAATTTTTAAAACCAAAAGAAATTTTAAAAGTGCAAAACACCCACTTTTTCAGTCTTGTAAAAGTTGAATTGTTCGTGTTAGCGCATTGCCAATTTTGAACCATTCTGCTCGGTTTATAAATTCAAGATTACAAAAAATGTGTGCAATTTTGATTAAAGTACAAAAATAAGCTTAGCGCGAAAAAAAATGTAGCGCGAAAATGTCCACACTTACAGTGCCTGTTTAGACAGCTTATGTATGTATAATGTAACATTTGTATAATGACTTACTACTCCAATGGCTACAGATCTTTCTTGTGTGGGCTGAGCTAGGAGCAGAGGTTGGCATTCCCAGGTCTAAATTCCAGTTGGTTTGAACTGTTTTTAACTGGATGAAACCAGTTCAACTGGGCTCAACTGGAATTTAGACCTTGGATTCATATTAGGCTTTTCTATTTATGTTTCTATATTCCATAGACCAGCCTACTGTCTGATGCCCAACACTTATCAAACTCACACTTAACACGTGGCTTGACCATATACAAAACAGATTTTTCAGAAAGCTTTCCCCAAATTTCAAGGTCTATCTCAAGGATTACTGAACCAAGAATAGGCATGTTTGTACTTATTTCAATGCATTGCTCATGGTGATTCAAAATATGGTAATGAAATTAAATACTGTTGACATTTTTGAAACATTTTGCGCAATTTTGGAATGTCGTTTGCAGATTCCTGCTGCGTGGATGTCAGGTATGCTGCCCAAATGGGTCACTTTTTTTGCAATAATTACCTAAACATGTTATGATTTGTACTGGAAAACTCTAAACATGAGTCCCAAATCACACAAAGAAAAACATTTTGGTAAAAAAACCACTAAAAGTGGGTTAGGATTTCAAACCACCGCAGCCCTTTTATGGCAAAAGGATGTATCTTATATGTACTTTCCTGATGATATACTTCCTTTTAACATGGATTGTGTTAACTTGGTTCAATAATCCTCACTTAGGAAAAGGTTGCAACTTGTAAAGACAATACAGGTAATATACTGCCTTTTACCACTACATGAAAAAAAGCTAACTTTGATCATGTTTAAAGGAAGTATACTGTTAGAAAACTACATATAATATACATTCTTTTGCCATAAAAGGGCTGAACGGGTCAGGCCTGTTCCATATCTATTTTGTAATTACCACTTTTCAAAACTGTCTTTTAGGTGACAAAAACACCCTATTCTATGGACAAACAGACCTTTCCGTTTTATGGGGGTTTTTTTCTTTCTTTCAAAAATGTCTTGAAAATGTTGGTGAATTTTCAACAATTTAAAAAAACACAATTAAATTTCCAAAAAAAAATCAATTTCCAAAACAAAAAATACCCCAGGTTTTCCCCCTGTCGCCTTAGGCATCAATGTAAAAAAAACACATTAGGTTATTCCTCTGTACCAGGCAGAACTCAGGCCTGGCTGAAACAGGGGAGAATTACATTTTGTCAGGCTTTCTATTTCTAATTTGTAACAACCAAACCTGCCAACTGATATTAAAGCTAGCCTACCACTTTGGGTGTTCATACACCTGTTCACTTGATGACAGACTGGACAAAGTTAACATGGAGAAATTGTAACCATGTACAATCCCCAAGAGAACTGGATGTGGCTAGAAACCCAGATCCATGCACGCTTTCCCAGGTTTTCTCTGGGTACTCCGGTTTCCTCCTGCTTTCAAAATCAGTGATCAGTTGTTTCGGTTATCAAAAACTTCCTTGACCCAATGGTATTTGGGGAGCTGCATTGAAAAATGGTGGATGTTACAATCTAAGTGCGGATAGTGGTTTGCGCCTGAATTGGCTGCACCCTAGATGATGCGATCTGATGATTCACCAGCAGCGAAATTACAGCGCTTTGAACCCTTTGGAAAAGGCGCTATATAAATACTGATTATTATTATTATTATTAGAGTGGTAGTTCGCCTTGCAAATGACCAACAAAGTCAAGTAGAAAACTGAAAAAGTGATATTTTCAACTTATTTGGCTTGATCGCATCACAAATGGTCATCATCTAATTCTGAGGCAAAAAGATCTAAAAGTGTCAAGTAATAGATAAATGGAACTAGGCTCCAATATTAAATATAATTTAGAACAACAAAATTCTGATGGAAATATTCTATGTTATACAAATAGACCTCAACCCCCTGTAATCAAAACGTGAATTAAAGACATGATTAACTGACAAATTCTCTGTTTTGTACTGTCGAGTGACTACCGTATTTAACCTCTGGATAGAATTTGAGTGGTAGTTTTGACCAGCATCTGCATTATACCGTTTTGTAATTTTCTATGTGAATTTTTGTGTGCTAAGTTTTTCTTGTGCTCTGAATAGGAAACTTACATCCCCTGAGTGAGAACTTTGTGTGGTCTGGTGATAAATATGGATCCAGCATCTGGATAATTCTTACAATGTATCTGATTGGTCCAATAAATTATGTATCCATCTGTGTAACCAATCAACACCTAGCTCTCATAAATATGGATACAGCATCTGAATCTTTCTTTACAATGTATCTGATTGGTCCAATAAATTAGGTATCCATCTGTGTAACCAATCAACACCTACCTGAGTGAGAACTATGTGTGTCGTCTGGTGATAAATATGGATCCAGCATCTGAATCATTCTTACAATATATCTGATTGGTCCAATATATTATGTATCCATCTGTGTAACCAATCAACACCTAGCTCTCAAAACTATGTGTCCTCTGGGGATAGATATGGATACAGCATCTGAATCATTCTTACAATGTAACTGATTGGTCCAATAAATTATATATCCATCTGTGTAACCAATCAACACTTGGCTCTCAGGCGGTTAAGAGAAGAAACTATGTCTCGTAAACTCTCACTATTGCCAAGTAACTTTGGATGTGTGCCTTGCACAAATGCAAAGAATGCTCCTTATGAATTTAAATAAAAATAAATGGCCGACATACCGACTAACTTTCTAGTGGTTCATTGGTTCTAAGCAAAATTTCCCCAAAAAAAGAGTAAGCTAAAAAGCAAAGCACATAGTATTTATTTTTGATCGAAGACATAGTTTGTTCTTTTACGACCATTTGTATTTTGCATGAAAGTTTTTCTGTGTTAATGTGACTGGGTACCACATACACAGCCATTTTCTTATGCCCGGCATTGTGGTACTCGACTGCCAGCACCTGCATGGGTGTTGTATGCTTGTTTGTACCTGTATGAGAACTGTACAGTACCTGTGCGATACAACCAAAGTAGTCGCAGACAGTTTGGTACTGTGCAGCTACTTTGGTGGTACTTTGGTAATAGTGGAAATGTTCATGCCACATTAATTTTCACGCTAAGAACAGCAAGCGCGAATATATTCATTTTGTATGTAGGTCTATGTAGAAAGCTCAAAATCGCGAAAATAAAAACAAGCAAAATGTGCGAAGGGCAAAAATTTCCACTTTTACAGTACTTCAATGGTACTTAACAGTACCCATATATGGGCACTTGAGATATGATACCCGTACAGGTATTAGCAGCAGAGTAACCATGATGAAGGACTCAAGAAAATGGCTGTGTATGTAATATTGTACTGTATTATTGGGTTTACCCCATAGATTTAAAAACTAGATCCGGTACATAATGTATTGCACTATATCATTACGTGTAACGGGCGCCATTTTGAGTTTCCTTCATGGGGGGAAATTTGGAGGTACGTCTGTATTTTTTTGAATTACATGAAAAAACTAAGGCAGCCACGTTTATGTACTGAAGTTGCATCTCTCTCCACACCCAGGACTAAATTCCAGTTGAGCCCAGTTGAACTGGTTTCATGGAAACCAGTTGTAAATCCAGTTAAACACAGTTCAAACTAGTTACAAAAACAGTTCAAACCAGTTGGTTTTAAATATGGAAAATGGACAGCTTCAACTGGTGTTTGAACTGGTTTTGAAACCCAGTTAAGATCCAGTTCAAAACAGATAAAACCAGTTAAAACCAGTTGGTTTAATATGGAAAATGGACAGAGTTTCAACTGGGATCAACTGGAATTTAGACCTTGGCATTGGCAGGTTTGAAATATGTTGAAAGAGCATATCTTCCGGATGCTCATGCATTTTCCAAAATATACCGACATACCTTCAAATTTGTTCCCATGGTGGAAAACAAAATGGCAGAGTATACCTTCAAATTTGTTCCCATGGTGGAAAACAAAATGGCAGAGTATACCTTCAAATTTGTTCCCATGGTGGAAAACAAAATGGCAGAGTATACCTTCAAATTTGTTCCCATGGTGAAAAACAAAATGGCGGAGTATACCTTCAAATTTGTTCCCATGGTGAAAAACAAAATGGCGGAGTATACCTTCAAATTTGTTCCCATGGTGAAAATGGCGGCGTATCGGGTCTAGTTTATACATCTGTGGTTGCCCTCTTTAACATTTTCTGCCATATTGCTTCTCACTGCCAGTAGCCAAATGAAGCTGCCTCACAAGGCAATTGATCCAA
Organism: Ophiura sarsii; assembly: GCA_035610835.1. Taxonomy (NCBI): domain Eukaryota; kingdom Metazoa; phylum Echinodermata; class Ophiuroidea; order Amphilepidida; family Ophiuridae; genus Ophiura; species Ophiura sarsii. The sequence goes on along the minus strand of CM069457.1, from coordinate 18,140,340 downwards.
AAAGGGGCAGAAAAAAAAGAAAAATTGATATAAATAGTGGTTATCAGACAAAGCAAATTGAACTGAAGACAAGGTGTAATTAAAAAGGCAAAGATCTCAATAATAACAGCTACCAGGAAAGGTATATTTGTCCAAATGATGATATAAATTTGCCCAATTAGGGGATATCAAAAAAGGAGAATATTGGCATAACTATAGTTTAATCAGTTCCAAATTGACAAGAAATATTGGGGATTTATCTCTCCACGCGCAAAAGTAATCCGAGCGTTCATGCGCAAATATGGTCACGGCATTCCGTTTTGGCTGTACCCACGTGTCAGGCATATGATGCACAGTGCGCCGTTGCCTTTATGCGCTCCAGCGTCCTTCTGTATTCATTCCCTGCTGTTAGGAGGCTTCGCCAATTTGGAATTGATCAAACTATAGGAGCTACCTGACAAGGCAAAGTTATCCAAATAAGGGCTCATTTCATAAAAGTTAAGATTAAAGAAAAGTAATTCTTAAGTTTTAACCTAAAGAATGTTCAGGAATTATATCCATATAATAACTTTATGAAGCGCAATGTTGAAAGAATTCATAAATATTGTTAACACTTTCCACTCGGCTATTAGTTTAACCATGTACAAAACAGAGTTTTTAGAAACCTTTCCCAACTTTCAAAGTGTATCTCAAGAATTACTGAACCAATACTAGGCATTTTTGTACTTTCTTTAATACATTTCTCTTGGTAATCCAAAATATGGTGATGAAATTCAATATTTTTGACATCCTTGAAACATTTTGTGACATTTTGGAACTGTCGTCTGCAGAAAATAAAAACACACAAACATATTTATTTTGTGTAAAAGTATATGTAATGAACTTTGGCCACTGGACGACTGAGAATTTTTACCTCTATAAAATTGGAAATGTTTGCGCTACATATATTTTCGCGCTTGATATTTTCGCACTTGAATCGGCTACTGCAAAAATAATAACACACAAATATATTTCTATTGTGTATAGGTCTCTGTGATGAAGCAACAAATCACGAATAAAAAACCCCATGCAGAACAGTTCAAAATCAGCGAAATGCAAATAATATTACAGTTTTTTTAACTTGGCTCAAAGAGTTTAAGAATCTTTTCTTAAAGGTATATTATGTGATCTTTCCAGGGAACGCCCTCAACATCGAGAAAAAAAATTGAAAGCAGATTTTCTTGCAGATTTACATTTCTGATCATAAATCATGCATACATTCCAAGTTACAGGGCGATACGATTCTTAATTACTTCAAAATCATGATTTTAGAGTGAAAATAAACTGTCGGAATCCCGACAGTTTATATTTTTCACTCTAAATTCACTCTAAAACCATGATTTTGAGGTAATTAGGAATCGTATCGCTCTGTAACTTGGAATGTATGTATGATTTATGATCGGAAATGTAAATCTGCAAGAAAATCTACTTTCTAAAAAAAATCATGAATAGAGGGCGCTCTCTGGAAAAGATCACATAATATGCCTTTAAGTGCGCTTGCAATAAATCTTAACTTTTATGAAACAGGGCCCTGGAAAGGTCATGGGTCTGATAATGGTCTACCTATAGAAAGATAGATTTGGTTAGATAGATTGCTTGATAAATAAAGTGGGTATATTGGTGAGAAGATGACGGGCCTATGTGCAATGGCTGGAAAACAGGCGTTATAGAGGAGAAGTCATTTATGTAAAACATATATTTTGTTACCAAATTTACACAGATTTATGTATTTCGTTTTTTTTGTTTACTTATTATTGATATGCTTATATTATACATAGCAAGGGTAGGGTACATGGGGATGCAGAGCATACTGCAAGTCCATTAAGGCAACAAACAAAATGTCTCAGAAGAAACATGGAAAAAGCATTAGGTTCCCATCCCTTAACACTTTTGGACCGGTGATTTTGACATTTCGCCAGTAATAAATCATCTAAGACTATGTGGTCCATTTTCAGGGTTATGAAGGTTAGTTTATGCCCTTGGGGCATAATTATGTCCTTTGCAGTCTTTTAGTTGGACCACATATTGGGAAATAGACACATCCTTAGATGATTACCGGCGAAATGTCAAATCACCGGTCCAAAAGGGTTAAGGGAATGCGGTTCATTTTCCGTTACAAATTACATTTTGTTGAACTGTATTTAACTTCTATTTCTATGTGGCAATTTTACTCTTGTAAGACAATGAAGCTGTTATGGTACTTCACAATGTTAACCCCCTGACAACTACCGGCCGATTGGTTAAAAAGATGGATACAGCATTTATTGCACCAATCAGAGACAGTGTTAGAACAATTGTATCCCTGATAAAGATTGGAGTGAAATATTTTACAAGCTGCATTTCAATTGGCTATTCAAATGAGTATATCTTGCAATAAACCAATCAGAACCACTGTAAGATAGGCCGGTAGACACCAGGGGGTTCAAAGTTACACAGCTTCTGAGACAAATTTGTTTGGTGTTTTTTTCGGCCTAAATATCATATATGTTATTTATTCAATTACAAGGCTGTTATAGGTTAATATTTTGTGTATACATCTGTTATGTTCAAAGATGTACCCATTCACCATATCTGTGTGAGGGGGTTATTAGGGTAAGGTCTACTTTGACACCCAAAACTTAACTCCCTGAGAACTACCTACTGATTGGTCAAAGGATAGAAACATCATTCGTTGCACCAATTAGAGATATTGTTAGAATAATTGTATCCCTGATAAAGATTGGAGCAATATTTTAGAAGCTGTATTTTGATTGGCTATTCAAATGAGTATATTTTGTAATTATCCAATCAGAAACACTTAGAGAGGCAGGTAGTGCTCAGGGGTTTAAGAAACGTCACAGGTGAAGTAGATAATGCCGTTCGTTATTAGAGTGCATACACTATTAAGTGTATCTATTCAGGGGGTCTGTGTGACAGGTTCATTATATATGGTACATGCTGCCTATAAGGACCCGTACTAGATCTGTGTAATATAACACCAGAAGTATGTATACATTTATATGGTTCCGTTGTACTTCTTGAAGAATTAAAGATCTGACAAAAACTACCTGAGCCGTTGTATATGTGTCTGTTCTAAAACTGGTATGATAAGGATAATTGATGAGCATTCGTACTTAATAATCGCTCGAGGCTGCCTTGCATTCGTGCACAGCCAGCCCTCAAGCGCTGATAGGCTCGGTAATTATAATTCCCAATTTGGATGTTAGAGGTTTAGCGAGAGATGTTCCGATTGCTGGCCCGATTTTCAACTTGATGTTTTTTTATTTTACATGAACGGTCATTCTTTAAATTGTCACGTTCCAAAGTTTGAGTTGCATAACTCCAACGTTTTTTATTTTAGAAGCACAAGGTCAAAAGAATTTGCCCATTGAGTAAGTAGTACACAACCTGGCTGGTGGTTAACCACCTTTGGCAGTAATTCACCACATTTTAGTCTATAATTTCTTAATGGAACGATTCTGGCCCCTAAGATTTTACAGACATAATGAGAAAAAATATGGGGATAATTTTATGTGTTACCAGTTCTCAAGGGATGAGAAAATCTGAGGGCTTTGTCTACCATGGGGAAGTGTCTTTTTGGAGTGATACACCTGTTACGTAACACGCATGGTTCAACAAATTTGAATGGGGATAGGCCAACACACAAAAATTGGTTGAATGACTTGGGTTGCTAACTCGTTACAGTGCAAGTTTCACCTGCTGCTGCGGCAGGCGTCTGCAGAAAACATTCCAAAATGTCACAAAATGTTTCACAAATGTCAAAACTATTTAATGTCATTTACTTTATTTGGAATCGCCATGAGAAATGCATCAAAATGAGTTCAAACATCCCTAGTATTGATTCAGTAATCCTTGAGATAGACCTTGAAAGTTGGGATAGGATTCTGAAAAATATATTTTGTATATATGGTAAAACCAATAGCCACGTCGAAATGAACTGTTCATCACTGACCAGGCCTTTGGTCGTCAGTTGCCATTTTTCTTTGCCCTGCGGTTTGAGCATCATGTTTTGTTTAGGACCTGTGCATTTAAAACTTGCGCCAAAGCATTATAAAGGGCAACAAGGCATAGTGGACAGTGTTGTGGCCATATGCTGTTCCCGTAAGCATGTATCGACAGTCCAGTCCCTTCGACCATTGCGTATTTGCGTTTGTTGATAAACATTGCAGGCACCCCATCTACACCTAACACAAGAAATTCCTGACCAGGTACTTTTATGTTAGCTAATTTAAAATCAGTAAAACCTATGAGATACACTTAATGATACTGAAATACCTTAAAGGCATATTATGTGATCTTTTCCAGAGAGCGCCCTCTATTCATTATTTTTTTTTAGAAAGTAGATTTTCTTGCAGATTTATATTTCTGATCATAAATCATACATACATTCCAAGTTACAGAGCGATACGATTCCTAATTACCTCAAAATCATGGTTTTAGATTGAATTTAAGAGTGAAAATATAAACTGTCGGAATTTCCGACAGTTTATTTTCACTCTAAAATCATGATTTTGAAGTTATTAAGAATCGTATCGCCCTGTAACTTGGAATGTATGTACGATTTATGATCAGAAATGTAAATCTGCAAGAAAATCTTCTTTCAATTTTTTTTTCGATGTTGAGGGCGTTCCCTGGAAAGATCACATAATATACCTTTAACAATAGGGGGGGGGGGTGGGGTACCGCGCCATTTTGTCCCGAAGCAATGGTCATGACGTCATATTTTGGTCGATTTTCTGAACTTTTGTATTGGATTTACGTGCAAAATATATGCCCTTGGCAGCATACTTTCCCGGGTGTGTGGGTGCACTTTAAATTTCAGATGTTCTAAAATGGACGGATATCTAACCAATTTGATAAAAAAACACGATCCACACACCCCAGAATTGCAAAAAAAAGCATAAAATAAGTCCACTTTTTGTGCCTTTGAACAGAGTGGCGGCCGGGATTGTAGAATTTAACACAGTGCATTAACCCATGACCAATGATATAAATAAATTATTTGCGATGAATTTTGCCAATTAGCACGGTTAGTGTAGTGGATGGAAAGTCGACATGAGGAGCGAAAGGTTGTGGGTTCGAGCCCCATTAGGAGCACTTTTGTTTTATATGCTGGATTTGCTTAGCATCATCTGTATGCGTGCCCACGCGGACACCACACTGCTGGCGTTCACCGTATCACTTACGCCATTTTTTTCTCTCGAAAATGTCAAAAAAATTACCGTTCTTTTAAAAATAAGGATTATAATCAAATTACAAACACATTTTGTGCGAGAGCAACACACACATTTGGCAAAAATGGCACAATAAAAATCCGTTCGTTATAAATAAATGGACATGGTTTAATAATAAAACACAAATACAGTCGTGGATCTCTGTGGCATGAATAGGTTGGCCTATTTGTTGGCAATCGGAAATCACGGGTTCGAATATTCCATTTATTTTTCTATTTTTTAAACTTGATGGTAGATTAATGTAACATCATTGTTATGTCAATTTTTATCAATTATAAATGCCGCCCATGCGTTTATAGTTTTCTTTTTATTTATTTATCTATCATAAATGTATCCTTGATTTATTTAACTTTGTATCTAAACAATTAAAATGCGTAAACAATTATATTATTGCTCGATAAATAGAGTGATTTAACTTGAGTTCAGTTTGATAATATGATAGCAAAACTTGTTGTAAAACCATTTTACCAGTGTGTCCAACAATTTCTCCTTTGCACACTTTGGTAATACATTCAGAGATGTCACTTTTAGCTTGTTATAGCTAGGCTCAATTATAAGCAAGTTTGCGACCGGGTTTGCGACCTCTATGATTTTAGGCTGGTAACACAATCCCACAGTGCATTTCGTTAAAACAGTGTAAATTATTTTTCCACGAAACGTATCATGTGATAACCACGATCGATTTCGCAAAATATTGCAAAATGGCGCGGTACCCCAGCCCCCCTACTTTAACAAGTAAATTTCCTCTCCATAATACAACACCTCATTCATAAAAATTGAGTGGATACTTCTTAAGTTATGATGTATTTAGGAACCATATACACCTAACAAAAAAGAAGTTTTTTTTCTTCTTTTAGGATATGCCATTGATTTGTATTAAACATTGGGTGCTATAGAAACCAGTCAGGGATGAATGGTGAGCTGTGATGATATCACAACAATTGTAAGTGCTTAGCACACACTAGGCAATGATATCCCGTAGAAAATAAATTTACTACAACTTTGTTGTCAGTTGGTGTGGTTACTTAGTCATCATAACATTGAAAGTATCCAATCGTTTTTATGAATGAGGCATCAAAAGAAATGTGTTCGTTTTAAGATTTTTAATACTGATTACTGATTTTAAATTAGCTAACATAAAGCACCTGTTCAGAAACTTGTTTGTGTTAGGTGTACATTAAAGCAGCAAAGAATTGATAAATATGAGAATACAATGTGTAGAGTAAATTATATGGTGTCAGATCACACAATTTATTTAAAAAAACACAATTTTGGCAACACATGCCTCTATCAAAGTGGAGAAATCATGTGACGTGACGAAGCAAACTAATAAGACGGCGGAGGAGCCTCTACCAGTGCCAAGTCACATCACTACGTCCTGCAAAAATAGACAAAGAAGGGAGATTAATAAGACATGACTTTAAAAATATAATGAGCTGGGTAATTATTTAAAATTGAAGACATCACAAAGTCCAAATGTAAGTAAATTTGACGTCAAAGATATCTCTAAGGTAACAGAAATAAACCAATGTTCCATGAGGGGAAAATTGTACTAAGTGTGCAAGCGTCTTAAAGGTATATTATGTGATCTTTTCAAGGGGACGCCCTCAATCCTCAAAAAAAATTGGAATGTATGCAAGATTTATGATCAGAAATGTAAATCTGCAAGAAAATCTGCTTTCAATTATTTTTCGAGGATAGAGGGCATTCCCTGGAAAAGATCACATAATATACCTTTAAGGTTCGTTCACACTAGACTTTATTTACTGTGCGTTGCGTTATCACAATGCAAAAAGTATTTAACTGCTATTGCGACAGGCTGCGATACATTGCGTTAACGCTGACGTTCTTCTATTTCGCCACCCGGCCCTGGCTGCCATCACATGCGATGATTGCTTTAACTGCGGCGGAAGTAAGGCTGCCACACCGCACCACATATATCGCCTAGCTAGAGTAAATGAACCTTAAAGGAAGTTATATCCGGTGGAAAGAGTTTTAATTATGTGAAGGAGGTTAGTCAATTCACATGATATCCACCATATCTCAGTCTCATTATTTCGAGAAATGAAATAAGGGGCAATTTATGAACTAATTATCAGACGTAGCAGAAGACATTTTCGCAAGGGTACTTTGGAGATACTTCAGGGATATCGCTAGAATCGTGACGTATGCGCAGCTCAGAAAATAGCTGTACTGCGCATACGTCACAAATTTGACGATATCGCTGAAGTATCTCCCAAGTACCTTCATATTTCATGAAACTGAAATATGGTGGATAACATGTGAATTAAATAACCCCTTCACATGATTAAAACTCTTTCCACTGAGAATAATGTCCTTTAACGCTTTCCACTCGGCTATTATTTTTACCATAAACAAAACAGATTTTTCAGAAACCTTTCATAATTTTCAAAGTCTATCTCAAAGATTACTGACCAAACACTAGGCATGTTCAAACACTAGGCATGTTTGTACTTATTTCAATGCATTTCTCATGGTGATTCCAAATATCGTCAGCCTGCTTCGATTATTGCCTAACTCACTTTTCAGCAAAATTGAGTTTTTTGCATAAATCATGACTTCATTACATTATGCACATGCTGTTATAATACCTAAGTCATTGACCAATCAAAAGTGTTGATAAATGAGGATCTTTGTTGCAAAAGGGCCACCAGACCACTCCAACATGTTACTCATTTTGCATTATTGAATTTGCATTGACAAATCCATGGAATTAATCAAATTATTGTATGGCTGTTTTCATCTGTTTCTATATGACTTGGATTAGTGCATCCATGCACGCCAATTGAGGCATCAACAATACAAGTCACATTCCACATAATGAATATCCATCCATCAATAATGCAAAATGAGTAACAGGTACACAGGTAACAGGTTTCATACTTTTGTTTTTTTCTAAGAACTAGAAAAAATGAGTTAGGCAATTATCGAAGCAGGCTGACGATAGGGTAATGAAATACGGTTATTTTGACATTTTTGAAACATTTTGTGAAATTTTGGAATGTCGTCTGCAGCTGCCTGCCGTGTGGACAGTGTTAAGTCAATCCATACCATGGACATGCTGCCTTATCACATATAGACCTTATAGGCACGCCAACACAAGTAGCAGCTGGGCAAGGCAAATTGCATTATTTCCCCCTGTTTTGCAGCAATACAAATGTCTAATTTTGGTTGCTAACAAATATTACTGACAAGACAAAATGTTACTATATGTTTTCTAGTATGATAATAGTTTAAACACTATTTATTCAAGCAGAAAATATTAAAATATTGACAATTTGGGTGAAATTTAAATCTTAAAAAGAAATGTTACCCAAATGTTTGAGATTTTAGGATCGGTCTCTAACACAAACATTTTGTTTTGGCCTAAGGATATAGTCTATAGTGAACTCATTGTTCCAGTCGTTTTCTATCAAATGTGAAGCATGTTATCTGACTGTCATGGCTAGCTGCTATAAATGTATCCCATGGAAACATGTTGACGTCCTCCGTCTGGTCCTGAGCCACCTTAATCCCTGTGTTATACACACATCCTTTATTGCTCACAAATACATCATCGTGAATTCTAAATGCACCCTCTCTATTCGGTGGTATATGCTCCTGAGGGATGTCTTCACCGAGAGAGATGGTGACAATGCCATCGTTGGATTCAACATTGAGTCTGTTGACAGATGGAATGTATCGTCCAGCGAAACCCCATGATGAAATGTTTCCCGGACCCTTCGGTGCATGGTATAATATCCGATAACACAAGTCCTTATACGCAAAAAGCACAGGTGATTCAAGGAAAATACTAGGAACGGTAATACCTTCCTGTGTAACGCATAGTGTATGCTGCCATGTATCAGTATCAGGGTGATACACCAGCATTTTATGCATTATAGAATCATTGGGATACTTCCTCAGCCCATAAACAAAGATCTTCCCTCTGAACGCTATTGCTGACATCTTCCTGTAGATCTCCGGTAGCAGTGCCAGTACATGCCATGTTTTATCAACCAAGCTATAGCGTTCCACGTCGCTCATTGCCATACCATCGATGGATCCCGCAATGGCATATATGTAGCCATTCAGATAGACCATACGAAAACTGTGTCTAGGTTTAGTCATCGGAGCGAGTTTGGTCCACAGGTTTTCTTTACTGTGATACTGATAGAAATCTTTCTGACACACTGAAACAGGACGATAATGGTCCTCGTAATCAAAGTCAAACTCAGAATCTGAATCAGAGTCATGGAAAAGCATATCAGGGTCTAGTTCATGGTGTTGCACGAGACCTCCTGCACAGTATAATCTACCCCTTGCAGTTACCAAGGAATTGTAGGAACCAGCGAAAGGGAGCGGAGCAAATCGTCTTAAGGATGTCCATTGATGGGAGGCTATGTCATAGTATTGGATCTTGCCTGCTGACAACCCTAAACTGTTTTCTTCAACACAACTGGAAATAGGTGCCTGCAACAACAACAAATATATTCACAAAATAATAATAATATGAGGAAACCTAAAAATAGATGTACAAATAATAAATTATTAAAGAAACTTGTAAATAGATTCACATCTGCATTACTTGTTGACCTATGCAATTCTTGATTGGTATTTATCACGTAAAGATGCATGTTACCTACAGGGAAATGTATGTAAATATACGGTGTTACCTATGAGCAGAGCAGATGGGAGCAACTTTCCTACTATGAGTAAGCAATATCACAAATTAGCCTAGTCGTAAGACTTGTAAGTCTTCCGACTTAAAAACTGTGTCCCAATCTGAGAATAATTAATTGAAAGCAAAGGTTTTACATAAAATCTGATGAAAATACCAGGATTAGAACCCATGACCCTTCGGTCCAAAACGGAATGTCATAACCCGTGACGAAGTAGCAATTCTAATTCGGGTAGCCCGTAGTCTACATGTATTATGCAATAAAGCTATATAATAACTAAACAATAGAAAATAGAAGTCTTTGAACTAGACTAATTTTGTGATAGCTTACTCTTAGGTAGAACCAAAGATAGAGATTTAGGATTATTCCCTACTCTTAATGAATGACCTTTAACCATACACAAATTCCCTACTCTTAATGAATGACCTTTAACCATACACAAATTCCCTACTCTTAATGAATGACCTTTTACCATACACAAATTCCCTACTCTTAATGAATGACCTTTAACCATACACAAATTCCCTACTCTTAATGAATGACCTTTAACCATACAAATTCCCTACTCTTAATGAATGACCTTTAACCATACACAAATTCCCTACTCTTAATGAATGACCTTTAACCATACACAAATTCCCTACTCTTAATGAATGACCTTTTACCATACACAAATTCCCTACTCTTAATGAATGACCTTTAACCATACACAAATTCCCTACTCTTAATGAATGACCTTTTACCCTACACAAGTTTGCTCTTCTGACATATAAGATGCCCATATGACATCCTAACCTCATTGAGTAGTGGCTAGCCACTATGGAATAACTTAATCCACCTTAAGATACAGCAATAGTATCATAACCTTCAAGCATAATCTCAAGACTCATTTATTTAGTAACTGGTTTTCCATTCACTTTTGTATGATGCCTGGGGTACATTGTATTGTTTATATGTTATATATTTTGTTAAAGCAATAATATGTGATCTTTTTCCATTTTTTACACATACAGGGTGTCTCAAAAAAAACCGTGCACGTGTTTACCCAACTTATTGACCATGAACTTCTAAAATTTGGGGTAACAATTATATACATTTTGATAGACTAATCGCTTAGCTTTCATATGCCGTTTATTTCATCTAATTTGGTTTTGTCAATCCTGAGATATGATCAATTAACTAAAGCTACCTAAAATCGACTTTGTGCCACTTTTACAGAAGAATGCTTAACCCTTTGAACTCGACGAGCCGCTAGACCGGCTTACGCATATGTGTACCGTATACCCGGTGAGACGGTGTAACGGCTTACAGGTATGTATGCAATCAACCATATGAGACGGACTATAGGCTCAGTGTAGGATGTCCAAAGTGGTTTGATTACATATATAAGACTACTGCGCATTAAAAAATTGCCGGGTCAAAGTTCAGAGGCTTGTTGTTTTCAATTGACGAGTGATTCTATTAGCGCATTTTGCTTGCTGTTTTTCGTGTCTTTTCGCATCAAAATTATATTGAAATGTGGCGTGTTTTGGACATGATGGACGATAGTGATACTGCTTAGGATTTGTTTAGATGATAGTTCTGGCATTTCAGATGATTTTGAGACCCGGGCATTGAATGGGAATTGATGGAAGTCATAAGCTTTTCATGTATTTGTGGTAATGTATCAGTATCAGTATCAGTATCAGTATCGGTGTACGGGTGGGTTTTGGGGTCCAAAATATCGCCATTTTTATTTATTTTTGTCCTGAAAGCACAATCCAAGTAAACTGTTATTGTTTTTATATGATTGTATAATATTACAGATGATTCGGAACAAGTTTAGTATTGTTTTATCCATTTCCTGCAAAAATCAATATTTTGTGCGTTACCCCCGGAATGGCCAGGGTCAGCGGTACACATTGCCTGGCGCGGTCAGGGTTCAAAGGGTTAAGACATAAGTATTAAAACCTCTGTCCTCCTAAGGGAGGGTGGTCGCCGATTGCGCTAAAACGCAAAGAACAGTGACCTAGGGCGTACAGGTGATCGCTTTTACATCCCCTGTCCTCATTTTGACGGAAAAAAATTGAGGGTGCCACCTTAGGGTAAGCCGTCAAAGTCTGATAGTAGGGGAAGGGGTGGTTGCCACCTTACAATTTTTTAAATCGCCATTTTGAAAAATATTTGAATTGTATTGTACTGAATATTATAGCATAGGCCTATGTTAAAAAGACCATTTCCCTCACTTATAAGCAAAAAAATGGGTGAAATTACGATATTTGGAACTTTTTTAGAGAATATTTCTATTTTGGCCTATATTTCACTGTTCAGCGAATACGGCGGGATTTTGAGGTCGGCCATGCTTGGTGACGGGGTCATTATGATGTCATGCGTGGGATGTTTGTACTTGTTTTGGTATGTATGGATAGAGGGAACCTCAAGCTATATCATGGTACCCAAATAAGCATACTCTTCATTTTGGATTGGATTTTTTTAGGGGGAGGTAACAACCCACCCCCACACCACCTCCTCTCCGGAGTAACCCTTTCTATTCATTGCAAACTGTAGAGTAGCACAAAGTCGATTTTAGGTAGCTTTAGTTAATTGGTCATATCTCAAGATTGACAAAACCAAATCAGATGAAATAAACGGCATATGAAAGCTAAGCGTTTAGTCTATCAATATATATACAATTGTTACACTCAATTATAGAAGTTCATGGCCAATAAGTTGGGTAAACACGTGCACTTTTTTTTTGAGACACCCTGTATTATATTTTCTCCCTTTTTATAATGAAGTTTGACTTATCAGGAAAGACTCTCCTGGACTATTAAATCTATCTTGACTGTATTTTCTGTGCCCTTTAGTGGTTTTGCCTTGGTGCCCTAGACAGTGTTAACTTTCAAGGTATTCTTGACCATTTTTTGACCTTACGACTCTAAGTTAGACTCTAAGTTAGAGCCCCATCATAAATGTGTTCATTTGCCTTGAAATTGGGTGCGCTCAAAAATTATAATTTGAGCTCTGGTTGCCCACAAGTGCCAAAAATGTTGAGGTTTTTGGTCGGTCAGTCGATCAAATAATTATTTTCTAATTGCTGAACGATATTACCGACAGACCGTGGCTCAAAGGCAGCTTCATTGTTCCAGTTGTTTATCAAATGTGAAGCATGTTGTTGTTGTCTGACTGTCGCTATCCTCCATAAAAGAATCCCACTGGATCATGTTGATGTCCTCTGTCTGGTCCTGAGCCAACGTAATCCCTGTGTTATACACACATCCTTCTTTGCTCACAAATACATCATCATCAATTCTAAATGCACCCACTCTATTCGGTGGTATATGCTCCTGAGAGATGTCTTCACCAAGAGAGACGGTGACAATGCCATCGTTGGATTCAACATTCAGTCTGTTGACGGATGGAATGCATTGTCTAGGGAAATGCAATGATGAATTGTATACTATCCTATAACACAAGTCCTTATAAGTAAAGAGTACCGCCGGTTTACTACAAATCTTAGGCAAAAAATCATCCTGTTGTTCGCATAGTGTAATCTGCCATGTATTGCTATCAGGATAATACACCACCATTTCATGTAATATAGGATCTCCGAAATCTGTAATATTTCTGAACCCACACACAAAGATCTTCCCTCTGAACACTATCGCCGACATTCTGGTATAGATCTTCGGCAGAGGTGCCAGTACATGCCATGTTTTATCAGCTAAGCTATAGCGTTCCACGTCTCTCATCTCCATACCATCCTCACATCCCGCGATGGCATATATGTAGCCATTCAGATAGACCATAGGAAAACTGTGTCTAGGTCTAGTCATAGGAGCGAGTTTGGTCCACATGTTCTCTTTACTGTGATACTGATAGAAATGTTTCTGACACAGAGACACATCAGATTCAGAGTCGGAATCAGAATCGTATATAAGCATATCCACAGGGTCCAGTTCCTGATGTTGCACGAGACCTCCTGCACAGTATAATCTACCCCTTGCAGTTACCAAGGACATGTAATGACCAGCCAAAGGAAGCGATGCAAATCGTCGTAAGGATGTCCATTGATGGGAGGCTACGTCATAGTATTGCATCTTGCCAATTGACCACCCAAATTTGTGTTCTTCAACAAAGCTTGAGATAGGTGCCTGAAAACAATTATATCATGAAACTTGTAAATACGAGGGTCATTCAATAAGTTCTACCTCCTTCCTCATAACTTTGCTATTAAAAGCCAGTCTTATGAAATATCCCACAAATGTAGCTGTGAATCTCAGCTACAAATTAATAGTAAATTGGTCTGAGTACAGGTTGTACTTTTCTGGAGATGCAGTGAAAACCGAATGTCTATTTAGTGTGACAGAAACGGATGGAAAACAGCAAAATATCTCCAGTGCTTTATCAATAGCCAATTCTAAGAGACAAAACGTACCTATCGGTCAAGTATAACCGTTCTTAATTCCATATTAACAGACCATAAACAATAACAGTGACTAAATTCATCTGAAAAAAATGCTGTCTCATTAGCCAAAAGCAGACCAGGACAACCATGCCCATCACCTTGCCCTATAGCGAAACTGCAAGTCATATTTGCTTTTCATAAAAACTAAGAGATCGTCAATATATATATGACTAAATGGAGGGATTCCTAGTCTCTCTAAAAGTTTATTTTCTATTATATAATGCATGAAAATATTCTAGCCACCTGATTGGTGGATACTACATCAGATAACACAAAATAGTTTGGTCCATTTCATGCTTGACGTCACTTCCCTGTCTTTTTTTGTCTTTCAAAAAGTACTATTGACCGGGCGGTCAATAGTAATTTTTGAAAGACAAAAATGCCCTGCCTTGTACGATTTTGCCGTAATGGCATGAAGATTTGACTCGCCTGTAAGATCTTGTTCATGTTTAATTTGATCAAAATCGCACACAAAAATATTTTCATGCGTTATGTAAAACAAATATGAACTGATCTTTATTCGTGAAATGGGGTGAATTATTGTCCCTCGTTGATCTGGAGACCTAACTAAGCCTACTATTTTCCCTCAGCCTCCGGCTTTGGGAAAATAGTAGGCCTTCTGCCTCCGGCTTTGGGAAAATAGTAGGCTTATGGTCTCCAGATCACCTTGGGGCAATAGTTCACCCCATTTCCCTCATGAACAGTCCATATTTGTATACCATTGACTAGCAGTCACTGGCTGATTGACTATTCTGAAGGTTTCTCATAAATAAAGCTCATAAAGTGACTATCAATAGTATCATGTTCAAGATTTAACACTCGAGTCATCACTGTGGCATAAATTGTAACAACAAAATCTCTCTTTGGCTTTGACCATATCAGAGCAAAAGGGAAATATCAATTATAATTTACTATCAATGTGTAGCTACGATTCAGAGCTATAATCGCGGCAAATGTCGTGAGGCTGACATTCATATTAGTGATGTTATCAGGGAGGAGGTAGAACTTATTGAATGACGCTCATAGAATCTGCATTACTTGTAGACTCATTTTTTGATTCAAAACCATAACCAGTGACGAGGTAGGATAGCCCATAGTCTATGTGCATTATGGAGTAACTTTAAATAACTATACAATAGAAGTCTTTGAACTTAACTAATTCATGATAGTTTCACTCTTCTTCAGGACACTGTAGAACACTTTAATTTCGTGCTACCTTATTTTGCAAAATTTATAGTTACTGCTATTTTAGCAGGCATTCCATTTTGCGAATCTGGAAATGTTACTGTTTCTTTCAATGCAACTTTTTACTGTTACTTTCGATGCATTTAATTTCGCGATTCCACATCCCTTGCGAAATTCGTGAAATTAAGTGGTTTTACAGTACCCTATTGCTCATGTTTTACCCTGGTCCTAAAGGAACATACGTCGACCAGGGTTAAATTTGAGTAAAAAGTAGCTTCTGGTTCTTAAATTCTTATTTCATTCTATGTACATGTATGGCAAAGGCAAATTAGAAGAGCAAACAAAACTTGTGTATGGTAGAAGGTCACATATCATCTTGAATCTGTATCTATTGTTTTTTCTATGAGGCGAGTCATCAAAATAAACAGGGGCAAAATTCCATGAAAAAGTTGCTTCCAGTGACACAATTTACATAAGAACTTGTGGCATTTTGAGGTTTCGCGGAGTAAATTTGCTCTTGGCTCTTGCTTATTTCAAGCCCTGCTCATTTCTGTTTGTGACATCCTAGCTTCAAACATTCCTACAATAATATGTACTGTCTGATGGAGGAATGGGGATTTATTGGAAAATACCCTGTTAGGAATTGAACCAGGGACATAGCCCCAAGGGAAATCCTGCAGTTCCAAAGTAAAAAGTTTTGATTCTTCACAGTTATCAAGATGACTTACAGTAATAGTACTTCTGGTTGTAAACATCTGCGGCTGTTTCAGTGCCAACAAAGTCATTGACCTATTGGATGATTTAAGCTGCAACACACCGTCCACCAATGCCTTGCATTCAGAAATACCCATTACCCCCCACTGTGACTTACAGTAATAGTACTTCTGGTTGTAAACATCTGCGGCTGTTTCAGTGCCAACAAAGTCATTGACCTATTGGATGATTTAAGCTGCAACACACCGTCAACCAATGCCTTGCATTCAGGAATACCCATTATCTCTGCATCAATCAACTTGTTAAGATTCTCTGCTGATACCAGTCCAAGGCGAACCTTCTGTAGGAGAGCAAGTGCGTGTGTATGTCGGTTTTCCCAGTCATGCTTTAACCAGTTACAAACCATCTGAAGAACCTAGAAATAACAATAAATTGAAAAGAAAAACATTGAAATGCATGAATATTGGTCTTGTTGTCAATGAAGTTGACAAACCAAAAAAATGCAGTTTTCATTTGTCCATTACCCTCCCAGGAGGGCCAGTCAGACATAATGTTGTA
Organism: Ophiura sarsii; assembly: GCA_035610835.1. NCBI lineage: Eukaryota > Metazoa > Echinodermata > Ophiuroidea > Amphilepidida > Ophiuridae > Ophiura > Ophiura sarsii. The sequence continues at coordinate 18,123,502 of CM069457.1, read as the reverse complement.
ATCATCACATACGACTTTATATATTTGATTATTTTCCAGTCGATTACTTCGATTTTTGGGGGAAAATAAACTAGATTAACTAAGCATTATACAAATAACAACAATTGCATGGTTCAATGCCCACATCAAGGTCAAATGGCGGTTCCAATCCGTGCACAAATTTGTTGGATTCACTCTATATGATTAAAGTGAGCGTGGTATATAACACGAACGAGTAGCTGAGGGTCTTGGATTAATTGGTGGACCGACGTGGGGAGGGTCCCCGGATCGATTTCCAGTCGGTCCCCAGAAATGTTATTGGTGTTTTCTCTTCTAAAATTGTGATCCCATTTTAATACCTGGTTATGGGGTTAGGCTTAACAATAACATAAGAGGTGTGGAGTTCACATTTGGGGAAAGACAAGCTATAGACAAACACAAACCCTGAATGATAGGCATATCAATAAAAGACACAAATAAAATGGTTTAACCCCCTGGGCACTACCGGCCTATCTTACAGTGGTTCTGATTGGTTTATTGCAAGATATACTCATTTGAATAGCCAATTAAAATGCAGCTTGTACAATATTTCACTCCAATCTTTATCAGGGATACAACTATTGTAAAAATGTCTCTGATTGGTGCAATAAATGATGTATCGATCTTTCTGACCAATCGGCAGGGGTTAGAAATATGCCAATATCTGCCCGATGGATGCATTTGGCACTCTACTGAATGACAAAAACATGGTCAATCAATGTTGTGATATTGTAAAATGAGCCAAGGTAAAAAAGGTAAAGTGACGTCCCGAGTGAAGCTCGAGCGCGGAGTGCCTATCTCTCTTTCTTTGGCGTTTAGGCCAGACTCCTCTTTTTGTAATTTTTGCTGTGGGTGTTTCACCACTCCTCCTGCACAACGAGTCTGTGTTACCTGCCCAACATGAATTAATGCTGGTACCCATTTATACACCTGGGTAGAGAGGAGTAATTGCGGTAAAGTGTCTTACTTAAGGACACAACACGCTGGCGGCAACGGGACTCAAACCCACAACCTTGTATTGTGGAGGCTGGAGCGAGAATGTATCCGTTGGACCACGCGTGCCCGGGTTAAATGAGCCAAAGGTGGTTAAAACACTGCAGAAATAAATAGTTCAGATGATAATACTTCACATATCAAATTATTGCACAAATGAAATGTTTTTAAGACACATTGTTTTTTGATAATTACACTTAAGAGTCATTCACATTGAAGCGAAATATTTGCCAGGTTCACAAATTATACAGTCTGAGTTTAGTGTTTCTTCTGATAATTTTTTGTTTGTAAGACATAAAAATAAAATAAAATGTTAGCTTCCTTGCAATTTAAAATGGAATTGAAATAAGTTATAAAACCTTCTTTTGACATGGCAACCATTTTGCTGAAGACATGTGTGTTCCCTGTCCAGCATGTTGCGAACAGCTTGCCTAACCATTCCTCTGTTGCGGCGCAGGGATATCGCTTCGGCTCTGACACATGCCTCTACTTCTTTAAGGTTGACCGGTGATGTTTGGTATTCAGATTTGCCTTTTCATTTAACACTTAGTATCAGATGATTAATTGCTTACCCCAGAGTTAAAAGAATTATTTTTTTCAGGAACATTTTGACAATTGGTGTGATGATAATGACTATTTTAGCTAAACCAAATTTACATGTAGGATGCTAACTGGTGAGATGCATTTACTTTTATGGGAACTTCTTGTCAATAGCTTGATGAGTCTGTGATATGGCACTTCCAGGTCAGGTCGGTCGTTGGTCCAATCACAGAGCATCAAGTCGTGACGGGTTTCCCGGAAACGCTCTCTTTCGTTCCTGTATGTTATGCTGTCCACTTCATTGTAATCATGTATTGTCTAGTTCTTCAGTTTACAATGTTATCATGTATCGGCCGATATCGTCTATGTCTTCGTAATAAAATGATTTTAACTATAATATTGGAGAACTGTTTCATCTTTATCTACGTGTATGTTAAAACCAGTATTATAGCCACGTTACTATGGTGACACCAGAAGAGCCACATTACATACATGTGTAAATCCCATTGGAATGACAACTTACACAATTTGCCACAGTTTGCTTATTTACATGTACCAGTCAATTATATTACTTTCATTTTGTGGGAAGTTAAACTAGATTAACTAGGCCATATACATGTACAGGGTGTCCCAAAAGTCTATGCATGACTTTGAAGCATTGTAGTTCACAAAATATAAGTCGTATTGAAAATATGAATACATATTTAGAAAGAGGAGATGTGGGAAATAATTTTGATACCAAACATTAGACTAACATCTGTTTGTAATGCCACCCTAGAAGTAAAATATGAATTACTGCAAAAATGTAATTTTATACTTCGGAGGAAAATAAAGTTCATAAATCCATACCCAGACGGGTAGAGTTGGTTACACTGAAAGTGATCCGTCAATTGTTATATTTAAAATTTTACATTACAGTGATCCCATCATAATAACAAACTATATCACACATAGTTTTCGTTTCTATAGTGAAATCTAGTTTAAATGGTTTCCATTTATACAGAGACGTGTGCTAATGCAAAAACACAGACCTAAAAAATTGAAAAACGTAACAGAAAAGTGAACACACACATCACACAGAGAATAGATCTCTTTGGACTTTTGGTTACTGCATGTCTTATGACATCAATGTGACTTGTTGATCTACCAGTCCTTTTTCTACCACTTCGAGACAAATCATGCACAGTTCCTGTGTTAAAAAATGTATCCACCAACTTAAGATTGGATATTCCTCCTGGTGCGCATTTCACTTTAAAATGTTTTCTGAGCTTTTGTTGAGTAAGTTGAACAGAATTTGTTTCAGCGTAGAACCATACAATTTGCGGCATTTGCTCTATGCTGGAAACCATCTTGAATGAAGACTTTTGTTGTGCAATGTTGTCTACTACGCCTATTTATGTTGTGAGTGACCGAGTTTGGTAATAACATTATTGTTGCAAGGTAAGCAGCTGTGACTAATGCGCAACGTTGATTTCATACCGTTAATTTATGCGCACCTGTTTTAGCAACAATGTGTGGTACTTGGTATGAATGGTTCTCACACGGCTACAAACTTTCAACCAGTTTTATAATGTTGTGGGTTCACCAATAGGGTTGTGTTTGGTATCAAAATAATTTCCCAAAACTCGTCTATCAACATATGGTTAAATTTATACCATATGATTTATATTTTATGAGATATGAGTCTTCAAAAACGTGCATAGACTTTTGGGACACCCTGTACATGATCACGATAATACAAGCTGACCCTACATCCCAAACTTCAAGTTGAGTATACCTGTTTTTCTTCAGATGCACTAGACAGCTCCTCACGATTCAAGAACTCTTCCAAGAAAACCACACTGGCACCTTGCAGGAATTCATCTGTTCTCTTCAAATCCTGGACATTATTTTCAAGGTATTTGTCAGATGCAGTGGCAAGTTGTTTCATTTCATCATCACTGTCGCTGTGGTTCCTGGCTAGAATTGATATCTGAAGGGTACAATATTGGTTTAATTGATTGACTATTACGGTCAAAGGTGTTTGTGATGTATCGATATGCAGCATATTAAAAGGGGGACTTTTATTTGCAGGTGAAGTCAATTATGATAAATGACTCATAGGTGTATGTATAACAAGAGTTAGGTGACAGCATGGCTGAAAATGGAGGAATTGTAATAATAGCCTAACAGTATACAAACCTAGACTATTCACAAGTTTATCAGCGCACACTTTTGGAACTGTATTTTTTTCCAATCTTCACATTTGAGCACCCTCGCAGGGGCCATGTTTAAAACAGAGAAGCCATGATGACCGAGTCTAGGGGCTATACTAACCTTAAAGGCATCTCCAACTGACATGTGGTCATCGTCGTAGCTCTCACTAATGAATGTGCAGCATGTTTCGCACACGCTTTTAAACTGCATATAACAAGCCATGTCAAGTATATCGTAAGCCGTCTTCAGGTTGATCTTCAGGATCCCTGTGTAGGCGAACTCTAGTAGTATCTCAAAGATTTCTGCATCTCCGTCTATATTGATTTCTCGCTGAGAACTTTCTTTGAATCCAGATGTGAACATGGCCAAGTAATAACTGCTGCTAGCAGCGAGAACAGCTCTGTGAGCGTGGAAAGACTGACCACCGACATTGACGATGACATCGCACAAGTGGTTAGAGTTCCGTAATTCATTCAAGGACTGAGCCAACAGTTCTGGATATTCGTGATTGAAAGTCATTTCTTTCTTAAGGACAAATGATCAGGATGAAATACAACTCTTTGGTCCTGTTAAATTACAAAAACAAGAATAAGAATGTTTAAATTTTCAGGTGCTTGGGTATGGGAGTGGCCAGCTTTTGGAAACTGGGAGGGGGGGGTCCGACCATAGTTGTACTGACGAAAGGCATGATGTACCGACAATTTTTTTACAGACTCCAATTTTTTTTGTCAAACTTGCACAATTTTTGCTGACCAGCTGAAATCTTGATACATGTAAGTGTGGGGGGGGGGCGGTAGGGATGAAGTTGTCAGCATAAACGGCAGAAAAAAAATTGCATGGTCAAAATCGCAAATCTACCGACGGAGAGTCGTTTTTACCGACGGTGTTATTTCAGGGGGGGGGGGCCAAGACCCCCTGGGTACACCACTGGGAGTGGTTAAGACACTGATTGGAGTGTTGGTGACAATTTTGAAACTGGAACATTAATTTAGAGATATTAACGACCTACAATGTAATACGCTCATTCATATTTCGACGATTTGAATGTGGTTTTTCTTTGTTTGTTTTTGGTTTAGGGTGGGGTTTATCAGGGGTAATACTATTAAAGTGGTCATTTTTGTGCATTAAATGCCAAGTTGAAACTGTTTTGCATGTTTTTAAATTCTCAATTTGTAGCTTCATCACATACATGTAGACCGATACGCATTTTAAGAAATGTGTTATTATTTTTGTGGTAGCTGATTCTAGTGAAAAAGCGCAAAAATATGTAGCACAAAAATGTTCACTTTTACACCAAAACAATTGAGTATATTTAGTCTCATTTGAAAGATAATTTATTGCTTTTAATAGTATCCGTGTAAGAAAAATTATAAATCAAGTTGAGATTACTTACTATAACTCGTCAATTACAATTAGTCAGGGGTGAAGGGGTGAGGATGCATGCGGGTGGAGAATGCATGCGGGTGGAGGATGCATGCTATGTATTTCCAATGGGATGGGCAATATACAGTCATCAAAAAAGTAACTATACAGGCAATAAATGGGCTTCTAACTCTAAATATATATAATTAGAAAGTTGTTGACAAATTAATCTTCTTTAATATGAGATAAAGTGCACGCTAGGATTGGGTGATTATTGAGGAAGTGAGACTCCAAAATGTAAGGTGAAGTCCGATTTTCATTTTCACATTTTTATTTTCTACATGCTGACCCATCTACAGGTACCTTATCAATACCAGTAGTGCAATTGGGAGATGCATGCGCAGGTTGGACGGTCGGTCGTATTGTTCCGATGGATCTATCCGCCACACACACACTACAATGTACCTGTCATACTCTCCCCTGTGTTGAAATGTAAAATGTGAAAATGACTGTGACTTTACCTTACATTTTGGATTGTCACTTCTTTAATATTCAACTAATCCTAGCGTGCAATATCTCATATTAAAGAAGATAGATTTCTCAACAACTTTATGATTTAATATTTTTAGGAAGGATATATATTTTGAGTTAAGTCCATTTATCAGTCACCTGTATAGTTACTTTTTTGATGACTGTATATTATGATTAACCTTGTGTATATTAGTTCATTGAATTATTATTTTGTGTGTGATTACATGTAGTATCATTATTGTAATTACCAAACCTTAATTAAATTACTAATTAATTACATATGGCAAATACCATGAAAATGTATCAAATGGCAGAGTACATGTATTACCCATTTCAAATGGTAACTGAGGGGACAATCTCTGCAGTGTTTAAATGACCAAAGGCTCATGAAAGTCAATTGCGAGTTTCCCGTTACATTTTTTTCTCAAAGTGATGAGGCGACTTTTTCATTATTCATTTCATTATTTGATAAGATTTCATTATTGACACGTAAATGCATGTTTGATCAACCTATATTGATACGGTTCTCGTTTAAATAATATAAAAACATGTTTTTAAGGTGCATATGCACATGGGTGTATGATTCGGGGGAAACACCGATGTTTTTTCCAGAAACGAATAAATGCATCAAAAATAATGTTCACGGAAGGTAGGTTTACGATTAATAAAGCCTTCCTTAGGTGAGCCTAGTTCTCAAAATTCATATTTTAAGAAAGTGAAAAATGTGTTCAAATGGATAAAACTGGCAACAATTGTGTTGAAAAATAAATAATGATTTTTGGGGAAATCTTGAAATTTTGACGCGGGTGAAAAAAAGTGATGCGGGCGGGTAACAGGAAACTCGATATCGACTTTCATGTGCCTAATGTTGAATGTTGAATATTTAAGTAACCATCATTTCCATTAAGGCTGGAAATTTCGGGCGGGCAAACGGGTACCCGCTCGTTATAAGGTACCCGGGTACCCGAAATAAGGTACCCGATATCCGAAATGTTAAAAAAAAAAGTGGGTTTTTTTCCTCTTTTTTTTAAAAGTCCAAAACAGGACTTTAGAATGACCCATATTTGAACCTAAATAACCCACATAATACCTCATGAGTCATGACCCACACCATAATAATAGTAACTCATAACTTAAAGATCCTATACTATTCTGTTTGCTATTAACTGATAATTTACTGAATTTACTGAAATTAGGTGGGCTTAAAATGCTTGTGATATGATATCATCATCAGATGTATATTATCAAATCTATTCCATTACATTGTAAAGTTGCAGGGATCCTGTCCATCTTATCTAGTGAAACCTCTTTGTTTTTTTGTAACACTATGATAAGCATAGATAGATTCATGGGTTTACATTCAAATGTATGTCTTTGTTTCTTAATTAATTGTGACACCAAGATAGAGGTTACATGGAAATTATATGGGGGTCACACGAGGGTTATGTATGGGGTCAATCGAGGTCGTTTAGGTGACAACAAAAAAATTAATAGAAGAAAAAAAACAATTAATAGAAAAAACAAATACCCGAATTCCCAGCCCTAATTTCCATTGCGCTCATTCGATCCATTGATATTTTCGGCACATTGTTTTATTTTGGAACTTTAACCAGGGTGGGAGGTGCTTTGACCATAGAGTTGATCATCAACGATTTTACTTTAATTTCACAATTGTTTTATTGCCATAGTCTATTGATGTTTTTTTATAGTTTATTCCTTGCTTTATACTAGGCTTTGGTTAGGCTAAATTGATACCGCATGCGATGTGGCATAGAATATTTTAAATAGATAGCAAGGCATAATAGGCCTACTGTTATATACCCTTCACACCAACATCGGTTAGTATGCGTCGTTCTTAAAAATCACGCACTATGGATACCCTGTGGAGAGTATAACAGAATTACTCCGAACTTAATAGTCTTAGACTTTAATAGAAGACTGTGACATTGATAGGGATGTTCATATCATTGACTATAGAGGGCGACATTGTTTTTGAAAAAAGTTGTCCAAAATATGTAGAAAACTCCATGTTTACCTCTTTTAAATCCAGCGGAAAAGTACGAATCAAGCTGGGTGTATTCACTGATGTCTAAATAACCCCACACAAGCAACTGGACATCATGAAAGTAAACCCTTTTTACCTACATGTAAGTGATTTAAAAATGTGCATGACTTGCCCAGTTTTCAGCAATATGAGGCAAACTACTTTTGGTTAGAACTTTTTTATTATTCAGCCTGCAGACAAGGTTAAACCATAATTTTTTATTGTAAAGGACTTTGTTTCCATGTATTCCATTTTCAAAGAGATAATTTTATTTTCAAAATTTTATGAACATGCCTAACATTGACTTTGATTGAGGATACTGCCATTGAAGTTATGACTTTTATTATAAGCATATATTACTTGGTGAGTAAACTATTAGTCTAATTATTATATATGTATAATAGTAATACGCTTTCATAATGTAATGATCAAATCAAATAAGGCTATATAATAATAAGCTTACTTTACTTCCTAGACCTAACTTCAGGTCCCTCAATTGGCTAATTGAGGGACCTGACAAACGTTGGCCTGTTTAGGTCTGTTCAAAATAGGCCTAAAATAACCACATAGCAAACAAGAAAAATACTCAATAACCAGAACCTATGCTTTACAATGATATGTCCTCCTTAAATAGTCCAAGCATACACTTGATCCTTGCATTTAAAGGAAAATATGGGCCACTTTTCATATATTGCTAAATTATTTTGACCAAAAATGTACATGTTCCAATTTAGCTATAGTAAAAGATGCACAGTGTTACCACCTAGGCACTATGAAAACTCTCTCATTGCTTGCGTGGTAGATTTCGATCGCGACAGGAGCATGCGCAGATGCGATTTTTGTGTAAGTGGTCTGTGATTTTGTCAATATTATATTTTTACTGTGATTTGTCGATCTGCATTAAATGCAAAAAGTAACAACGCCCCCGGCTGGACTCGAACCACCAACCTTTCGGTTAACAGCCGAACGCGCTAACCAATTGCGCCACGGAGGTGATCATTACTAGGCTGTTTTGGTTTGTCATGTTCACCCGTACACTTCCCCGTACACTTTCTTGCAAAGTCGGGCATCGTTTTTTCTCAAATGTTGCTTGCATATTGCCTTTGCTGTCGCCTTTAATACATGTGCTGTTACTTGAACTTGGAACCAACGTTTAATTTGAACTGTCTATTTTCAATAAAAAAATACTCCAATACGGGAAAAAAATCAGAAAAGCTCACAGACAACAAATAAGAACATCGTTTTACTCGACCTAGAATTTCAATCAACGGATTTCAATCATCGGCAAAACCCGATGATGTGAGTGACGTCATTTAATGAGCTCATTAGCATAATTTATGTCCGTGAAATATACAATAGGGTTTTGGTAGTGCTAGGTGCTTTTTCGGCCATAGACAAAGACAAACAATATGGCCCAATGTTGGGTAGGCCTAATTCCATTAGCAAATGCTATTATTTGAGCAACAAATTATTTTTGTTAGTACATGTAGCACAATTCAAAATGAGCCCAATTCACTGTTTGCTGACCAGATTGGCAACAATGTTTGTCAGAATTTTCATTGTGTCAACCATGTAGGTACTTTACATAATCTATCTAGATGATAAAAGATTTGGCCAGACAGCATGAACCGACATTCCTGACAACAAAAGGGAATTGCACCTGGACTATAGTACATTCAATAGAGTATAATAGCATGATAATCACCGCTCATAGCATCAAGAGTATTAGCTGTCAAATAAATATAGTCAATATTTGAAAATATTAAACACAGTTTATACTTAACCAATCATATAGATTACATGTGGTCATTTGATAGAAAATGGGAGGGGCATTTGACCATTCTTCATGGGTCAAGGGTTATGGCCTCTGGATATTTTCATTCATAAATATACATGCCAGAAAAAAGATGTGGTGAGAATTCTGTTACCTCTGAAAAATAAAAATATTTTTTTCACCATCAAGAATTACTCCATTTTTCATGAGATTTTAGATGCTAAATGATAAATACCAGTGATAACTGATTAAAATATGTTGAGGTGGATGCCAGTAGATTAAAGTGGATTTTACAAGGGCCATACATTGACAATGCAGAAATTGTGACTTGGGTAAGTACACTGGCAACTTAGTCGCAGTAACATGTGTCTCAGGACTTATAGTACTGAGTCACAGAACGTTACTATGATGTGACTTCGGTATTTAAGCTTTAATGAGCCCAAAATTTACAAAGTAAAACTTCTGCAACTCCTAGCATTGTCCAAAACCATTCTTACTCACCCACAATGACATGGCTGTTAAGCTAAGAATCACAGAATTTGTTTGAACTTATTGATTACAACGATATTACACTTACATCTGATAAAAATAGTAATTTAAATCCACTTTTATGCCGATTCGGGTCGGCTAAGTTCACTTTCGAAGATACTAAAATCTGCGCATGCGTATTCTCAAGTAAACAAACGATGACGTTAGGCCTGGGCGAAATTATTATAGCGTGACAGGCGATTTTGTTGCACGTAAAAAAATTGATTTTTCACCCAACTTAATCTATATTGATGAGATAACAAGATAATCTCATATTTATTCATTGCAAGGAGACATTCAATTGTATTATATTATGAATAGTTACCACATGTTAATTACGGATACCTCAATCAATCAATGCAATAAACACCCTGATGAGCCCAATACTGCTGGGTGGGAGTTTGTTTACAAATACGCCCTCACGTGTACGACCTCTGACATTGTAATTTCATCCTTCCGGTTTTGTTTCGGACTTAGTTTCAACACGGAGGAAATTGGCGTGTGGAAAATTCTTCAAATGCAACGTTTTTGAACAATTATCTTCATTTTAAATGGTATGTACATCAAGGTATGAGTCCATACAATTGATATCACTTCGAAAATCGTTTGTGAATCAAATACTTTGGTTTTTACACCGTTGCAAAAATCTCATTGCTTATTTCCGTGTATCACTTATTGCTAACGTTCTAGGACTTAAGAATCAGTAGTTGATAATGTCCAGATGTTATAACATTGTTAATGATAGATGAGATTCGCAGGTCCTATGTTACTAGGTCAGGACTAGACCCAATGGTGGCTATACTATCGTTCATGCTTCACTATACTATAGCCACAACACCCTCTATAGACACACGACGTCGCGAAAATCACATTTTTAATATTGAGGAGAAAAATCGGCAGTGCTGACACTCTATGTGAATTTCGCGACGTGAACAGTCAATAGGGAGTTTTGTGACCCTAGGTAGCCAGCTACCTAGGACAGGTCACTATTGGGACTAGGTCAGGACTACTGGCAACTGGGACTTTGGCGTGTATTTACTTCCAATCCAACAACAAAACAAAAATGAATTATATATTATAACCATTTAGTTACTACTTACTGCTAGTCAGCTATACTATTACAAATTAATCCTACCAATACCTAGTCCGAGCTGGCTCAGACGTAGTCCGGTAGGATCACTGACACTGTGTGTGATCTCCTCTCCACGAAGTTGAGCATGCATGCATGTGCAGGGAACGACACCACGCTACGTACGTGGACGAGCTAAACAGTTAGTAGCAAGGAACTATTCTCTACCTGCGGGATTAACTTCTTGTCCTCTTTTCATCAGATATTGTAGTGGTAAGTAAGACTTGAATGAACCGATGAATGATTCAATGAATATGAACCGTTCCAATCCGGAAATATAATCGAAGAAATGAACCAGCAGAACTAATTTCTTTTTTTGTATGGTTCAATTAAATGTTAAAGACAGCTCGTAACCCAATACGCCCTCTATGGTCAATCAATTCAACATGTCATTGCCAGAGGGGTTACGGCCCAACCCGGTGTTATGGTACAAAGGTCGATTTAAGTAAGTCTTATGATTAGAAAGGTCAGGAAGTTGTGTTTAACCAAATTAAGTGTTCTATTATAACCCAGACGTTTGCAATTGGAGGCCACCATGTCTAAATATTTTACAGGTAAGTCCTATGTAGTTGCTAAGGGGTCCTATGAGGCCGAGGGTGCATGTCTGTGAAGGGGGTGGGGGGGGGGGGGGGGGGGGGGGGGCATAACCGACCATGTAGTTGCTAAGGGGTCCTAACTGCAAGAACCTTTATTTTGCCCAAATGGTGGTATGGTTTTGGTAGTAGTGTGGTGCATACCGTGCATGGTGCCCAGGTCACGATGTCAATGGTGGATTGTTGGTGGTGTGTGCCCCAGTAGAGGGATCATGCTATGGTGTGGTGGTACCTCATATAAGGTGCTGCCAGAGATACTGATGGATGTACCGCCTACAAAAAAAATCGTAAAAGTGACCCAATTTTTTTTCAAGTCTTGATAAGTGGGGTGGGGGGGGGGGGGGGGGATAGATAGCGATGACGTTGTCCTAAAAAACGGCTGAAAAAAAATTGCATGGTAGAAATCGCAAATCTACCGACGGAAGCTCAAGTTTACCGACGGGATATTTCAGGGGGGGTACGCCACTGATGTTAATATGCATAGGCCTAGAGTTGGTAATTTCATTGGGGCATGCCTTCTGGCAGCTCCCCCCTCCCTCTATTACGCCACTGATGTGGTGCTCATTGGAGGAGGTGGTGCTATTGTAGTGGTGTGAAAACCGGGGTCCTATAGTGGTATAATACCCTGGATGGGTGATCTTGATTGATCGATTGATCTGTTCCATTTCAGACTGTATGTACGACGCCTCATTTGTGGTAAATAAAGATATCAAGGCAGCCTTTGATGATTATGGATACATCATTGTCAGGTACTTATAGGCCTCTATCTAACTCTTGAAAACAAGATCATTTTGAATAGTTTAATCGAAGGAAGCTGTTATAAACATCGTATGTTACTTTTTAAACACTCCGTGGCTTGGCGGGGCTGAATTTGAACCCTGGAGAACCAAGCAGCAAAAAAAAACCCCAATAAATATGGCCATTATATGGGTAAAGTTGGCGTTGCCATAAACCACAAAAAAGAGTTCTTTTGGTGTCAAATTTGTGAAATCCTTATAAAATGGGGTTTTTTTTTCTCAGAAAAGAGTGTCTTCAGACGAGGGGGTGCTTAAATTTACAAAAACAATAATGTTGTGTGTGATCAAGGCTGAGAATGGTGGCTGGAGGTACCTTTATTGCATACGGTACCCAACATATGGGACTGCACCTCCCAGGGAAGTGGTATGTATGGACTACATGTCTCAGTGAAGGTGTCTTTGGCATTCATTCCTTCAGGGATATCACTTGCATCAACAAAAGACCTGTGAAACGACACTTCCAATCTCGACCAGGGGGGTTCACACCCCTCCCCCTGGCTACTGAACCATGGTTCCGGGATAAAGATAAATATGTTTCGAGCAAAGCAAAGAACTCTAGAAACATGCATATTTATATTTAAGGGAATAAGAAAGAGTACCTCCTCAATTATAAAAACATTCTGTTAATATATTCAATTATATCAGATCCATATTGAATACCAAAGAGCTTTCAATCCTACGTTCAGCTCTGTTGAATAAAGATGGTGAAGAGTCACGCCTATGAACTCAATAAAACAGAGGATGGTCGCAAAGTGAGAATGTGTCTCTGGAATCATCCCGGAAATGACGTCACTGGAATGGTGGCGCGCTCTGAAAAAGTAGCAGGAACTATGGAAAAGGTAACTAGAGGGGGCCGGGCAGACATCCCTGCCATATAAAGCCCCACCCCAACCACCCCCATGATGCCCCACAAATGAAATGACAAACTCTATACACAAACAAATTGGTTATGCCCGGATCACAGGCCTGTATCCCCTCATACCCCCACCCCCGGCAAATTGAAGTCCCTAGTTACACTAATGGCTGTGTTACTGACTCAATTTTTAAGTTGGGGCATGGCCCCCACTTTTGACAACCTTGTTACACTTTGAAACATAAATAAAAAGAAAAGTTAAAATGGGCAGTAAAAAAACCATATTTGCTTGAAAATGCTCTTTCAAAACATTTTGACATCTAAACCCTCTGTAACCAATAACCATGGTAATTTATACAGCTTCTTGGTGGTGAAGTTTACCATTTCTCCTCTAAACTTATCATGAAAGACGCCCGCACAGCGGGAAGACACGTCTGGCATCAAGACTACGGGTAAGATTATGATCAAATGAAGAAAAGAGGCTCTCGAGGGAATAATTCTGTAGTAATACCCTTCGCAGGTAAACCTTAGTAAATGGTCTTTTACAAAATATAGTGCAACCGTGTATGAAATGGGTGACAAGGGTATGACCGGTGAATTATGCCTTCTCGAGCAGCACAACTTTGCCTGTTTTAGGTAATTATTAGCACAAATCTAAACATTTCTGGCTTAAAGGCATTTGTGTGATCTCTTCCAGGGAGCACCCTCTATTCATGATTTTTTTTTTAGAAAGTAGATTTTCTTGCAGATTTACATTTCGGATGATAATCATGAATATATTCCAAGTTACAGAGCAACACGATTCCTAATTACCCTCAAAATCATAGTTTTAGAGTGACTTTAGAGTAAAAATAAGTTGTCGGCGCAGACACCGACAGTTGATTTTCACTCTAAAACTATGATTTTGAAGTAATTAAGAAATGTATCGCCCTGTAACTTGGAATGTAAGTACGATTTATGATCAGAAGAGTAAATCTGCAAGAAAATCTGCTTCCAATTTTTTTTCGAGGATTGAGGGCGTCCCCTGGAAAAGATCACATAATATGCCTTTAATTTTTGTTGGTGATAAGGCAACGAAAAGAAGGGGGAAAAACCTCTGTTCTACTGCCTCCGCCGACCCTTTATTTATTGGAAAATAGTTTGCTCAAAATGTGAATTATTTTAAAAATGTGAAATTTAGGGGAAAACTGGCCAAAATGTCACGAATTGGCTTTTTTAAATAAGTACCCAGCCCTACCTGAGAGTTCTGTTTGCCGTAGAATTAGAACAGGGAGGTTGTTGTTTGCAAACATACTTTGTGGCTATTTATTTATTCTATTTATAATTCTTTAATTACTTGACGGAGAAGTGTACCACCATCACACCAAGGTTATAATGAAAGATGCCAAGACAGGAGTCAAATTTGTCTGGCATCAGGATTATGGGTGGGTACCAGAATATAAAGGAAATCAATAATTGGTGATGGGTGGTGGTGGTGGCGGGGGTTGTGGACTGTGGCGGTGGTTGTTGTGGTGGTGGTGGCGGTGGTTGTGGTGGTGGTAGTGGTGGTGATAGTAGTTCCCCAAAATGATGTTTTCAGCAAAAGTTGCACTTTTCAAGATGGCGGGTTTTTTTTTTTTAATAAGTACCCAACCCTACCTGAGAGTTCTGTTTGCCGTAGAACAGGGTGGTTGTTGTTTTTGTTTGCAGCCTAAACATACTTTTTGGTTATTTATTTATTCTATTCTTTAGTTACTTAACGGAGAAGTGTACCACCATCACACGAAGGTTATAATGAAAGATGCCAAGACAGGAGGCAAATTTGTCTGGCATCAGGATTATGGGTGGGTACCAGAATATAAAGTAAAGCAATCAGGATTATGGGTGGGTACCAGAATAAAATCAATGGTGGTGGTTGTGGTGGCGGGGGTTGTAGACTGTGTGGTGGTGGTTGTGGTGGTGGTAGTGGTGGTGATAGTAGTTCCCCAAAATGATGTTTTCAGCAAAAGTTGCACAAAGATCCTATACGAGTTTGTTTGCATAACTCCACACACAATTAGGCGTTTTGAGAGATTGAAACACTAACGAAAAAGGAAAACGCTTGGCTACCAACACAAAGTGTCCGCTTTGCAATACCATGTTTACTTTTCCCAAAACAGTCACAATTCCCCAAAATGATGTTTTCCAAAAAGTGGCACACAACGATACAGTGAAGTTATTGACGTGAATGGTGAACACTTTTAGCTAGTCATGCATGAAAATAATCACTTTATTTTTTTATTTCAAATAAGAACCAGTGAAAGAAAGAAAAGACGTCCTATTACTTGCAAATAAAGACATAACAATTGAAACGAATTTTTAAAAAGCACTGGAGACGTCTTTGCAACTTTCTTACATACAATTTAAAAAAGTGCCACTTTTACTGAAAACATCATTTTGGGAAAATGTGATTGTTTTGAAAAAAGTGAACATGATATTGAAAACCTTTTGTTAACCCTTTACGTGTTTGGTGAGCTCATTCACTTAATAATTTCAGAAATATAATATCATGTTTATGATTTTCTTTTGAAGCTACTGGTATCATAATGGCTGCCTATTCCCTGACATGGGTTCAGTGTTTGTAGCTATTGATAAATGCACACAACAAAATGGCTGTTTAAAGGTAAGCAATCACCCAGGGGAGGGGACTTGTTTACAAAAGTGGATGTGCTCAGAATGGGTCCCAACAAAAAGCCTTACAGACCCATTGGATTTTACTTTTTTTCTTAAATATTGAATTATTCTTTAAACATTTCTTTTTTCTTCTTTTTTTGAAAAGTCACCAACAATTTTGAAGAGAAAAAAATTAACCCCCAAAATGACCGACTCTATCCGAGGGATTCTTTCGTTCACGCGTAGAACAGAGTTGGGGTTTTTTGTTACATAAATATGTTTTTTATGTCACCCAATACCTTTAAGTATTTCAATAATAGTTACCTCTGTTCTTCTCCCAATTATGTTGTGCTTCGTTCAGGTTTTATTCTAAAATATTCCATTTTCCCAATTTGTTTGCTGATGTTGACACCCTGTAGTGTAAACAATAGGCCCAAATTATGAAATGATCATGATGTCATATGTGACTATTTAAAATTGTTTCGGACAAAATGAGTGTGGGGGTAAATTGGAAAAGATGAGGAGTATTTAAAAAGCTAACAGCGCAATGTATTACTCGATTCTTATATTATATTCTTAGATTCTGAGATCTTCGCACAAAATGGGTCGTATTGACCATTTATCAGTTGGTGGACAATTACTCGATTTTTATAATATTATATTTTCAGATTCTGAGATCTTCATACAAAATGGGTCGTATTGATAATTTTCAGTTGGTGGACAATTACTCGATTTTAATAATATCATATTTTCAGATTCTGAGATCTTCACACAAAATGGGTCGTATTGATCATTTATCAGTTGGTGGACAATGACTCGATTCTTATAATATCATATTTTCAGATTCTGAGATCTTCACACAAAATGGGTCGTATTGATCATGTATCAGTTGGTGGACAATTACTCGATTCTTATAATATTATATTTTCAGATTCTGAGATCTTCACACAAAATGGGTCGTATTGATCATTTATCAGTTGGTGGACAATGACTCGATTCTTATAATATTATATTTTCAGATTCTGAGATCTTCACACAAAATGGGTCGTATTGATCATTTATCAGTTGGTGGACAATGACTCGATTCTTATAATATTATATTTTCAGATTCTGAGATCTTCACACAAAATGGGTCGTATTGACCATTTATCAATTGGTGGACAATGACTCGATTCTCATAATATCATATTTTCAGTTTCTGAGATCTTCACACAGAATGGGTCATATTGACCATTTTTCAGTTGGTGGAAATGACTTGATTCTTATAATATTATATTTTCAGATTCTGAGATCTTCACACAAAATTGGTCGTATTGACCATTTATCAGTTGGTGGACAATGACTCGATTCTTATAATATTATATTTTCAGATTCTGAGATCTTCACACAAAATGGGTCGTATTGATCAAGTATCAGTTGGTGGACCGAG
>CM069457.1:18017131-18105984 GCA_035610835.1 Ophiura sarsii | reverse complement strand
TACTTCCAGAAAATGTATACTTTTATATGGATTAAATGAATAATGACGAAGCTACGGCAGTTTTACGGAGGCTGTACCTGAAGGTGCACAGCCCCCTTAAATAAAAGATAGCAAAAGAATTCTCTAAAATCAGTAATATTATTTCAGGGCCCGTTGCCGCAATTGGTCGCGTGAAGCCAATTTTGCGATCTTGCGACCAATTGCAGCAACGGTGCATGAATGAATCGACTGAATTTAGTGGATTTGCAAATAATACGGCAACTTTATACAATTTTGCGAGCAGACGGTACTCAAAACAACTAGAATCAGCCCTTTTTGGGTCAATCTTAAATCTTGATACGGGATTCTCGGCCAAAATATGTGCATATTTATCTACTTATGTGATTGATTTTGTAAAACGATGAAATTTCATAATTTTTAAATTTTATTTGTTGACTTCATTTTCTTGACTAGCAGGGCACTCTATGTATATCTATCTCGTTGACTGAAACACACACTAATGAAAGTTCGTTGACCCCTGTACTATCCAATGGAAGTGCTTTTAACGCGTTCTTGTGATTTTAAAGTGGGTGCCACGGTAAAATGAAATGAGGTAACATGCTCACATCTTCAGACAATGTTTCTTGACACACTCTTAAAATATTTCATGTATTCAAATTCATTTTTAGGTTGTCCGTAGGAAGAGACCTTATGGCAGCATCCTTCGTGTGTGTAGTCAGTCTGTCTGGGGGGGGGGGTGTCTGTCAACAATTTGGTATACACTTTTTGTTTTATCCATTTCTTCTCCATACAATAACCAATTGCAACCAAACTTCGGTCATAGGTGCAACATGGAAACCTTCATATGTTAATGAGGTCAAAGGTCACATACCAATGTCAAAGGTCATCTGAGGTCAAGATGTAAAATTTAGTACACACTTTTTAGGTCGTCCGTAGGAAGAGACCTTATGGCAGCATCCTTCGTGTGGGGGGGGGGGGGGGGGGGGGGTGGGTGTGGGGTGTGTGTGTGTGTCAACAATTTGGTATACACTTTTTGTTTTGTCCATTTCTTTTCCATACAATGACCAATTGCAATCAAACTTCGGTCATAGATGCAACATGGAAACCTTCATATGTTAATGAGGTCAAAGGTCACATACCAAGGTCAAAGGTCATCTGAGGTCAAGATGTAAAATTTAGTATATACTTTTTGTATTGTCCATTTCTTTTCCATACAATGACCAATTGCAACCAAACTTCGGTCATAGATGCAACATGGAAACCTTCATATGTTAATGAGGTCAAAGGTAACATACCAAGGTCAAAGGTCATCTGAGGTCAAGATGTAAAATTTAGTATACACTTTTTGTATTGTCCATTTCTTTTCCATACAATGACCAATTGCAACCAAACTTCGGTCATAGATGCAACATGGAAACCTTCATATGTTAATGAGGTCAAAGGTCACATACCAAGGTCAAAGGTCATCTGAGGTCAAGATGTAAAATTTAGTGCACACTTTTTGTATTGTCCATTTCTTTTCCATACAATGACCAATTGCAACCAAACTTCAGGCATAGATGCAACATAGAAACCTTCATATGTTAATGAGGTCAAAGGTCATATACCAAGGTCAAAGGTCAGCTGAGGTCAAGATGTAAAATTTAGTACACACTTTTTGTATTGTCCATTTCTTTTCCATACAATGACCAATTGCAACCAACCCTTGGTCATATATGCAACATGAAAACCTTTATATGTTAATGAGGTCAAAGGTCACAAACCAAGGTCAAAGGTCATCTTGAGGTCAAGATGTAAAATTAAGTACACACTTTTTGTCTTGTCCATTTCTTTTCCATACAATGACCAATTGCAACCAAACTTGGGTCATAGATGCAATATGGAAACCTTCATGTTAATGAGGTAAAAGGTCACATACCAAGGTCAACGGTCATCTGAGGTCAAGATTTAAAATTGGCTGCATATGTAAAATTGTTTACATTTAAACAGATAAAGTACAATTGCAACCAAACTACCCATATAAACGGACGACCTATTTGGGACCGCTGTCCCTATTTTTTGTATTGTCCATTTCTTTTTCATACAATGACCAATTGCAATCAAACTTCGGTCATAGGTGCAACATGGAAACCTTCATATGTTAATGAGGTCAAAGGTCACATTCCAAGGTCAAAGGTCATCTGAGGTCAAGATGTAAAATTTAGTACACACTTTTTGTATCATTTCTTTTCCATACAATGACCAATTGCAACCAAACCTCTGGTATAGATGCAACATGGAAACCTTCATATATATGTGAATGAGGTCAAAGGTCACATACCAAGGTCAAAGGTAATCTGAGGTCAAAATTTAGTACACACTTTTTGTATTGTCCATTTCTTTTCTATACAATGACCAATGGACCTACGGCACATAATCTCCTGGCCACAGTTCGACATACGTGGGCGCACTTCGATCAGGCTGCGCACGCATGCTTGAACTCACAAAATACTGCCAACCAACAACACCAAAGCACCTGATTGGTCAAATTTAAACTGAAGCCTTTATAACGATCGTCACGCTGCGCCGTATCCACCAACGCAGTGCTCCCGTTGCGCCATAACCACCGACGCAGTGGGGCGCGATGGCGCGTGGAAAAGCTCATGAGTTTTTCAGTTCTCACGTTTGAGCACCAACCAATCAGAGCCTTGAGGTCGAGATGACGTAGTGCGCACAACAGAGATCCAGGGGACCGTTTTGGGGTGAGGTTGAGCAGGCGTACTTTACGCGAGCTCAACCTCATGTGAAGTGCGCGCATTGCAACTAAACCTCGGTCATAGATGCAACATGGAAACCTTCATATGTTAATGAGGTCAAAGGTCACATACCAAGGTCAAAGGTCATCTGAGGTTAAGATGTAAAATTGGCTGCATATGTAAAATTGATTACATTTAAACAGAATAAGTACAATTGCAACCAAACTACCCATATAAACGGACGACCTATTTGGGACCGCTGTCCCTATTTTTATAAATGCGATAGCTACTTTTTTGCAAAGCGCCCTCACAGTCCAAATTTGACCAAAATCAGCTATTACAAGAAAACGGAGGGGTTATATGAGACGAAACCAGCATAGAATGACATACTGTACCCTAAAACATGGGTATTGCCACCAAAATCAAATAAATTATACCAAAAATGACTGAGTTATGATCAAAAGTCTGTTTTTCCAAAATGGCCGACTTTTTGTGGTTTTTTGGCCGGGGCACCCTGGATTTCGCATTTTTTTCAATTTTGTTGTTGAAAATGTTGTCAGTATGCATAAAGTCATCAACAAATCATGTAGCAAGCGTGATCTGAAACTATGACCTAAAAATGACCCTCTATAGCCCACTCCTACTTTAAGGCCATGTGGGACGTTTAAAATCAACCTTTTTTACGGATTTCAAACATATCTTCCTTCTCCCCCCCCCACCCTAATTAGGAATGGTATTGCTCTGTAACTCAGAATATATTCATGATTTATGATCAGAAATTTAAATCTGCAAGAAAATCTACTTTCTAAAAGAAAATCATGAATACAGGGCGCCCACTGGAAAAGATCACATAATATGCCTTTAATGCTCTCAGTTTCAAAATTGTCACCACTCCAATCAGTGTTTTAACCACTATACTCTATTTGGCTTCCTCGGGACAGTGACGTAACTTAACAGGCGCAGCTTCTACGCACACGTATGTATCTTCCGCCATTCAACGCTCGTGTGTAGACACGAGTAGGCGCGCGCGGTATGATCTGCAATTAGTAGAATACGCGGTTACGTCACTGTCTCGTGATGGCCAAATAGACTATACCAAACCCAAGCACCAGAAAATTTAAATATTTGTTATTCTTGTTTGTGTTATTTAACAGGACCAAAGAGTTGTATTTTATCCTGATCATTTGTCCTTGAGAAAGAAATGACTTTCAATCACGAATATCCAGGATTGTTGGCTCAGTCCTTGAACGAATTACGGAACTCTAACCACTTGTGCGATGTCATCGTCAATGTCGGTGGTCGGTCTTTCCACGCTCACAGAGCTGTTCTCGCTGCTTGCAGCAGTTATTACTTGGCCATGTTCACATCTGGATTCAAAGAAAGTTCTCAGCGAGAAATCAATATAGACGGAGATGCAGTCATCTTTGAGATACTACTAGAATTCGCCTACACAGGGATCCTGAAGATCAACCTGAAGACGGCTTACGATATACTTGACATGGCTTGTTATATGCAGTTTAGGAGCGTGTGCAAAACATGCTGCACATTCATAATTTCGAGCTATGATGGCAACATTCAATCAAAGAAGATGTCAGTTGGAGATGCCTTTAAGGTCAGTATAGCCCCACCCTACCCCTTCCCCACCCTACCCTTCCCCACCCTACCCCTTCCCCATTCAGGGTTTGTAATATGCGATGCAGCACATCAAAAGGGGGAATTATTTTGCGGCTATGTGTTTTTCAAGATAAAGATGAAAATGGACAGAAACAAATAATAAGAATTTGGGGGTCATTTTCACTCATAAAATCTGAATGCCTTGATCAAGTTTGATAAATTTGGTGTCATGTGAAAGCTTAGAACATTCTCTGAGAGCACACATAATAAGCTAAAAATCAACCTGCTAAGTCTCCCCTTATGATGTGCTGCATCACGTAGCCAGGGTCACTTGTCAGGGGGGCAAGGGGGTATTTTTTCCGGTGATCATCAGTTCGACCCCGTAGCCAGGTTTTTCATGTAACTTTTTGATTTGCCGTCAATTAAGAAAATGACAAGCGAGGGAGGGGGGGGGGGGGGGGGGGGTAGAGCTGTTGCGTCCCCATACCGGCGTAAAAAACTGCAATTTTCCAACTAATTTGCCTGTCTTTCTTTCTCGTTTTATAAAGATTTTGACTGGAGGGCATAAGTTTCTGACTAGACGGCACCCTGCTCTCAAGTTTCTGACTTGGCAGCACCCTCACACCCCACACCCGCTCTACAAAAAACCCATAAACCCCCATAAGACCCTGCATGAGAGGTTCGTATGCCTGTACAACGTGGGGTGTTTTTCGTCTCCTTACCACATGCAATTCTTTGATTACTTTTGTGCACAGAGATATCAAAACCTATTTAGATTTACACCTACCACAAAAAGTCCCTGACCATGTGCTTTGATGTTGGCTAATCCAAAATCAATAATCGATACGACAAATCTGAGATGTACATTTTTTGTGTTAGGTGTATATAGGTTAATAGGAAGTATAACTTTAAACTAAATGGATAGAGGTACGAGATTTTGAATGAACAGCATCAATATATTGATACATCACAAACACATTTAACCAATTACATTTTAAAACCAATATTGTACCCTTCAGATATCAATTCTAGCCAGGAACCACAGCGACAGTGATGATGAAATAAAACAACTAGCCACTGCTTCTGACAAATACCTTGAAATCAATGTCCAGGATTTGAAGAGAACGGATGAATTCCTGCAAGGTGCCAGTGTGGTTTTCTTGGAAGAATTCTTGAATCGTGAGGAGCTGTCAAGCGCATCTGAAGAAAAACTGGTATATATCAGTACTTGACCTTTTGTTGGTTGTCTTGGTTTCATGAGCTTAAGGGGGGTCTGGGTTCAAAAGCCCCTATATAGGATATCGATTTCAACAACTTTCCCAAAACTGGACCGATAAGTGTTATATACCATAATATAGCCCATATCGCAAACTTTCAAAATTGACCTAAAATTTTGCTCTGGTTGCCATGGTAACCACACAGGGGCTCTGATTGGCTAAACACCGTTCCAGATGTAACTCAACAACGCTAAATAGTAGTGTGCTGGTATTTGGGTTGAAGGTTAACAATAACATTTCGCACAAAACAATGAAGCCGGATTTTTGATACCGTTGCTATGGTAACCAGGGGCCGACCAATCAGGTAATTTTGCATGCTAATTCAAATTTGGAAAAGAATTCTAAAAATCGGGCTTCATTATTTTGTAGCCCTTTATGAGCTTAATATGTATACCAAATATTATACAAATCCGACATTTCGTTTTTGAGTTATATCTGGAACGGTTTCAAATTTTCCGCTTTTCGAGGTTTTGAGATATCAGGGTTTAAAAATCACATAACGTAGAGGGCGCTTTTCACTCGTAAACTAACCTTCACATCCATTTTTTTTATGTTTGCAAAAATAATTATTGTAATTTATAATCAAAGTTTTGCTAAGATAAATGCAGCCAATTAATTGATTTAATATGTTTTATACTGTAACCATGGCAAATTGTTAAATATAGCAGGGTGAAAAAACAGTAAAATACATAACAAATACACCAAAATTACGAAATATGAATCAAATTTCATGGTAAATGTAAATTCAATATTTATAATACCATTTTTGAATATAAGATGTTTTACTAAACCTTTGATAATAATTTTTTCAACATTTTAAATTAAATATCACTGCTTGAAAAATATTACATGTAAATCCAATAGGAAACCGCAATGTTGATACAAATTTGCGTCACCGATATACTTTTGTTCAAACACAACATTAAAACGAAATGTCCGATTTCAGTCAAATAAAAAGCATTTTAAAGCTAATTATATTTTACTGCATATGATGTATGCAATATCTCATAATTCCTTACCTAGCCAAAAACACATATTTCTCAACCCAGACTCCCCCCTTAATATCACAAGTATGTTATTTAATTCATTCACCAATCATGATAACGGAATGAGCATGGATGAATTCACTTTAGCTTCATTTTAGCTCAGATCCAAAATTTGTAAGAAATAGAGGGTCTTTACAGAGGCTGTACATTTTTAATATCCTGATATCTGTATATCTACCTGTAGGTGCTTGAGATTGTCTGTAACTGGCTGATACATGACTGGGAAAACCGACACACACACGCACATCCCCTCCTGCAGAAGGTTCGTCTTGGACTGGTATCAACAGAGAATCTTAACAAGTTGATTGATGCAGAGATAATGGGTATTCCTGAATGCAAGGCATTGGTGGACGGTGTGTTGCAGCTTAAATCATCCAATAGATCAATGACTTTGTTGGCACTAGAACATCCGCAGATGTTCACAACCAGAAGTACTATTACCGTAAGTCATCTGGATAATGGTGGGAAAAATTGCTCCCGTTTATTCCAATGACTCAAAGTTAGAACCAAACTTATAGATTCAGGATGATTCCCTACTCTTAATGAATGAGTGTTACCTTTTACCATACATAAGTTTTGTTTGCTCTTCTAATCTGCCATACATAGGATCCATACAGGGGTTGAGATGAGGATTTTTAAAACACTTTCCACACGGCCATTGGTTTTACCATATTCAAAACAGATTTTTCAGAAACCTTTCCCAACTTTTAAAGTTTATCTCAAGACTAACTGAACCAATACTAAAAGCATGTTTGTATTGTCTCATGTTGATTTCAAATAATGGTAATGAAATTCAACAATTTTGACATTTTTGAACCATTTTGTCAACTTTTGGAATGTTGTCTGCAGACGCCTGCTGTGTTGAAAGTGTTAAGAACCAGGAGCTACTTTTTACTCAAATTTGGCCCTGTTCATTCACATATGTTCCTTTCCTTAGAAACAGGTGGTAAAACCAAGAAATAGGGTATCCTGAAGAAGAGTGAAACTATCATTAATTCATTGAATACATTTATTCCATAACACATACGTATGGTTCTCAACCTTTTTGCCCCACGACCCCTTTTGACATTCCTGGTCAGTACCGTGACCCCCAAAACATAAATTGAATAAAAACACCAACCGGATATCATAAATGAAACTGCTTATTTTGGATGCGAGCATAGCGAGCATGAAATTTTGCATATTTGAACGTTTCTTTTGGGTGTTTCTAAGCTTTTTTAAAGCTAAATGTAACACGGTTCCCCCAAAACCTATATTTATGAGCCCTTCATGACCCCCTGGAAAACCCCAAACGACCCCATGGGGGTCACGACCCCCAGGTTGAGAACCCCTGGATAGACTATGCCTCCCCTGGTATAGACTATGCCCTATGGGCTACCATACCTCTTTTGTAGAATCAAAATTGCTCTCGAGTCTCGGCACAGGTTATGGCATTCGCTTTGGGACCGAAAGGTCTTGTGTTCGAATAATCAAGAAATGGGTCTACAAATGTAGATGTGAATCTATTTACAAGTTTCTTAATATTATTTTTGCAGGCACCTATCTCAAGCTTTGCTGATGAAA
The DNA here is from genome assembly GCA_035610835.1 of Ophiura sarsii. Taxonomy (NCBI): domain Eukaryota; kingdom Metazoa; phylum Echinodermata; class Ophiuroidea; order Amphilepidida; family Ophiuridae; genus Ophiura; species Ophiura sarsii. Next base: position 18,097,749 of record CM069457.1, on the reverse strand, counting down.
ACATCTTTGAGTCATTGACAGCAGGCATGATCAAGTATTATGACTTAGCCACCCATCAATGGATATCCTTAAGACGATTTGCTCCGCTCCCTTTTGGTGGTTCCAATATTTCCATGGTAACTGCAAGTGGTAGATTATACTGTGCAGGAGGTCTCTTGCAATACAAGGAACTGGACCCTGATATGCTTTTCCGCGAGTCTGATTCCGAGTCCGAGTTTGAAGAATATGGTTACGAGGCCGACCATTATGTTCACATGTCCGTGGTTCAGAAAGATTTCTATCAGTATCACACTAAAGAGAACCTGTGGACCAAACTTGCTCCTATGACTAAACCTAGACACAGTTTTCGTATGGTCTATCTGAATGGCTACATATATGCCATCGCGGGATCCAACGAAAATAGTGTTGCGTCGGTGATGAGCGACATGGAATGCTATAGCTTGGCTGATAAAACATGGCATGTACTGTCACCGCTACCCGAGATCTTCAGCAGAATTTCAGCAATAGTGTTCAGAGGGAAGATCTTTGTTTATGGGTTAAAATTTGCAAATTATGGAGATCCTATATTACATAAAATGGTGGTGTATTATCCTGATACCAATACATGGCAGATTACACTATACGAACAGCAGGATCGTAGTTTGTTTAAGAGTTATATTGATTCGCCGGTACTCTTTGCTTATAAGGACTTGTGTTATCGAATATCATACGTCCATGACCCAAAGGCAGACCCTTCATCATGGGGTTTCACTGGACGATGCATTCCATCCGTCAACAGACTGAATGTTGAATCCAACGATGGCATTGTCACCGTCACTCTTGGTGAAGACATCCCTCAGGAGCATATACCACCGAATAGAATGGGTGCATTTAGAATTGATGATGACGTATTTGTGAGTGATAAAGGATGTGTGTATAACACCGGGATTAAGGTGGCTCAGGACCAGACGGAGGACGTCAACATTTCTCTATGGAATTCTTTTATAGTGAATAATTACCAGGACAGTCGGATAACATGCTTCACATTTGATAGAATACGACTGGAACAATGAAGCTGCCTTTGAGCCACGGTCTGTCGCTAATATCTTTCAGCAATTAAAAAATAACCATTTGATCGACTGACCAAACCTCAACATTTTTGGCACTTGTGGGCAACCAGAGCTCAAATTTTAATTTTTGAGCGCACCCAATTTCAAGGCAAATAAACACGTTTATGATGGGGCTCTAAGGCCAACATATGGTCAAGAATACCTTGAAAGTTAACACTTTCCACACGGTTATTAGTTTTACTATTTACAAAAACAGATTTTTCAGAAACCTTTCGCAATTTTTAAAGTCTATCTCAGGGGTTACTGAACTAATACTAGGCATGTTTGTACTTATTTCAATGCATTTCTCATAGTGATTTCAAATTTGTTAATGAAATCCAAACATTTAAAAATGTTTGAAACATTTTGTGCAATTTTGGAATGTCGTCTGCAGCTGCTTGTCTTGTGGAAAGTGTTAACAAAGGTCTAGTGCACTAAGGCAAAACCTCTAAAGGGCACGGCAATGGCCTTGATCGCCTTGGTAAAATTTGAGCCCTGTGGGCAACACAATTTGTTACCCTGGCCTTACTATCTTCACTATTTTATACACAGCCCCTGCAACCGCAATCAATGAGAGACTTAAATAAATATCATACCGTGACCAAATGTAAAACTTCATCATGGCGTCTCCGCTGACATAGCATTCCATTGGTCAACAGACTCAATGTTGTATACAACGATGGAACTGTCACTGATTTTCCAATCAAACCTAGCCCCATGCCTCCTGGCCTTACCTTCAGACAGTACAGATTATTGTAGGCATGATTAACTCAATGTGGTTGGATGTCACATGGGTATCTTATATGTTAGAAGAGCAAACTTGTGTATGATAAAAGGTCATTAATAAAATGTAGGGAATAATCCTAAATCGCTATCTTTGGTTATACCTATGAGTAAGCTATCACAAATTAGTCTAGTTCAAAGACTTCTAAAGGGTTCAACAAAAGAAAGTATATCACCTTGTTTATGTAATTTGTAGTAACATTCAATTTTCTTTTGACCAAACAGGCTATACTCTCCGCTATACTCTATTTGGCTTCATCTGGATAGTGACGTAACTTAACGGGCGCAGCTTTTACGCACGCGTATGTATCTTCCGCCTTTCAACGCTCGTGTGTATACGCCAGCACCTCGAGTAGGCGCGCATGTTATGTGATGCAATTAGTAGAATACGCGGTTACGTCACTATCTCGAGATGGCCAAATAGACTATAGATAGGCATTTAGATGAATCTTCTAGGCATAATTTGATACCAATTTGGTACCCTGAAGAAGAGTGAAACTATCATGAATTAGTTCAGTTCAAAGACCTCTATTGTATAGTTATTTAAAGTTACTCCATAATGCACATAGACTATGGGCTATCCTACCTCGTCACTGGTTATGGTTTTGAATCAAGAAATGGGTCTACAAGTAATGTAGATGTGAATCTATTTACAAGTTTCTTAATATTATTTTTGCAGGCACCTTTGAGATTTGAGGCATGGGCAGCAGGCAGGTTCCAGTACTATGACATAACCACCCATCAATGGATATCCTTAAGACATTTTGCTCCGCCCCCTTTCGCTGGTTCCTACATTTCCTTGGTAACTACAAGCGGTAGATTATACTGTGCAGGAGGTATCGTGCAACACGACCATCGTCACAGGTCTGTGTGTCTGAAAGATTTCTATCAGTATCACAGTAAAGAGAACATGTGGACCAAACTCGCTCCTATGAAGAGACCTAGAATCTGTTTTCCTATGGTCTATCTGAACGGCTACATATATGCCATTGCAGGATTAAACGATAATCGTTTGCCGATGAGCGGCGTGGAATGCTATAGCTTGGCTGATAAAACATGGCATGTACTGGCATCTCTACCCGAGATCTTCAGCAGAATTTGGGCAATAGTGTTCAGAGGGAAGATTTTTGTTTATGGGCTCAGGAATATTGCAAATATTGAAGATCCTATATTATATGAAATGGTGGTTTACATGTATCGCCCAGATACCGATACATGGCAGATTACACTATGTGAACAACAGGAATGTTTTAAATCTCCTGTGCTTTTTGCTTTTAAGGACTCATGTTATCGGATAGTATGCCATATAACCCCGAGAGACGCTTCATCATGTTGTCTACAAAGCATTCCATCTGTCAACAGAATTAATGTTGAATCCAACGATGGCATTGTCACTGTCTCTCTCGGTGAAGACATCCCTCAGGAGCATATACCACCAAATAGAGTGGGTGCGTTTAGAATTGATGATGATGTATTTGTGAGCGATACAGGATGTGTGTATAACACAGGGATTAAGGTGGCTCAGGACCAGATGGAGGACGTCAACATTTCTCCATGGAATTCTTTTACAGCAGCTAGCCTCGTCAATCAGATAACTTGCTTCACATTTGATAGAAAACGACTGGAACAATGAAGCTGACTCTGTGTTCACCATAGATTGAATCCTTAGGCCCCAAAAAAGTTTTGTTGCCTCAGAGACCAACCTTTACATTTCAAAATATTGTATGTTTTAGAATTAAATTTCACCCAAATTGTCAATATTTGAATATTTTCTGTTTGAATAAATAGTTTTATACATTATCATGCTAGAAACATATATATAGTAAAACTTTATCTTAACATGAACAATGACAGCCACAGTCTGTCAGTAATATTTGTCAGCAATTTAAAAAAAATGACCGACCGACCAGACCTCAATATATTTTGCAAATGAGGGCAACACATTTTGTTTCCTGGCCTTACCATCTTCACTATTTACACAAAGCCCCTGCAATGGTAGTGCTCAATGTGAAGACTGATAGAGGGACAAGAGGACCCAGTCTACACTGAATCCTTACCATCTTCACTATTTACACACAACCCCTGCAATGGTAGTGCTCAATGTGAAGACTGATAGAGGGACAAGAGTACCCAGTCTAGACTGAATCCTTACCATCTTCACTTCAAAATTAAATTGTACTAACAGTATTCTGAAGAAGAGTGAAACTATCATGAATTAGTTCAGTTCAAAGACCTCTATTGTATAGTTATTTAAAGTTACTCCATAATGCACATAGACTATGGGCTACTTTGTAACCTACCTCTTTTGCAGAATTAAATCGCTATGTACCGTGTCACCGATTATGGTTTTGAATCAAGAAATGGTTCCACAATCAAGTCTACATTACAAGTTTCTTAACATTATTTTTGCAGGTACCTATCTCAAGCTTTGATGAAGAAAGAAGCGCTGATGTATTGACAGCAGACAGGATCCAGTATTATGACATAACTACCCGTCAATGGATATTCTTAAGACAATTTGCTCCGCTCCCTTTCGCTGGTTGCTTCACTTCCTTAGTAACTGCAAGGTGTAGATTATACTGTGCAGGAGGTCTTGTGGAACACCAGGAATTGGACCCTGATATACTTTTCCATGACTCTGATTCCGATTCTGACCAGTATCGTGATCTGTCTGTGTGTCACAGAGATTTCTATCAGTATCACAGTAAAGAGAACCTGTGGACCAAACTCGCTCCTATGAATAAACCTAGACACAGTTTACATACATGTATGGTCTATCTGAATGGCTACATATATGCCATTTCGGGATCCAACAATAATGGTAATGCAATAAGTGACGTGGAACGCTATAGCTTAGCTGATAAAACATGGCATGTACTGGCACCTCTACCGGAGATATATAGCAGAATCTTGGCGATAGTGTTCAGAGGGAAGATCTTTGTATGTGGGTTCAGGAACATTGCAAATTCCGGAAATCCTGTATTACATAAAATAGTGGTGTATCACCCTGATATCAATACATGGCAGATTACACTATGTGAACAACAGGATGGACATACTTTACCCGGCCCTTTAAATATGTCACCGATACTCTTTGCCAATAAGGACTTGTGTTATCGAATATCATACCGCAAACCAAAGGAAAACTCTTCATCATGGCATTTCACTAAACACAGCATTCCCTCCGTCAATAGACTCAATGTTGAATCCAACGATGGCATTGTCACCGTCTCTCTAGGTGAAGACATCTCTCAGGATCATATACCACTGAATAGAGTGGGTGCATTTAGAATTGACGATGATGTATTTTTGAGCAATAAGGGATATGTGTATAACACAGGGATTAAGGTGGCTCAGGACCAGACTGAGGACGTCAACATTTCTCCGTGGGATTCTTTTGCGGCGACTAACCACGGCAGTCCGATAACATGTTTCACATTTGATAGAAAACGACTGGAACAATGACACTGCCTTTGAGCCACGTTCTGTCAGTAATATTTGTACACAAATTAATTTGATCCAGTGACCAGACCTCAACATTTTTGGCACAATTTGTTCCCCTAATCCTACCGTCTTCACTATTTACACACAGCTCCTGCAACTGAGCATGAGGGTGCTCATCAATGGGAAGACTGAAAAAACATCGTACAGTGTACAAGGGAAACTCTTCATCATGGCGTCTCCCTGGATGAAGCATTCCTTCCATTCATCAACAGACTAAATATGAATACCACGATGGCACTGTCACCGATTTTCCAATAAAACCTAGCTAGTAGAGTCATTTTCTTGGGTTTCGTGACCAATTTCTTGATACCAAAGTTTCTTAGTGAATTTGTCAACTAGAACCATTTTAAGAAAAAATGAGCTGCCATACACCTCTCAAAAGTGACGGGAAAGTTCTTTTATAGCGCAAATTCCAAAATGGCCGCCATACAGGGGCCAAAAAACTCAAATGACTTTAATTAAGCTGAAAAGCACACCAAATTGTTCGGCTGATCACAAGGATTCCGAAAAAGTATAGTTTGCCCTACTTCCGATGTTTGGTTAACGAGTTATCGGGTAAAACGTAAAAAGGTCGTTGACCTTTGCATATGGGGTCAAAATTTAAACTTGCTCCGATTTTGAAAAACAATATCTCATATTGTTTGTATGATCACAAGGATTCCAGAAATAGGTTTTTTTTTTTACCACCGGGAATATTTTGTGTAGGTCAAAAGGTCAAGGTACATTGCCCCACATAGAATCTGACCTTTTGACCCCTTTATAAGGTACAACAGACACTCTAGGTGGTAAAAGCTATCATTTCTGGAATCCTTGCAAGATTTCTATCAGTATCACAGTAAAGAAAACCTGTGGACAAAACTCGCTCCTATGACTAAACCTAGACACAGTTTTCATATGGTCTATCTGAATGGCTACATATATGCCATCGCGGGATCCAACGATGATATGGCGGGGATACCCGACGTGGAACGCTATAGCTTGACTGATAAAACATGGCATGTACTGGCACCGCTACCCGCGATCTGCAGGAGGATGTCGACAATAGCGTTTAGAGGGAAGATCTTTGTTTATGCGATGAGGAAATATGCCAATGATTCTATAATGTATAAATTGCTGGTGTATTATCCTGATACTGATACATGGCTGCTTACAATATGCGAAAGAGAGGAAAGCATTACTGTACCTAGTATGTTTCTTAAATCACCAGTGCTTTTTGCGTATAAGGACTCGTGTTATCAGATATTATACCATGTACCGCAGGGTCAGGAAGACAATTTATCATGGCATTACCCTGGACGATGCATTCCATCCGTCAACAGACTCAATGTGGAATCCAATGATGGCATTGTCACCATCGCTCTCGGTGATGACATCCCTCAGGAGCATATACCACCGAATAGGATGGGTGCATTTAGAATTGATGATGACGTATTTGTGAGCGATAAAGGATGTGTGTATAACACAGGGATTAAGGTGGCTCAGGACCAGACGGAGGACGTCAACATTTTTCCATGGGATACATTTATGAAAGCTATAGCCACGACAGTCAGATAACATGCTTCACATTTGATAGAAAACGACTGGAACACTGAAGCTGCCTCTGTCTGAGTTCACCATATACTAAATCCTTAGGCCAAAACAAAATGTTTGTGTTAGAGGACCGACCCTAAAATCTCAAACATATGGGTAACATTTCTTTTTAAGATTTAAATTTCACCCAAATTGTCAATATTTTAAAGGTGATCTTTCCAGGGAACGCCCTCAACATCGAAAAAAAATTGAAAGAAGATTTTCTTGCAAATTTACATTTCTGATCATAAATTGTACATACATTCCAAGTTACAGGGCGATACGATTCTTAATTACTTCAAAATCATGGTTTTAGAGTGAAAATAAACTGTCGGATAACACAGACAGTTTATATTTTCACTCTAAATTCACTCTAAAACCATGATCAGAAATGTAAATCTGCAAGAAGATCTACTTTCTAAAAAAAATCATGAATAGAGGGCGCTCTCTGGAAAAGATCACATAATATGCCTTTCATATTTTCTGCTTGAATAAATAGTGTTTAAACTATTTGATTATCATACTACAAAGACGTACAGACATAATAGTAACATTTTGTCTTCTTGTCAGTAATATTTAGTAGCAGGTCTTAAACCAAAGACATTTTTATTGCTGCAAAACAGGGGGCAAATAATATATGCAATTTGCCTTCAGATTAATTATCTAGATTAATTATGGCATTTCAGAAGAAGTTTGCCAATTAAAACCTAGTTCATGGTTTGTGTTTAGAAATAATATGAATTGAAATACTAATATTTAGATGTGGTTGAAATGATAAACTTATCTGTTGATGTATAAAAATACCACATTTGTTGTGTTTCAATTCACAATAATTTTAAATTTTTAACACAAACCATGAACTTTGAATATCATAATACATGTTTAAATGCCATGCAAGACCTGGTTCGTAGAATTGAATGGCAATACACAGAGCTGCCTATCCCTTCGGGTATATTCGTCTCAGAGTTGTGTGACAAAATCTACTGACATTTACATTTATTTTAGCATTCACTTTCACGTTCTTTCTTATCCATCTTAACAAAAACTCTGTTGACGGGCAACCCGACGTCACAGGTAGGCTCAGTCACACTCACATGTTGTTGGTTTTGGGTGTTTATATCCAAATGTTGGTAAAAGTTTTAGTGAATTTCAACAAATTTTGAAATTTAAAAAACAAAACACATTTTCAAATCTTTTTCAACATCTTCAAAAGGATTTGAAAAAGAAAAAAACCCACCTCATACAAATTGTTTAACATTGTGGGAATGGGTCGGTCAACCCCTAAACAAGTGTTTTTTGTCGTTTGACTTCCCCCCACCCCCAGATTTTGTCTTCCCCCTAAAGTATTGATGATGGTGCCTCCACATGGGTTCCATCACCAATAGCTGCCAGATGTTATTTATCATCTGTGTAGCACACCCATTGATAAACTATAAGTAATACAACAGGGCAGCTACTGCAGATAGCACATTTTTGCACTTGCATCTCAGTTATGTAAAAAGGTAATATCTACAATAGCTGCCTCATGTTATATACTAATAAGGGCGCTTTAGCTTAAAAGTATGCCCCTGTGTTAACACAATCTCCGAATGGCAGCCATTGCAGATTATTGCACTAAAACCCTCGATGGTAATCTAAAAACTAACATTTTGTTTTTTGAAACGTGAGTGCCCCCTCCCAATCCAGGTCAGAGGCATTCTACATAATCAAAGTGGTAGCTTTTTCATTTCCGTGTTCTATGCTCATAAATCTCTCAATTATTATATACAAATTTACAAAAGGTTGGCGTCGTCTGCTCGCATTTAATTTTCTTTAGCATCCACTTTCACGTTCTTGTCCTTCTGTGGGTCCAAAAAGTCTTTTCCGGCCATGTCCATGGGACTGGTGCAAGATTCTATCGCATCATTGGGAACCTACATGAAACAACAAACAAACACATTTTATTTAGTTTTTTGATTTCCCCTTTAAAAAGTTAAAGTATGATAAGGAAAGATATTGTAAACAAAAGAGATGGGATCCTGAGGGTATAGCACTTGATTTGATTAGGACCTCTTTGATCTCAAAAAACAAAACATATTTTGTGTGGTCTTTAAGTCACGCATGCTCACAGCATAAATTGTAGTTGTGGAAGCGATGATAAGGGAGCGTTCATAAATACTTTGGTGGGGTGTACAAACAGTTTTGATACTCTGGAAAGGGGGGAGGTGGGTCAAATAAGTTTTGAAAACCCCTAAAGAGGGGGGGGGGGGGGGGTGGGGGTTTCAAAAAGATTGAACACTTGTTAATGTCTAACATTTTCTGAGGGCCTCGCCCCCAGACATCTGCTTAAATATGCACAGTATTTGTTCATAGTTTCAATGAAATTAACAATTCAAACAATGTTATGTCGGCATACAAATATAGAGAGGGATCCCATCTGTAGTGCAAGTGGGTGAAGGGGCACGTGCGGCAGCCAGCAGCTATACCTGTCCACATTGTAGGTGGAGGTCAAATCTTAATGTAAAATAGTATAACTATATATTAACTATGTTTCTTGACCTTAACAGGTCAGAGAAATGTGAAGTTGAGGGGGGGGGGTCAAATGTATTTAAAGTAAAAGTATTTATGAACGCTCCCTAAATAAATAAGCTTTCCTTTGTGGTGGTTGAGTAATGAAGAATTCAACAATTTCCTTAACCCGGATTGAACCTATTAACTTCCCCCTGACCCCTTCCCCACCCCGAGACATGGATTATAGGCCTACGGTATTCAAACCTTATTCAATGGAGTATACTGTGGAAAAGGCGCTGCATTGATAGGGTCGTTGCTGGCACGGTTGTATGCAAAGATCATCACCCATCGATCGTCATCAGAGTCATTCCTGTCACTAGAATGCAATACATTACTGGAGGAGAGAAAAAGAGGAATTATGGGTTATATTCTGAAATGATGGACGCACATGAAATAATCCGGTGAACAAGTGCTGTAAGGGTTCTCAAAGCTAGTTATTTCTGCTCGCCAATAAAAGAAATACAGTGTGCATAATAAGTGAGTCATAAGGTTCTGCACTGGCTGGCAATTTCCAGTCACCCATGAAAAAGGGCGTTATGTTCTGTATGATGCATGCCTGGATGCATGCAGCATATCAAAAAGGTGTGCATCTGTTTGTGGGGCATCATGGGGGTGGGTGTGGGGGCCTTATGGCAGGGATGTCTGCCCTCTCTAGTTACGCCCCTGTGCAGTGTACAGGGCCTAAAAACATTACCTTTTCCATAGTTCCTGCTACTTTTTGAGAGCGCGCAACCATTCCAGTGACGTCATTTCCGGGATGATTCCAGAGACACATTCTCACTTTGCGACCATCCTCTGTTTTATTGAGTTCATAGGCGTGACTCTTAACACCATCTTTATTCACCAGAGCTGAACGTAGGATTGAAAGCTCTTTGGTATTCAATATGGATCTGAAATAATCGAATGTATATATTAACAGAATGCTTTTATAATTGGCGAGGTAGGGCCTACTCTTTCTTATTCCCTTAAATATGCATGTTTATAGAATTTTTTGCTTTGCTCGAAACACATTTATCTTAATCCTTGAACCATGGTTCCTTATCAGTAGCCAGGGGGGGGGGGGGATTGGACCCGGGGGGGGCCAGTCAAACATAATGGTGTACACAGGCGTGACCAAAAAAACGCGTAAAAAGGGGTGTTTTTTCAGTGTTGGACGCGTCACGCGCGTGACGCGTTAAGGGTATCAAAAACGCTGATTTTCAAGAAAAAGGGTGGCTTAAAATACAGGTCGAACGCGTAAAAAGGGGTGTTTTTTAAGTGTTGGACGCGTCACGCGCGTGACGCGTTAAGGGTATCAAAAACGCTGATTTTCAAGAAAAAGGGTGGCTTAAAATACAGGTCGAACGTGTTTAGGGTAACTTGTTTTGTTCCCCGTTCCCAGAAGAATGTTATCTCCGTTCTTATTTAGGGGTCATATTCTGGCAAGAACTTGTTTAGGGGTCAAAATTTGCAAGGAAAGCGCGCTAAAAACTTGTTTAGGGGGTGATTTTGCTTGCAGGGTAAAACTTGTTTAGGGGGTGTCTGGAAAAAATTTGGTCACGCCTGTGTACACCATTATGTTTGACTGGCACCCCCCGGGGGATTGGAAGTGTCGGTTCACAGTTATTTTGTTGATGCAAGTGATATCCCTGAAGGAATCAATGCCAAAGACACCTTTACTGAGACATATAGTCCATACCACTTCCCCGGGAGGTGCAGTCCCATGTTGGGTATGCAATAAAGCCTACCGCCAGCCATAGATATTGCTCTGCTTAGATATCTATGCCGCCAGCCACCATTCCCTGCCTTGATCACACACAACAATTTTTTTTGTAAATTTAAGCACTTACTCTTCTGAAGACCCTCTTTTCTGAGAAATACAAAAAAATATTTGTTTTAAAGGATTTCACAAATTTGACACCAAAAGAACTTTTTGTGTGGCATGACAATGCCAGTTACCCATAGTTTATTGGGTTTTTGTTGTTGCTTGGTTCTCCAGCCCCGCCAAGCCACAGCGTGTTTAAAAAGTTACATACGAAAATATGTTAATGTTTATAACAGCTTCCTTTGATTAAACTATTCAAAATGATCTTGTTTTCAAGAGTTAGATAGAGGCCTATAAGCATGATAAGTCTATAGCATAGCGCGCGAAATATTCCGACTTTACACCTATTTTTGACACGGTCGAGGTACATTTTGGCTCTAAATAAGCTTATAGCAAAGGATGTTGCATTTTGGGGACACATGCGCGCGAAATTTTTTCATCTGTGTACTTTTGACCATCATAATTCCATGATTCCTATGGTCAAATGAACCGACAGTGCCAATCTCAACCGACACGACGTCAATATCGCCCCCCTCTCTGGCTACGCCACTGCCCTCAACTACATTCCTAAGACCCTCATGAGAACCCTCACCCCCTCAACTACATCCTAAGACCCTCATAGAGCCCTCAACCTCTAAACTACATTCCTAAGACCCTCATAGAGCCCTCACCCCCACCCTAACTTCATTCCTAAGATCTTCATAGACCCCTCAACTAATTAACTCAGGCACAATGCATGTTCATGATGCAATTACACAGTGGTAGTACAGTATAATCATGAAAGAATCGTACTTCCATGATGATAATACAATGTCTTGGATAATGTAAGCCATTACTTTAGGCCGGTATGTACTGTATCTAATCTTGCATGGAGATAATTATTTGCGGGACATGTATTACATAGATTTCACTTAGCCTACACGAGACATGTCTCAAAACTGGCTTCACCAGATGGCATGGTTTGTGTCTTCAGCCAAATATGTTGTTATGTTTTAAAAAAAAAGAAATTTAAGACACGTTTATTTTACAAGACCATGGAAGTAACTGATGTCTGTTACTTCCATGGCAAGACATAGGCTACATCAAAAAGTCGCCCAGAGCCAGTAGCGTAGCCAGGGGGTGCAGGGGGGGGGGGGCGGGGGGGGGGGGGGGGGGGGGGGGGGGGGGGCAGAGTGCCCCCCCTGAAAAATAATTTGACCGGGAAATCGGGAAGGCAGTGGAAAATCGGGAAGGTAAAGGAAAGGAAAGAAAGGGAGAAAAGGAAGGAAAGGAAAGGGGAAAAAGGGAAGGAAAGGAAAAGGCAGTAGCGTGCACAAAAGGGGAAATTTGGCGGGTCAATTTTTTTTTGTAGCAGGACTTCGGCTAAATAAAGAAAAATGTTATAGAGAAAACTGATGAAACCCGGAGGATTGGCCAAAACTGTGGTGTGTTTTGTACTGCGCGACTTTTTGAGTGTGCGATTTTTTTTGGACCGTGCGATTTTTTTTGGACCTCAACCCCCCCCCACCCGCCACCGGGTCGAACTGGTGCTCACCGGGAAAAAATACCTTTGCCCCCCCCCCCCCCCCCTGACAAGTGACCCTGGCTACGCTACTGCCCAGAGCACCTGCATTTTATTAAACGATGGAAGTCTGTTACTTCCAGAGAGGTGAACAACATCTCTCTGATTAAATATATGTAAAATATTTAGACATGGTGGCCTCCAATTGCAAACGTCTGGGTTATGATAGAACACTTAATTTGGATAAACACAACTTGCTGACCTTTCTAATCAAAATCAAGACCTTTGTACCGGGCCGTAACCCCTCTGGCAATGACAGGTTGAGGGCGTATTGGGTTACGAGCTGTCTTTAACAATTGAACAATACCAAAAAAAAATGGTTCGAACCCATTTCTTCGATTTATATTTCCGCTTCCGGATTGTATTCATCGGTTCATTCAAGTCTTACTTACCACTGCAATATCTGATGAAAAGAGGACAAGAAGTTAATCCCGCAGGTAGAGAATAGTTAAGCTACTTAGTATTATTCGTTTTCCAATATGTTTTGGTAGCCTATTTGGCCTAGCCTAGTTTGTTTTTGATTTGTTGAAACTTGAATTGAAATGAATTGAGAGTAAATAGTAAGCTTATTTTACCAAGAAAGGTGAAAGAATAGGAGGTCTACTCCTTGGTCTAACGGATCAGACTTCAAATTCATAGTGTGTGACCTCCGTAGTATTAACGCTGAAGTACCAATTACAAGGTCAAGGAAAGATAAACAAGTATCATCATCATGATCCATTCCTAGCAGGTGGACAAATTCGCCCACTGATTTAGGGGCCAAATTCTCCCACCAAGACAAAATGCGTAATAAATTCACTATTTTTCATGTTTGAAACCCAAAATAATTGTTCCAATGGAGTGAATAACTGTTGAGGTAAGGATTATGTTTGAATTACGCAAATTCTGATACTTGTTGAAGAGATGAAGAACATTTTGTTATTTTGGGTTTGAGACTGAGAGGCTTGATATCTCCCAGCACTATATATGGGTGGATCCACTAGCCTATGAGTACTTGTGGCCACTGAAATACAAGGGATGTGTCAGAAACATCCATTCAGCATCAAGCAAAAGTTTGTCTATTGTAAAAAAGTTAATTGGTAGTGATGGGCGGCGCAACGATAATCGATAGGCCTACCATGGGATTTTTGTATGGGGTGAGGGGTGAGGTGTGGTATAGCTTAGGAAGGGTGTTTGTGATTGGGAATTGGTTAGTGATGGGGGATTGTGGTTGGGAGGGGTTAGTGATGGGGAGGGTGTTTGTGGTTGGGGAGGGGGTTAGTGGTGGGGAGAGGACGAGAGGTTGTGGTGGAGGGCAGGGGTTTGTGGTGGCAAATGGGACGGCCCTGGGGAGAGGGTTTATGGTGGGAAGGGGTGGGGTGTATAGGGTGTTTGTGGTGGGAGAGGGGTTTTGTGGTGGGGGAGGGGTTTTGTGAATGAAAGGAGAGGGGTTTGTGGTGGAGATGGAAAAGGGAGGGGGTTTGTGTTGGGGATGGGAGGGGAGGGGTTAATGGTGGGATGGGGAGGGGAGGGGGTTTGTGGAAATTGTGGTGGGGATGGGAAGGGGCGGGGGTTTGTGGTGGGGGTTGTGGTGGCATGGGGGTGGATGGGTGGGGAGGGGACCAGGGGAGGTTGTAGGGGTGGTTTAGATGTGGAGGGGGCATTGTGGGAAAGTGGAGTAGGTTTGTGGTTGGGGTTGAGTGGGTTTGTGCATGTGGGATGGGGGTGAGAGGGGTTTGTGGTGGGTGAGGGGATTGGTGTGTGTACACCAATAAGTACATAATAAGGCCAAAATAATAAAGTTGTGTTGCCCTCAGCGACCGACCCTAAAATCGTAAAAAAATAGGGTGTTTTTTTTAGATTTAAATTTGATTAAAAGTGTCTAAATGTTACTATTTCTTGCTTGAAATGAATAAGTAAGCTTAAATGTTTTTTAGACTATTGTCACACTAGAAACATTAGTTAAATTGACCTATAGACCATTTCAAATCCGAAAATATACGATCGGTTCCGAATGTTTCCGATAGCCGAGTGTTTGACACTCGGTTCCATGACCTGTCAGGTCCTGACAGGTCATGGCCATGTGCCGGAGAAAAACAACGTGTTTTTCACCCGTCTGCCCGTGTGGTAGATTGCGCTGGTGTTGGTGATAGATTGTATCCCTCACAAAGTTGATGTTGCGACATTTCAGTTACAAACACGAGTGAGATGAAAGAGATTTGGGGTAATATTTTCACTTTTTACCGTCTGCTCGATACATTTTGGAATTTGTCCGTCAGCGCCTTTGTTGATAAAAAAACAAAATAGTCTCGTTCCACGTTTTACTTCTCATGCGTGCACGCGTGTATGTAAACATAGGCGGACAATCAACTAGGGCAATGCTGTGAACGCGATCAACTGTTGCGAAGAACGCGCAACGCACCTACTCCATGTGACCTGTTTTTCCGAAGATTTCCGATCTCAATTTGAAATGGTCTATGGGCCTATACCAATTTTGTCTTGACACAAAGCATATATTTGTCAGCCAAAAAAATCAATGAAAATAAAATAATTGAAAAATATTTTTTAAAAAAAATAAAAAATCAGACTGACCGACCCAATTTTTAATTTTGGGCACTTGAGGGCAACACAACTTTTGTTGTTGTTGGCCTAAGCGTAGAGGATTCCCTGTTTGTTAATGTAATAGTGCACTTGAAGGATAGAAATGCCATTTTGTGTGTGGAAGCGCTACTTTTGGATTAACTGTAAATACTGGCAAAATGTCCGCTTGCCACAAAATGACTGAAATTTCATCATTTTTCTGGCAAAACGCAACCAAGAATTTTTTTGAAGCGACACAAAATATTTAGGTATTGAGTTAAACAATTGATATATGAAGGGTAGAATATGCCATTTTTAGTGTGGAAGCGCTACTTTTGGATTAACTGTAAATACTGGGAAATATCCCCACTTAGCGGGCATATTTGCCGGCACTGACAAATTTGCAAGGGCTGGACAATTCGGACACCTGCTAGGAATGGATCATGGACATCGATTGATTGATGGAATTGATTTTTAGGGAAAGCCACTGAGCAGCCATGACTTATGACCCTTAATGGCCCTTAAATGATTATCACGATTCACGGCACCAATTAAGAAATAAAAGTCTATCAAAGTGGTTAAAATTTGGTGTCCAAAACAGGTGTCTGATTTTGAAAGGCCACTACGAAGATGGTCCAATAATTTCTTGGGTATCATGCCAGCTTTTACAAATTTCACGATTACATTGCATTTTGAAACATGGTTTATTCCGTATAGGGACGATGATAGCCAGTAATATTTTATTGAAACATTATTGAAAAAAGGTTCTATGTGCGGACAAACCTCTTAGTCTTAAGGTCGGTCAGGCTTTTTCTCCTTTAAAATAACACAAGAAATCTCAAAAACATTTTGAAAATTTCGGACAAACTGATGGAAACAAAAGTACCAAAATGTTTGAAAATTGGGATGGTATTAATTGATTTTAATGCGATTTTAGGAAAGCATCGGTTTGGCCCGCAGAACTTTTTTTCTGTTCGCCTTTGCTTATAGTCTGCAAAAATTCAGACATCTGTCATCAAACTTGACTGAATAATTGCCAAATGATTGACGCAATGGAAATAATATATGGCGCATGACGCAACTTAATCGATGATTGACGTATTGAACATAATACATGGCATGTAGGCTTATGTAGCGGACATACGACCCAGTTGTTAAAAAGGCCAGCGTGAAAATGATTGAAATGATCATTATTGCTCAGTGGCGTAGCCAGAGGGGGGGGACCGCCCCCCCCCCCCAATATTGACGTCGTGTCGGTTGAGATTGGCACTGTCGGACCATTTGACAAAAAGGAATCATGGAATTATGATGCTCAAAAGTACATAGATGAACAAAAATTCGCACGCTACTCGCGCATATTTCTTCCCAAAATGCAATATTGTTTGGTACAAGTTTGTTAGAGTCAAAATGAAGCTCAATCGTGCAAAAAAATGGGTGTAAAGTCGAAAATGTTCGCGCAATACGCGCGCATTTTTTGACTCACAAAAGTTGTCGGTTCATTTTCATTTCTCCCCCCAATATGAATAAGCTAGCTACGCCACTGTTATTGCTAATAATTGGTTTACACATTTCCACAATTTACGTGTGGGACAACTGTTAAATCCAATGTACATTCATAAAATGGAAACGATGCTAGACTTATATCAAGTCCATGATGTAATAAAGAATAACAATACTATATAAGCAAGATTTATATTTAGTCTATAGGACTATGTTGCATTATGCAGTGCTCCAGTTAATTAATCATTTATAAATTAAAAACTGAAAGCATTCAAAGACAACAATTTTATTTACACAATTTATAAATACCAACGGAATCTTGTGTGTACAAACGCAATACTCTTTATTTGGTAAAAGATATCTAAACATGCTGAATGAAAATGAGGAAAAAATGCAGTTCACTTTTTGTGACCATTTTTATCTCATTTTATGCTCTACGCTAACGAGATAGATACATTCCGGAAATGACCATATTAGAGTATGATTCAAACAAATACAACATAGTCATGATAAATAACTTTAATCTGTAAATAATATAAAATGCGTCAGTAGGCCTAGATATTGTAAAAAAACCAGCTCTCGCTCGCACGTACGTGGCATTTTGGTTCACTTTTTGTGACATTTTCTTATAGCCTGAGGAGATATATTTATTCCGTAAACGATCATCTTAGGCTTAAAAGGCATTTAAATTGGTTCAAACATCAAACACAAAATATTTACGGAAATAAATCGCATTAATAGTAACAATTAACTTCATTCTGTAAATAATAATATAGAAATGCGTCATAGGCCTAGATGTTGTAAAAATAGCTCACGCTCGCGCGTTGCATTTCGGTTCACGTTGTGATATTTTCCCAGGCCATAGCCCAAAGAGATAGATTTATTCGGTGAATGGCCATCTTTGGCATTATTATAGAGCATGATTCAAACATAAAACAAAATATTTACGGAATAAATCTCATTAATAGTAACAATTAGCTTTATTCTGTAAATAATATTAAAATGAGTCATAGCGTGGCATTTTGGTTCACTTTTTGTGACATTTTCCCAGGCCATAGCTCAAGGAGATAGATTTAGGTGAATGGCCATCTTATAAATGGCATTATTATAGAGCATGATTTAAACATAAAACAAAATATTTACGGAATAAATCTCATTAATAGTAACAATTAGCTTTATTCCGTAAATAATATTAAAATGAGTCATAGCGTGGCATTTTGGTTCACTTTTTGTGACATTTTCCCAGGCTATAGCCCAAGGAGATAGATCTATGGAGTAAAAGGAACATCTTATAAAAGGCATTTTAGAGCGTGATTCAAACATAAAAAAAAAAATGTATGGAATAAATCACATTTATTAGCAATTACCCTTATTCCCAGCTCCCGCTTAAATCGAGGCTTGATTTATAAAAGGCATTAAGAGCATGATTACAACATAGAAAAAAAAAATGGAATAAATCGCATTAATAGTAACAATTGCCTTATTCAGTATTAAACAATACTTAAAAAATGCTTGAGGAATGTAGGCCTCAATGTTATAAGAACAATACCGAGTCGTGGCATTTTGACTCACTTTTTGTGACACTTTTATCATTTCATAAGCAATATTTATATTTATGAATGGATATTGATTCATTTCGTTGGTAAGGAAAGGTAGGGATAGGGAATATCTCAGCCAGATGTTTAAGAGCTGTGGCCCCAAAAGGTTGATCTTAAACTTCCAGTTCACTATTATTAAATTTGGCTTTAAGGCCACGCGGGACGTTTAAAATCAATACGGATTTTAAACATATCTTCCTTCTTCCCCCCCCCCCCAATTAGGAATGGTATCGCTCTGTATGATCAGAAATTTAAATCTGTAAGAAAATCTACTTTCTAAAAAAAATCATGAATAGAGGGTGCCCACTGGAAAATATCACATAATATGCCTTTAATGCTCTGTTTCAAAATTGTCACCACTCCAATCAGTGTTTTAATCACTACCAAACCCAAGCACCAGAAAATTTAAATATTTGTTATTCTTGTTTGTGTTATTTAACAGGACCAAAGAGTTGTATTCATCCTGATCATTTGTCCTTGAGAAAGAAATGACTTTCAATCACGAATATCCAGGATTGTTGGCTCAGTCCTTGAACGAATTACGGAACTCTAACCACTTGTGCGATGTCATCGTCAATGTCGGTGGTCGGTCTTTCCACGCTCACAGAGCTGTTCTCGCTGCTTGCAGCAGTTATTACTTGGCTATGTTCACATCTGGATTCAAAGAAAGTTCTCAGCGAGAAATCAATATAGACGGAGATGCAGAAGTCTTTGAGATACTACTAGAGTTCGCCTACACAGGGATCCTGAAGATCAACCTGAAGACGGCTTACGATATACTTGACATGGCTTGTTATATGCAGTTTAGGAGCGTGTGCAAAACATGCTGCACATTCATAATTTCAAGCTATGATGGCAACGTTCAATCAAAGAAGATGTCAGTTGGAGATGCCTTTAAGGTCAGTATAGCCCCACCCTACCCCTTCCCCATAGATTCAGTGTTTGTAATATGTGATACAGCACATCAAAAGGGGGAATTTTGTTTGCAGCTATGTGTTTTTCAAGATAAAGATGAAAATGGACAGAAACAAATAATACGAATTTGGGGGTCATTTTCAAAATCTGAATGCCTTGATCAAGTTTGATAAGCTTAGAACATTCACCGAGAGCACAGATAATAAGCTAAAAATCAACCTGCTAAGTCTCCCCTTTTGATGTGCTGCATCACACAGCCAGGGCCATTTGTCAGGGGGCAAAGGGTATTTTTGCGGGGGTAGAGCTGTTGCGTCCCCATACCGGCGTGAAAAACTGCAATTTTCCAATTAATTTGCCTGTCTTTCTTTCTTTTGTCCCTTTCCTTTCCCTTTTTTTGACTGAAGGGCATACGTTTCTGACTAGACGTACGGCACCCCGCTCTCAAGTTTCTAACTTGGCAGCACCCTCACACCCACACCCGCTCTACAAAAAAACCCATAACCCCCATAAAACCCTCAAACCACAGGCATCAGGCAACTAGAAAGAAAGAGGTTAGACCACTGGCGGATCAAGGATATAAAAAATAAAATAAACATCCTGGAGTTTGGTTGCAATTTTACTCCACCTGTTTAAATGTAATTAATTTTACATGCAGCCAATTTTACATCTTGAACTCAGATGACCTTTGTATGTGACCTTTGACCTAATTAACATAAGAAGGTTCCATGTTGCATCTATGACCCAAGTTTGATACAAAATTGGATGGATTGAGCGTGATACACAAAGATATTGTTTGAGCTATGAGTTTTGTGTGAGTTGCAGTCGAGCACAATATGTTTAAAACTCATAGCGAGACCAATATATTTGTGTATCATGCGAAAAAATCCATTCAATTTTATCATTATTATGTTTTGAGAATCTGACTTGACAAAAAAAAAATCAAAAATCAAAAAAAAAAAATCTTACTCTAATTTGTCTTATGTTGTATGTATGTGTGTAGGGGGGGGGGGGGGGTGTATGTGGGCGGGGTGATGTCGTGTGTTCCGGCGGGGATGGTGGTTTTTAACATTTAACAATTTGACATTCATTCAGCAAAGTAGGACTAATTGAAGTCATTATCTAGTTTTTTATTTTTTATTTTTATTTTTTCTTCTTTTTTTTTTAAAGAAAAGAACCGTATATTTCCTGCCCCCAAAAAGTTAATTTGAAAAAATATTAGGTTTGATTAATGATTTTCTTTTCAAGATATCGACGATTATGTAAATTTTATTCCATAAGCTCTGTATAAAAGCACATCTTCTCCACCCCACTGTCTTTTAATGCAAGATTATGCGACATTGGCGCTTCTCGGACACGTGCCATAGACATAAATGATTGCTTTAAACGATTTAAAGTTTAACATGTATATTTATTGAAATGGCCAAAATATGAGGGTTTAATTTTCACTAATAGGAACAAAATTCGAAGAAAAACTCTTTTATTTAAATATCTAAAATATAATTTTAAACGAATTACGCTTTAATGAGAAAAAAAGATTTGAATACAAGTTTTGCATACTTCCGTAAACTCCCCTCTCCGAACGGCGCGGGGTCTAACATGTTGATAGTGTTAAAACAATTTAAATGCATACTTCAGCACGCCCGCACCATCTTCGTTCGCCACCGCGTGGAATTGACAGAAATAATATTTTCAAAAGATTTTGAATTCAAATTCTGCATACTTCCGCCCCCCCCCCCATCTCCGTACGGCAGGGGTCTAAAATGTTCTAAAATGTCACTAAAGATATTTCTTTAAGTTCTGCATACATCCGCCCCCTCCAATTTATGGAATTGCTGTGAAAATATCACCATGTAACTGTTTACATATAACATATAATCAATGTTGAAAAATATCTTAAGAAAAGGCCAATTACCACTAACTGAAAACATTACTTGGCACGGACCAGTTACCCCATCAGTGGGGCAACTGGTCCTATATGTTCCAACGGTTAGAAAACACAGAAATCAGTGAATGACAACACGGAAACTAGGCAGTATTTTCTTTACAAACACATTTCCATATTATTTAACATGTAAAAAGGATACATGTCTCATGAAACCCATGTTTTATACAGTTTTAGTGGTTAACATGTAAATAGCAGTATACTAATGGTGTACAAAGCAAGCGAAATTTTCGACTGCACATTTATTAGATAAAACGGTATGAACCTAGTTAAATGATTACATGGTTGTGATATTCAGATGCCCGAGTCTTACAAGTAGACGAGTGTCTTTAGATAAAATAAGAAATGGTGTACTTTGTTATTTGCAAATTCATAAACTAATAACTCTAACAAATGAATACCCGTGATAAAGATTTAAGTTGAAGCATTCTTTAAATGGTAATATTGATCGCAAATCCAAACCACCAATGTCCCAACTTTAGCAATGTGCGCCATTTTACGGTCATTTTAACCACAACCTATGGTTTTAATCATATTTCGGAAAGTCCCCAAGCACACTACAATATAACACCCATCAAATGCAATATTCACCTAGCATCTTAAAGCAAGGGCGTCCCCAGAGGGGGGGGGGGGGGGGGGGGGTGTCACCCCCCAATTCATAAAATCTGTCGGCAAAATCATGGTGCTGTGGGCAAATCAAAGGAAGGAGGAAGAAAAGGGAGAAAGAAAGAAAGGAAAGAGAAAGGGAAAGAAAGAAAAAAAGAAAGAAAGAAGGGGGAGAAAGGAAAGAGGAAAGAAAGAAAGAAAGAAGAAAGAAAGAAAGAGAAAGGAAAAAGAAAAGAAAGAAAGAAAGTAAAAAGGGAAGAAGTGGAGAAAGCCCATATAACAATTATCGATCGTATGCGTAGATAATAATGTTGTGTCGGCATATATGTTTATGTTATAATACAAATCAAAAATGAGCAAAGGCAATGTAGGCATATAAATTTGTAGGCACTTTGAACGAGCCCATTTGTATTTTTTTTATGTCGGCGCGCAACTGTTATTTGCGTGAGACCAGAATTTGCGTTGCACCAGGGGCACAATCGTTATCGTTATCTCACGTAGGTCTATGTCGATGTCGGAGGTTTTAACATTATAATGGCCTTTAAACCATACGATTTGAATTTGGACTTGATATGTATGTAACTATGCAATATCAAACCGTCAAAACGTCATACATTAGTGTTAGAAATGCCAATTTGTTCGCGCTTTTTCGCGTATTAGTTTCAATGTTTCATTATTTAAACTTTAACAAGACAGTTTCAGGACAGTTTTCCATGACCGCATAATGACCCTCAAACCACAACAAATATTCTAAATATTATGTGGAGGACATTTAAACGTCAAACTGTACCTTTAAAAATCACAAAGTTTGCGCGATGTGTATTAGTTCCAATGTTTCAATATTTAAGATTAACAAGATGGCTTGAGGTTTTTTGGCCTCTCCCCATCAAAACAGTCCTTGATACACCCTTGCCCCCCCCCCCCCCCCCCCCCCCCCCACCCCGAACTATTCAATTTTGACATTTCAATTATCATTATCAAATTTGTGTCCCCCCATATCTGAAAACGGATCGACGCCCCTGACCATATTGTAGTCCATACTAAAATATGCGTGTATGAATGCCGGCGAGCGAATTTTTTTATTGTCGGCACAAATGGCTTTGTCGGCAATTGATGACCTTTACACCCCCAATGAAAAGGGTCTGGGGACGCCCTTGCTTATAAGACGACTGTACTGCATGTATATATTTACTGTTGCATATCTGTCAATCATATAAAGTACATTAAACATGCCATCTAAACTCATCTTCATATATCGACCATACTATTTGTGAATTTTTAATAAGTCACTCAAGGAGGTGACTTCAAAGATCTGGAGAATATCACATGTGTAAATACCATTCAATTCCCAAATGTTTTGGATTGTAGAAGGTAAGGATATATGTCAAGTTTCAACAAAAGTCGTACTGTTCAAAAGAAAGCAGTATGCCCATTACAAAAGCCTTCATTTCGGACCACTTGCCCCACGGACCAGTTGCCCCATATTCCCCTATAAGAAAAATCAGCCCTCTTTGTACAAGAAAACGTCGATTCAAAAATGCTTGTAGAGCCGCAACGAGCATTTTACGTCCGACAGTATTCCCCTGCAGTACACGTGATACATAACGCGAACCATATTTGCATAGAGGGCGTTTTTCAATAAATAGCGATGATATTGTTTTAATCAAGTTTTGCTGTGTTTTTTTTTAGTAGAAACATTACTGATGTTCATCTTGAATTCTGAAGTCAATTTTTAAACATTTAACATTTTCAACACCACTTCATGATATGAAGAAATGTGATACTTAATTGAGTAACAGGGTGGGTGGTCACGAGGTGGAAGTAACGGTGGTTAAAAGTATAAACCAGGGGATACAGCTTGGGGAGATGGTTAAGGTTTTATAGGCCGTGGGTGTTGAGATAAGCACGGTGCGAGGGCGGCGGGACAGGGGCAGAAGGCCGGGCGAGGAGGTTTAATGAAGTAATGAGGTTTGGGTGGCAGGGGGTTAAAGAAGAAATTCGATACTAAATTGTGTAACAGGGAGGGTCACGAGGTGCAATTAAATAGTATGGTTCTTTAAAAGTATAAACAATGGGATAAAACTTTGGGTAATGACGGCAAGCTTTCATTTTCAGGTCAATACTATTATAGGAAGGCCGGGGCGGGGAGGTTTAAAGTGAAGTAATGTGGTTTGGGTGGCAGAGGGTTTAAAGAAGAAATGCGATACTAAATTGCGTAACAGGGATGGTCACAAGGTGGAATGAAATAGTATGGTTCCTCAAAAGTATAAATAAACAATAGGATAAAACGTTGGGTAATGATGGGAAGCTTTCATTTTCAGGTCAATACTATTATAGGCCTGCATTATAATTTATATTGTGATATGGGGTAATGACGGGACACATTCAATTTCAGGCAAGGACATAGGCATATGCATTATATTTTAACTCAAAATGTATTCTTACCAATTTCGCTACAAATGTTCCGTATAGCTACTTATGTGTTATTTCACCAGGGTTCTGTCTGGTAGGCGCTACTTACTATCGGGAGCCCGTTTGAAGAACGGGCGTCCCACTAGTCAAAAATAAATCACCATAATATTGTTAAAAATATCAATAACATTTTATTTTTAAATACAAAAAAAAAATATCCCTACAAATTCTCAAAAAAGAGCACATTTAAAATTTAAAAAATCCGGAATGGACACATGTAATCAATTTTACATATGCAGCCACTTTTACATTTACATCTTGACCTCAGATGACCTTTGACCTTTGGTATGTGACCTTTGACCTCATTAACAAGTGAAGGTGTTTGGTTACAAACTTACAATTGGTCATTGTATGGAAAAGAAATGGACAAAACAAAAAGTGTATAACAATTGAAAACAAAAAGTGGATACCAATTGTTGACATACAGACACAGACTACACAGACACAGACGAAGGATGCAGCCATAAGGTCTCTCTCCTCGGACGACCTTAACATGGGTTATCATTGCTAACAATAAACATTGAAAATGTGTGTGTACAGACTCCCTTGATTTGATTTGATATCATTTGGGTCCTACACCGGCCCTGGATAACCTATTAAGCTGATATAAGCTTATTATATTTCCATTGGGGTCCGATTTGATGTGTGAACAGATACAGACCGAGCTGATCCCTACTCTTTACGAAAGAGTCTGTAACCTTTTTAACGTGCTCGATACCTGTTTACCCATTCATCCAGATTCAGATAGCACACAGCGGACAATAATACAAATTAATGGTATCCCGTAGGAAACCAATTCTAGTGCAAATTTTTGTTGTTAGTAGTGGTCATTGAAACAATCATAAATTCATCGACAAAATTTGCTCATTAAATATATATCTCAGATTTTTGGTACCGATTATAGATTTTGGATTAACCAACATCAAAGCACCTGGTCAGGGACTTTTTGTGTTAGGTATATAGGATAATAGGAAGTATAACTTTATACTAAATGGATAGAGGTACGAGATTTTGACAGAACAGCATCAATATATTGATACATCACAAATACCTTTAACCAATTACATTTTAAAACCAATATTGCACCCTTCAGATATCAATTCTAGCCAGGAACCACAACGACAGCGACGATGAAATGAAACAACTTACCACTGCTTCTGACAAATACCTTGAAAACAATGTCCAGGATTTGAAGAGAACGGATGATTTCCTGCAAGGCGCCACTGTGGATTTCTTGGAAGAGTTCTTGAATCGCGAGGAGCTGTCATGCGCATCTGAAGAAAAACGGGTATATATCTGTACTTGACCTTTTCTTGGTGTAATTCATCTTGGTTTTAGTTAGCTAATCATTCACAAGTATGTTATTTATTCCATTCACCAATCATGATAACAGCATGGTTGAATTCACAACTCTGTCTCACTTCACCTGTTTTGAAAAAATGACCATCATATAACACATTTTGCATTAAATAATTGGTCACTTATCTAGGAGGGATCATATCATATCATAGGGCATCCCCCTGGTAAAATGTGGGGGGGGGGTGGGTTTTTGCCTGTCACCTATGCAAAATTGAGCCTCATTTTAATTTTAGCTAAGATCCAAAATATGTTGTAAGAAATAGAGGGTCTTTACAAAGAGAGGCTGTACATTTTTTTTTAAATATCCTGATATCTGTATATCTATCTGTAGGTACTTGAGATGGTCTGTAACTGGCTGATACATGACTGGGAGAACCGACACACACACGCACATACCCTCCTGCAGAAAGTCCGTCTTGGACTGGTATCAGCAGAGAATCTTAACAAGTTGATTGATGCAAAGATTATGGGTATTCCTGAATGCAAGGCATTGGTGGACGGTGTGTTGCTGCTCAAATCGTCCAATAGATCAATGAGTTTGTTGGCACTAGAACATCCGCAGATGTTTACAACCAGAAGTACTATTACTGTAAGTCATCTGGATAACAGTGAAGAATCAAAACATTTTACTTTAGAACAGCCGGGTTTCCCTTGGGGCTACATGTATGTCCCTTGTGCAATTCTTACAGGGGATTTTTCAATCAAACCTAGCCACTTGCCTCCTTGAGACAGTACAGATTATTGTAGGCATGTTCAGGGTTAATCTGTCACATAATACATAGAAATGGACAGGGCTTGAAATAATCAGGAACAAGGAACAAACCTCAAAATGCCACAAGTTCTTCACTTTTTCATGGAATTTTACCCCCGTTTCTGATGACTCTAACTATAGAAAGAACCATAGATACAGATTTAGGATGATTCCCTACTATTTATGAATGGGTATGTGACCTTTTACCATACACAAGTTTTGTTTGCTCTTCTAAGGCCAAAAAAAGTAAACAAGTGTGTTTCCAGTAGCAAGCCTGAAAAGTCAAATGCGAAATGCGGTTGTTTATTTTTTTATTCAAATTCGTAGTGGAGATTCACTTGAAATGGTTTTATTTAGTCAAATCTGTGAATTTTTGTTACTCTTATGATCACCAAAATGTTATATGCGCCGCAGATTTGCCCTTTCGTGTTTGCTGTATGTGGCCAATCGCCATCTTGAAAAATGCTGGACACAATTTAGACAAAGGATGGCGCCCCAACAGTATTTTTTCTATTAAAAAAAACCAAATGGGCAAAAGTCTTAGCGAAATTCGTGCGCACTACTCGAAACAAACTTTTTGTTTGGCCTAATCTGCCATACATATAGGATCCAGGGGTTGAATAGGGGTTCACATATGTTCCTTTAGGACCAGGGTAAAACCTAAGAAATAGGGTACTGTTAAATCAGTTAATTTTGTGAGGAATGTGGAATCGCTAGATTATTAAATAAACGCGAAACTGACAATTTTGTATTGAAAGTTATAAGAGTAAAATTTCCAGATTCGCGAAATTAAATGCCTGCTAAAATAGCAGTAATTATAAATTCGCGAAAGTATCCACGAAATTAAAGTGTTCTACAGTATCCTGAAGAAGAGTGAAACTATCATGAATTACATGTAGTTTAGTTAAAAAACTTCTTTCTATTGTATAGTTATTTAAATTTACTCCATAACACACATAGATTATGGGCTATCCTACCTCGTCATGCTCGTCACTGGTTATGGTTTAGATTATGGGCTATCCTACCTCGTCATGCTCGTCACTGGTTATGGTTTTAAATCAAGAAACGGGTGTACAAGTAATGTAGATGTGAATCTATTGACAAGTTTCTTAATATTATTTTTGCAGGCACCTTTGAGCTTTGAGGTATTGAGCGCAGGTACATGCCCGGGTACATGTAGGATCCAGTATTATGACATGACCACCCATCAATGGATATCCTTAAGACGATTTGCTCCGCTCCCTTTTGCTGGTTCCTACATTTCATTGGTATATGCAAGCGGTAGATTATATTGTGCAGGAGGTGTCGTGCTAACCAGCGACTATCGATATCGTCACATGTGTCTGACAGATTTCTATCAGTATCACAGTAAAGAGAACCTGTGGACCAAACTCACTCCTATGAAGACACCTAGAATCCGTTTTCCTATGGTCTATCTGAATGGCCACATATATGCCATTGCAGGATTAAACAATAAAAGCACGGCGATAACCGACGTGGAATGCTATAGCTTGGCTGATAAAACATGGCATGTACTGGCACCGCTACCCAAGAAAATCTTCATGAAACTTTGGGCAATAGTGTTCAGAGGGAAGATTTTTGTTTATGGGCTCACGATTATTGCAAATAATCCTATATTACAGGAAATGGTGATGTTCATGTATCACCCTGATACCGATACATGGCAGAAAACACTATGCGAACAACTGGCAGGTTTTAAAGCGCCTGTGCTTTTTGCTTATAAGGACTCATGTTATTGGATAGTATGCCATGAAACACAGAGAGAGGCTTCATCATGTCCCCTACAATACATTCCATCCGTCAACAAACTCAATGTTGAATCCAACGATGGCATTGTCACCATCTCTCTTGGTGAAGACATCCCCCAGGAGCATATACCACCGAATAGAGTGGGTATGTTTAGAATTGACGATGACGTATTTGTCAGCAAAGAAGGATGTGTGTATAACACAGGGATTAAGGTGGCTCAGGACCAGATGGAGGACATCAACATTTCTCCATGGAATTCTTTTGCGGCGGTTAGCTTCTACAATCAGATAACATGCTTCACATTTGATAGAATACGACTGGAACAATGAAGCTGCCTTTGAGCCACGGTCTGTTGGTAATATTTTTCAGCAATTAAAAAATAATAATTTGATTGACCGACTAAACCTCAACATTTTTGGCACTTGTGGGCAACCAGAGCTCAAATTTTAATTTTTGAGCGCACCCAATTACAAGGCAAATGAACACATTTATGATGGGGCTCTAAGGCCAACATATGGTCAAGAATACCTTGAAAGTTAACACTTTCCACGCGGTTATTAGTTTTACTATTTACAAAAACAGATTTTTCAGAAACCGTTCGCAATTTTCAAAGTCTATCTGAGGGATTACTGAACCAATACTAGGCATGTTTGTACTTATTCCAATGCATTTCTCATGGTGATTTCAAATTTGTTAATGAAATGCAATCCTTTTAAAATGTTTGAAACATTTTGTGCAAGTTTGGAATGTCGTCTGCAGCTGCCTGTCACGTGGAAAGTGTTAACAAAGGTCTAGTGAACTAGGCAAAACCTCTAAAGGGCACGGCAATGGTCTCGATGAAATTTGTTTCCCTATTAACACACAGCCCATGTGCAACTATGAGGGTGCTCATCAATGGGAAGACTGGAACAAATACCATACCGTGTACCGAAGGGACACACTTCATCATGTCTTCTCCCTGGCGAAGCATACCATTGGTCAACAGACTCAATGTTGAATACAACGATGGCACTGTCACCGATTTTCTAATAAAACCTAGCCCCCATGCCTCCTTTCTTGACAGTACAGATTATTGTAGGCATGTTGAACTCAATGAGGTTAGAATGTCACATGGGCATCTTATGTATGTCAGAAGAGCAAACTTGTGTATGGTTAAAAGTCATTCATTAAGAGTAGGGAATTTGTGTATGGTTAAAGGTCATTCATTAAGAGTAGGGAATAATTAAGGTGGATGGAGTATCTTATATGTCAATCAGAAGAGCAAACGTGTATGGTAAAAGGTCATTCATTAAGAGAAGGGAATAATCCTAAATCTGTATCTTTGTATCTTTGGTTTACCTATGAGTAATAGCTTACTCATAGGTAACACCGTATCTTTACATGCATTGCCCTGTAGGTAACATGCATCTTTACGTGATAAATACCAATCAAGAACTAGAAATGCATAGGTCAATCAACAAGTAATGCAGATATGAATCTATTTCCAAGTTTCTTTAATAATTTGTGTGCATCTATTTTTAGGTACCTCATATTATTATTTTGTGAATCTATTTTTTTTGCAGGCACCTATTTCCAATTGTGTTGAAGAAGACAGTTTTGGGTTATCAGCAGGCAGGATGCAATACTATGATGTAGCCTCCTGTCAATGGACATCCTTAAGACTATTTGCTCCGTTTCCTTTGGCTGGTCATGACATGTCCTTGGTAGTTGCAAGGGGTAGATTATACTGTGCAGGAGGTCTCGTGCAACACCAGAAACTGGACCCTGATATGCTTTTCCACGACTCTGATTCCGATTCTGAGATTGACTTCGATTACGAGGACCATTATCGTCCTGTTTCTGTGTGTCAGAAAGATTTCTATCAGTATCACAGTAAAGAAAACCTGTGGACCAAACTCGCTCCTATGACTAAACCTAGACACAGTTTTCATATGGTCTATCTGACTGGCTACATATATGCCATAGCGGGATCCGACAAAAATGGTGTGGTAATGAGCGACATGGAATGCTATAGCTTGGCTGATAAAACATGGCATGTACTGGCACCGCTACCCAAGATCTGCAGGAGGATGTCGGCAGTAGCGTTTAGAGGGAAGATCTTTGTTTATGGAATAAGGAAGTATGCCAATGATTCTATAATGCATAAATTGTGGGTGTATTATCCTGATACCAATACATGGCTGCTTACACTATGCGTAAAAGAGGAAGGCATTACTGTATCTAGTATTTTTCTTAAATCACCAGTGCTTTTTTCGTATAAGGACTCGTGTTATCGGATATT
The DNA here is from genome assembly GCA_035610835.1 of Ophiura sarsii. Lineage (NCBI taxonomy): Eukaryota > Metazoa > Echinodermata > Ophiuroidea > Amphilepidida > Ophiuridae > Ophiura > Ophiura sarsii. The sequence goes on along the minus strand of CM069457.1, from coordinate 18,067,137 downwards.
ATACCATGTACCGCAGGGTCCGGAAGACAATTCATCATGGCATTACCCTGGACGATGCATTCCATCCGTCAACAGACTCAATGTTGAATCCAACGATGGCATCGTTACCGTCGCTCTCGGTGAAGACATCCCTCAGGAGCATATACCACCGAATATAATGGGTGTGTTTAGAATTGACGATGATGTATTTGTGAGCGATAAAGGATGTGTGTGTAACACAGGGATTAAGGTGGCCGAGGACCAGACTGAAGACGTCAACATTTTTCCATGGATTACATTTATGGCAGCTATCCACGACAGTCAGATAACATGCTTCACATTTGATAGAAAACGACTGGAACAATGAATCTGCCTCTAAATTCACCATAGACTCAATCCTTAGGGCCAAAACAAAATGGTTGTGTTGTGCTCAGAAACCGACCCTAAAATCTCAAACATTTGGGTTGCATTTCTTGGATACTTTTAAAGTTATGGCGATTTCAATGACCATGCATGACAACAGAAAAGTTGCACTAGGTATAGGAAATCATTAACGTGTGTGTGATTACGCACTGAAAATGTGTGTGTAAAGAGGGCAAAGACTTTCATTCTTCACAGCTAAACACATCCTTTGCCACCTAGGTATCTGGATGAATGGGTCTGGAGTGATAACTGCAATTTGCGGGACAAAGGATGTGTTTAGCTGTGAAGAATGAAAGTCTTTGCCCATGACCATGCATGACAACAGAAAAGTTGCACTAGGTATAGGAAATCATTAATTTGTGTGTGATTACTGCATGTCATAACTCTGTGCTATCTGAATTGACGAGTCACCTAGGTATCTGGATGAATGGGTCTGGAGTGATAACTGCAATCAGGCGCGGATCCAGGGGGGGCGGAGGGGGCGTGCGCCCCCCGGTAAAAAAATCGACAAAAAAAAAAAGGGAAAAGAGAGAGGGAGAGGAAAGGGGGAAGGGGAAGAGAAAGGGAGAAAGAGCCTTTAATTGATCGACGGATTGGTGAATAAAATAACGTTGTATGTCGCGATATACACGTAGGCCTATATAGGCGGCCGCCCCACTTTTTTGTAAAGAAAGAAAAAAAGAAGGGGAAAAAAAGAGAAGAAACGGAGGAAAGGGATTGCTTTTCATAAAATATTGGTTAAAAGTATACACCAGATCGCAGCAAATGAGTTCGAAAATTGAAAATGTTTCTACTTCTGAGCCCAGACTCTCCCCTGTTCGAGCTTTTAAACCATGTATATTTAAATCAAGAATATATATCAGTTATCCTCAACTTCTAATTCTTTCGTGTATTGAAAAAAACCAAAATATTTATTGGAAATGAAGAGGTGGCTTTTCAATAAAATGTTGGTCAAAAGTATACACCAGATCGCACCAAATGATTTTTAAAATTGATTTTTTTTTTACTTCTGAGGGGGCACATCCCCCTCAGACACCCCCTGTTCAACCTTTAAACCATGTATATTTAAATCAAGAAAATATATCAGTTATGCTCAACTTCTTTCGTGTATTGATAAAAAAACAAAATATTTCATGGAAATGAAGAGGTGGCTTTTCAATAAAATGTTGGTCAAAAGTATATACACCAGATCGCACCAAATGAGTTCGAAAATTGAAAAAAATTCTACTTATGAAGGGGGCACATCCCCCCTCAGACTCCCCCCTGTTCGACCTTTTAAACCTAATTCAAGAAAATATATCAGTAATATGCTCACCTTTCGTGTATTGATAAAAAACCAAAATATTTTATGGAAATGAAGAGGTGGCTTTTCAATAACATTTTGGTCAAAAGTATACATCGGGGCATGGGCGGATCCACTACTACGTATGTTCACATGGTTATATATTTGGGGTATTGGGTAGGCACGATACCAGTGCTAGGAGGGCGGTGCTGCGCACCGCATTGGATAGTCCAACAACACAAAAATCAAGATTTTTCATCTTCTTTTCAGCCCCCCGGTAAATTCAATCTCTGGCTCCGCCCCTGGCAATTTGCGGGACAAAGGATGTGTTTAGCTGTGAAGAATGAAAGTCTTTGCTATCTTTACACACACATTTTCGGTGCGTAATCACACACACATTAATGATTTCCTATACCTAGTGCAACTTTTCTGTTTATATGCGCAGTCATTGAAACCGCCATAACTTAAAAAGTATCCATTCGATTCTCAGAATTTTTGGTACCGATTTGACGAGTGTATTTTGAATTAGCCAACCTCAAAGCACCTGGTCCGTGACCTTTGTTGCTAGGTGTATATGTCAGGGATGGGCAACCTACGGCCGTATCTATCCTTAAATCATCTTTATATAGTTTTATTTCAGTAATTGTACAGTACTCATGAATCTTCTGTTAATCACATTAAATAATATGGAGGGCATAGTGCAACAAGACTCCATCAGTGGCGGCACTTCATGGAGTGAGAGCTCTATCAGTGGCAGCACGAGGGAGGGGCAGTCACAACCTTTCCCTCGGTCAGCTCTAGCCCCACCCTATTTCCCCAAAAACTATCAAAAATATTGTATTTTAATGTCAACATTACTTAAAATTAGCTTAAAATTAATCTGAAATGTCTGATTTAGAACAAATTAATCTAATTTCATCCAATTTTTACAATAAAGCCAAAACGCATTTTGCCCCAATTTTGGCTTGCCCTCCCCCGTCTTTTTGTCTAAAATGTTGATGCTGGTGCCGCCACTGGGCTCCATCTGTCAGATGTTATCATCTATGGTAGCCTATTATATACCATCTACAATAGCTGCCAGATGTTATCATCTATGATAGCCTATTATATACCATATACCATCTACAATAGCTGCCAGATGTTATCATCTACGATAGCCTATTATATACCATATACCATCTACAATAGCTGCCAGATGTTATCATCTATGATAGCCTATTATATACCATCTGCAATAGCTGCCAGATGTTATCATCTATGGTAGCCTATTATATACCATCTGTAATAGCTGCCAGATGTTATCATCTATGGTAGCCTATTATATATCGGACCCATTGATACACCCATAGTAACACGGCAGCTACATGTACTGCAGATATGATACTTTGCACTGGCATATCAGTTAGGGGGCTGGCATTTTCTTCGGAAGGGGGGGGGGGGGGGGGGGGGGGGGGGGGGGTCCCAAAAATGTGGATAGACCCAGACAATTTTTTCATGACCCCCCCTATCCAAGAGCTGCATATTTTTATGACCCCCCCCTACCAATACAGTCCATTATTTTGTGACCCCCCCCAACACACATTTCAGAAAGCATGCTTTGATAAATTTGTGACCCCCCCCATTTTCAATGAAATAATTTTATGACCCCCCCTGTTTTCATGTCAAAAAAACTATGACCCCCCCTGTTTATTTGGGACCCCCCCCCCCCTTCCGAAGAAAATGCCAGCCCCCTTATGTGAAAAGTTATATCTATTATGATATATTATGATAAAAACTGGGATTGGTATATTTTTACAATTATCTTACACCTATATAAGGATTAAGAAAAATCAGCCCTCGTCGATTCAAAAATGCTGATCTTACGTAAGATAAATCAGCATTTCATGTCAGACAGTGTCCCCCTGCAGCATGTGTGATAAATAATGTGAATCATTCATAATATATTTGCAAAGAGGGCGTTTTTCAATAAATAGCGCGTTTTTCAATAAATAGCGATGGTATTGTTTAAATCAAGTTTTGCTGTGTGTTTGTAAGTAGAAACAACAATAGTGGCAATTTTTAATGTTCTTCTTGAATTCTGAATTTAATTAAAAAAAGATATGCCCGTATAGAAACACAATCTCACAAATGGCAGCCATTGCAGATAGGACATTTTGCATTGGCATATCAGGTATGTGAAAAGGCCATAACTACAATAGCTGCCACATGTTCTATACTAAGGTTGCTTTGAGGTGGCTCTATTGGCCGATGAAAAATTTAGATTTCCTTTAAAATCTAATATGTTCTAGCCCTTGGTCTAACGATTCTGGAACTGAAAATTTTATTTCAATCGGACATTCGGTTGCCGAGATATAGTAGGTCAAAGAGGCATAAAACCAACATCTTTGGCAACAACTTTCTTTTTATTTTCTTTGTTTTTTCCAATTCCAGTTGCCATGTAATGTCCTAATTATGGCTAATTATGTATGCATGAAATATGCAAAGTAAAGTTTGTGGACTAATGAGTTGTGCTATGATGATGTAACTTGGTACATGGGTAGAACACTTGAAGATCTAAAAACGTACGTTAGCTTTTGTCTAATTTCCATTTGCATAATTAATTAGGTCCTAATTAAGAAATGTTTAAACATTTTAGTTAGTGGGCCTAATTAATTATGCAAATTGAAATTAGACAAAAGCTAACATACGTTTTTAGCTCTTCAAGTGTTCTACCCATGTACCAAGTCACAGCATCACAGCTCATCTCATTAGTCCACAAACTTTACTTTGCATATTTCATGCATACATAATTAGCCATAATAAGAACATTTCATGGCAACTGGAATTGGAAAAAATAACGAAAATAAAAAGAAAGTTGTTGCCAAAGATGTTGGTATTGTGCCTCTTTGACCTACCATATCTCGGCAACCGAATGTCCGATTGAAATAAAATTTTCAGTTCCAGAATTGATAAACCAAGGGCTAGAACATATCAGATTTTAAAGGAAATCTAAAATTTTCATCAGCCAATAGAGCCACCTTAAGATATGCCCTTATAGAAACACAATCTCACAAATGGCAACCATTGCAGATAGGACATTTTGCACTAGCATATCAGTTATGTGAAAAGGCCATATCTACAATAGCTGCCACATGTTCTATACTAAGGGTGCTTTGAGATATGCCCTTATGGAAACACAATCTCACAAATGGCTGCCATTGCAGATAGGACATTTTGCACTGGCATATCAGGTATGTGAAAAGGCCATATCTACAATAGCTGCCACATGTTATATACTAAGGGTGCGTTAAGATTATGCCCTTATAGAAACACAATCTCACAAATGGCTGCCATTGCAGATAGGACATTTTGCAATGGCATATCAGTTATGTGAAAAGGCCATATCTACAATAGCTGCCACATGTTATATACTAAGGGTGCGTTAAGATTATGCCCTTATGGAAACACAATCTTACAAATGGCAGCCATTGCAGATAGGACATTTTGCATTGGCATATCAGTTATGTGAAAAGGCCATATCTACAATAGCTGCCACATGTTATATACTAAGGGTGCTTTGAGATATGCCCTTATGGAAACACAATCTCACAAATGGCAGCCATTGCAGATGGGACATTTTGCACTGGCATATCAGTTATGTGAAAAGGCCATAACTACAAAAGCTGCCACATGTTATATACTAAGGGTGCTTTGAGATATGCCCTTAGGGGGCTGGCATTTTCTTCGGAAGGGGGGGGGGGGTCCCAAAAATGTGGATAGACCCAGACAATTTTTTCATGACCCCCCCTATCCAAGAGCTGCATATTTTTATGACCCCCCCCTACCAATACAGTCCATTATTTTGTGACCCCCCCCAAACACATTTCAGAAATGCTTTGATAAATTTGTGACCCCCCCATTTTCAATGAAATAATTTTATGACCCCCCCTGTTTTCATGTCAAAAAAACTATGACCCCCCCCCCCAGTATATTTGGGACCCCCCCCTTCCGAAGAAAATGCCAGCCCCCTTATGGAAACACAATCTCACAAATGGCAGCCATTGCAGATAGGACATTTTGCACTGGCATATCAGTTATGTGAAAAGGCCATCTACAATTAGCTACCACATGTTATACTAAGGGTGTGTTAAGATTATGCCCTTAGGCTGAGTTCACGGTAGCGGTATGGTGTAGAAGTCCCAAGTATGCAAATGAGCTCACTGAATACAATGTCATGCTCTACCACACATCTACACAGTACTCAACAACGGAATAAATCTCATTATCCTCATTTGCATACTTGGGACTTATACTCCATACCCTTACCGAGTTCACATAGGAGTATACTATTCGGGTATACGGTGCACGTTTTGCAGGGCATGCGTATAGCTTAAATCGAAACAATGTAATTTCATAATACCGGGTCACATATAAGACGGCACTATTCGAAAAGGCTGTATACCTGCGTATTGTGTAGTATAGTATACAAGGAATCGTGCATGTTCGATTTTCGTGCACCGTATACCGTCCTGTTTGGATGTGGCGGGATGCAATTTGTGTGTACAGGCGTTCCGAATTTCCCCTATCACGATTAATAAACAATTTATTGCGTAGAATATAGGGTAACTTAGAACAATAGGACAATCGGACGCCTTTGTACTATACTTTTTCGGAATCCTTGTGTCAGCCGAACAATTTGGTGTGCTATTTGAATTTTTGCCCCAGTATGGCGGCCATTTTGGATTTTTTGCTATAAAAGAACGTTCCCGTCACTTTTGAGAAATGCATGGGACCTCATTTTCTTTTAAAATGGTTCTAGTTGACAAGTTCACTAAGAAACTAAGGTAATGACTCTACTACGAGTAGGGCTCGCGTGCTACCCTATGTGACTCGCTGTGCCCGTATAGCGTATAGCGAATACCGAATAGCGTATAGCGTATACCCATGGCAGGTAATTACCTGCCATGGTATACCGTATACCGCATACTCCTATGTGAACCCAGCCTTATGGAAACACAATCTCACAAATGGCAGTCATTGCAGATAGGACATTTTGCATTGGCATATCAGGTATGTGAAAAGGCCATATCTACAATAGCTGCCACATGTTATATACTAAGGGTGTTTTGAGATATGCCCTTATAGAAACACAATCTCACAAATGGCAGCCATTGCAGATAGGACATTTTGCACTGGCATATCAGTTATGTGAAAAGGCCATATCTACAATAGCTGCCACATGTTATATACTAAGGGTGCATTAAGATTATGCCCTTATGGAAACACAATCTTACAAATGGCAGCCATTGCAGATTATTGCACTAAACCCTTGATGGTACTCTAAAAAGTAACATTTTGTTTTGTTTTGAAACGTGTGTGCCCCCCTTCCAGGTCAGGGGCATTCTACATAATCAAAGTGGTAGCTTTTTCATTTCCGTGTTCTATGCTCATAAATCTCTCAATTATAAGTACAAATTTACAAAAGGTTGGCGTCGTCTGCTCGCATTTACTTTTCTTTATCATCCACTTTCTCGTTCTTGTCCTTCTGTGGATCCAAAAAGTCTTTTCCGGCCAGGGGCTGGTGCAAGATTCTATCGCATCATTGAGAACCTACATGAAACAACAAACAAACACATTGTTTCCATATTTAGACATGGTGGCCTCCAATTGCAAACGTCTGGGTTATAATAGAACACTTGTTGGAAGTGGCTCTTTTTACTTCATTCTTTTCTTCCATCTTTTCTAACTTTCATTTCATTCAGCCAGCATGCTTTTTAAGCATGCTTTTTGTGCTAGCTATCACGATAGCTGGCACTCATAGCCGGAATTCAGAATCGATATAGCAAGTACGCGTTATTGTGCTAGCTATCACGATAGCTAGCTCTTATAGCCTGAATTCAAAATCAATATTCCAAGTACGCGATGACTTCGAGTCACTTGGTTCAGGAAACCGTGACTAAATCGGTATAATTATCGAACGGGTCCAGCCAAATGACACTCTCATACGGGTATATTGGTTGATCGAGAAGTGTGACGCTTGGATGCTATGTGTATTGCATCAGGGTCACTTACAAGCGCCGCCTAATCCATCTATGTCCATGGCTTTGATTGGACGAGAGATGTGTTCAGTTGTTTAGCGCCCGGGGTGAAATTGTGAGATGATGTCCGCAGTTGTTTGCCTAGCCTGTGTAAAGTATATTTACTCCGATAGGTAAACAAAGCGATAAATATCCACTAGCTTGTGGCAATGTAAAGAAATGGAGGGGGGAAGCAAACTGAGAATTTTTATAGAATAGATTAACGCTGTCCATGCGCGCGGTTATGCACCCGCAAAATACAATTCACAAAATGTTTCACAAACGTATTTAATTTATTGGCTTTCATCATCATATATTTCGAATCACCATTAGAAATTAATTAACATAAGTACAAGCACGTCTAGTATTAGGTCAGTTATTCTTGAGATAAGACTTTGAAAGTTTAGAAAAGGTTTTTGCAAAATCTTTTTTATATGGCAAAACCAGGGAGGTGTAATAGGTAATATCACTCTGGTAAAACTAGCCGCATAGAAAGTGTCCCTGTTATTTTGTTATTCAACGAAAGCCGTTTAAAAACTATTGTACTTTTTAATTCACTATTGAGCAAATATACCTCTGACAATCTGTGTTGATTTTTACAACACTTATACCAAAAAAGCCTATGGAGAGGGTGGTTCTAAAATGTTTACTCTCGTGTTTGCCAAAGATGGAGATATCGTTTATAACTGCACAAACAAATCATACTGGGTAGTTAATTTCCATTCTTTGGTAGGCTTAATGAAATAAATACAAAATTGGCGGTCGTTTTATGAGTTTTGAAGTCAATTGTTTGCGACATATGGGCGTAGCCAGGAGGCTTGTCATCCCGGGGGCACGAGAGTGGCGTGGGGTCCAGGGCCCACATTACATAAGGGCCCCGGCCCGGTAGGTCCTGGGACAAAGCCTTTAGGTGATTAGGATTGGTATTGATTCCCCACGACGAGAAACGCCATGAAATTGGAGATAAGTATATATAAAACCCTTTAACTCCCCTGAATTGTTAATTGCACCCCCCCCCCCCCCCCCCCGAATGACCCTTGGTGGGTTACCTGTAGCTACGCCGCCAAATGAATGCACACAACAAGATCAAATGATTGTTTCATTTCTTCCAAATTTTTGTTTAATTCACGAATTGGGCAGAGCTCCAAACTGAGTAATAGCCCAAACCCTAATTGGAGGTGATTCTTGTAAATAAATAATTTTCAGAGTGTTTATAACATTAATGTGAAAGTTTCAGATTACAAATTCAAACCAAAAAATAAAAAAATAAAAATAAAAGTACATCGTTAGTACATTATAAGTACATCTTTAAAGGATGATATCTCAGTTTGGAGTTTTCATAAAGACTATAACTGAAAAATTATATAACTCCGCTTAAAAAAAGAGTACCATTGTTAAGCGGAAGATCTCTACTACAATAATCAAATACAAGCTCAATGTTGATATCTTGCCTAATTGTGTCTGATTTTCACATATACAGTACGGACAACTACTGCAAATTTGTCTTCATATTCATTACTTGATATCATGCCCAAATTTGCCAATACGTTCACTGCCTGCTCTTGTGCCAATACTGATTACCCAATTACATGTCATTATTCTACCAAATGCTTTCCTAAAAAATATCAAAGTCTTTCATTTGTACTAGCACTTCCCCTTTAAAGGGTTTTTATTTATAATGACTTCGAGTCACTTGGTTCAGGATCCAGCCAAATGACACTCTCATACGGGTATATTGGTTGAACGAGAAGTGTGACGCTTGGATGCTATTGTGTATTGCATCAGGGTCACTTACAAGCGCCGCCGAATCCATCTGTGTCCATGGCTTTGATTGGACGAGAGATGTGTTCAGTTGTTTAGCGCCCGGGGTGAAATTTTGAGATTTTGTCCGCAGTTGTTTGCCTAGCCTGTGGAAAGTATATTTACTCCGATAGGTAAACAAAGCGATAAATATCCACTAGCTTGTGGCAATGTTAGTATTTCTAAAGAAATGGAGGGGGGAAGCAAACATTAAGGACTGAGAATTTTAGGCAAATATAGAATAGATTAACGCTGTCAATGCGCGCGGTTATGCACACGCAAAATACAATTCACAAAATGTTTCACAAACGTATTTAATTTATTGGCTTTCATCATCATATATTTCGAATCACCATGAGAAATTATAGTACAAACACGTCTAGTATTAGGTCAGTTTAATATTCTTGAGATAAGACTTTGAAAGTTTAGAAAAGGTTTTTGCAAAATCTTTTTTATATGGCAAAACCTGGGAGGTGTAATAGGTAATATCACTCTGGTAAAACTAGCCGCATAGAAAGTGTAATGAAAGGCTAGAAAATGGTTGACTTAATACATGATTAAGAATTCCTATTTATTATTATTATTAAAGTTGTCCACACTGTATTAAAATACAAGTCTCACTCATAAATTTAAGGTTAGGATTGCTATCGAGCTTGAAGCAAACAAACTGATGAATAAATCATCAAATTTCAAAATATATAATGCAGTTCTCATAAAATTAACGTATGATTACTAGGTAATAAATACACTCTCAAAATAATGGGGGGGGGGGGGGCTCAAGGAAGTAACTTTAGGAATTTTGTGAGTGCTGTAATTATTGAACTATGACTCAAATGTCTATAAAAGTACATTAGGAACACACCATTAGATACTCAGGGGGTGGGGGGGGGGGGGGGGTGGGGCGTTGCATGGAAGTTTAAAAAAACACTTTGCCCACTATCCAGGAAAAAACATCAACTTTGCCCACCAACCAGGAAAAGAAAAAAAGATGACTCACCCAACTAACCCAATTCAATGTAAAGAAAAACAGTAAAACCTAAAAAAAACACCACTGTGCCGCCTTTGCTAAAATAAAAATTAAATAAAAAAAATTCCGCCTACTTCGATGGCCAAAAAAAAAAATCCGATCGACCCCAACTTCCATGCCCCCCCCCCTAAAAATCAAATGGTGCGTCCCTTATGTCTGTTATTCAACGAAAGCCGTTTAAAAACTATTGTACTTTTTTAATTCACTATTGAGCAAATATACCTCTGACAATCTGTGTTGATTTTTACAACACTTATACCAATAAAGCCTATGGAGAGGGTGGTTCTAAAATGTTTACTCTTGTGTTTGCCAAAGATGGAGATATCGTTTATAACTGCACAAACAAATCATACTGGGTAGTTAAATTTCCATTCTTTGGGTAGGCTTAATTAAATAAATACAAAATTGGCGTTCGTTTTATGAGTTTTGAAGTCAATTGATTTCATGGACTGTTTGCGACATGTGGGGTAGCCAGGAGGCTTGTCATCCCGGGGGCACGAGAGTGGCGTGGGGTCCAGGGCCCACCTTACCTAAGGGCCCCGGTAGGTCCTGGGACAAAGCCTCTGCTGCAGGTGATTAGAATTGGTATTGATTCCCCCACGACGAGAAACGCCCTGAAATTGGAGATAAGTATATAAAACCCTTTAACTCCCCTGAATTGTTAATTGCACCCGCCCCCCCCCCCCCCCCCCCCCCCGAATGACCCTTGGTGCTGGGTAACCTGTAGCTACGCCGCCAATTAATGCACACAACAAGATCAAATGACCGTTTCATTTCTTCCAAATTTCTTTTTAATTCACGAATTGGGCAGAGCTCCAAACTGAGAAATAGCCCAAACCCTATTTGGAGGTGATTCTTGTAAATAATTAATTTTCCGAGTGTTTATAACATTAATGTGAAAGTTTCAGATTAAAAATTCAAACCAAAAAATAAAAAAAATAAAAAAATACAAATAAAAGTACATCGTTAGTACATTATAAGTACATCTTTAAATTATGATATCTCAGTTTGGAGTTTTCATAAAGACTAACTGAAAAATTATATAACTCCGCTTAAAAAAAAGAGTACCATTGTTAAGCGGAAGATCTCTACTACAATAATCAATTACAAGCTCAATTTTGATATGATCTTGCCTATTTGTGTCTGATTTTCACATATATACGGACAACTACTGCAAATTTGTCTTCATATTCATTACTTGATATCATGCCCAAATTTGCCAATACGTCCACTGCCTGCTCTTGTGCCAATCTCTGATTACCCAATTACATGTCATTATTCTACCAAACGCTTTCCTAAAAAATATCAAAGTCTTTCATTTGTACTAGCACTTCCCCTTTAAAGGTTGTTTTTTATTAAGCCTGGCCCAAGCATTTTGCTTGAGCATGGTCCCTTCAGGACCCAAGCGTGTGTCCGTATGGACCGACCGTGTAAACAAACAAACAAACAAACAAACAAACTTAATTTGGTTGAACACAACTTCCTGACCTTTCTATAATCATAAGACTTCGACCTTTGTACCATAACACCGGACCCTTCTGGCAATGACAGGTTGAATTGATTGACAACAGAGGGCGTATTGGGTTACGAGCTGTCTTTAACAATTAATTGAAGAAAAGAATGAAAAAAAAGTTCTGCTGGTTCATTTCTTCGATTCAGTTATATTTCCGGATTGGATCGGTTCATATTCATTGAATTGAATCATTAATCGGTTCATTCAAGTCTTACTTACCACTGCAATATCTGATGAAAAGAGGACAAGAAGATAATCCCGCAGGTAGAGAATAGTTACTCATCCCTAGCAGGTGGACAAATTCGCCCACTGATTTAGGGGCCAAATTCTCCCACCAAGACAAAATCTGAATAAATTAATTATTTTTCATGTTTGAAACCCAAAATATTGTTCTAATGGATTGAATAACTGTTGAGGTAAAATAAGGTTTAATTTGATTTCCTGTTTGAATTACGCAAATTCTGATACTTGTTGAAGAGATGAAGAACATTTTGTTATTTGGGGTTTGAGACTGAGAGGCTTGATATCTCCCAGCACTATATATGGGTGGATCCACTAGCCTATGAGTACTTGTGGCCAATGAAATACAAGGGATGTGTCAGAAACATCCATTCAGCATCAAGCAAAAGTTTGTCTATTATAAAAAAGTTAATTGGTAGTGGTGATGGGCGGCGCAACGATAATCGATAGGCCTACCATGGGATTTTTGTATCTTGACTCTTGAATGTTGGAATCCTAGTAAGCACTGCTTGTCCAAGGATAGTTGTAAACATCATTCATGTCAAGCCGATGTGCAGGGTGCAATAAACAAAGATGTAGATGTATAAGTAAAAAGTAGCAAGACCAGCTACAGGTGTTGATGGGTGGCAGTGGGCTGTAGAACTCTCACTGCTGGTAGAGCTGCAGTCTGGAAGCTGGCAACGGTTGTGAACTTGTTGCTGTTACGGCTTGGACTGGCAGACGGTTCCAGATTGGAATTGTTCTAACGAAAAATGAAAATTTAAAAGTGTTCCGGGACGCTTGGATGGGATTGTACCTAAGTTGATGGCCAGTTCTGCTGTTTGTTTGATGCTGATTTACACATGATGGGAATTCCATGTTTACAAGGTTTTTTTTGATTTTGTAGAACATTGTGCATTGGGTCATAAGTCTCCTGGTGTGTAGCTCGTCAAGTTGAAGTTGTTCACGTAATGGCGTTATGCTTGTGCGTGTGAGACGGTTTTTGTACTCACTGACTACGAGGGTTTGACACTGGTATACTGGACACGTGGCGAAATTATATAACTTACTTCTATTTTATTTCGGATAAATTCATGAACAGAAATAGAAATTATGCCAACTAAAAGATGAAATAATAATAGTCCTGGTTGTGCAACAAACACGCCTGTTGCACCAACCAACCCAGGGAACAGAATGACTGTCTATGTGGCAATGGCAATTCCACATAGACATAGCTTGGGCTATGCAAATTTATGTGTTTATGCTATGTTTGGGTATGGTTATGCTATGCATTATCTATGGTAAACGTTTCTGCGTCGCGTCTCATGTGTACACCTTACTTAAACTACATCATGATTTTTAACTTGATTCAAGAATTAATCTAATTGAATCAAATATGACATAATAAATTGATCGGACCGGCTTCACCTTGTCGCGCAATTATTATGCTCTAAACAAAAAAAAGTGTGTCACACAATTATTATGATAATCAGTAACAATTGGGACGAAATTCTACATAATCTTTGGATCGGATTCAACCATATCGCACAATTATGCTCTAAACTAAAATTCTAATAGGGCCTACAGCACCTACAATAGCGCCATAGCACAATTCGCTCGCATAATGCAAAACTAAATTATTATTGCCGCATTGATATTGATAATCAGATATCGCTTGCCACAAATAAATAGTGATATTGTACATCAGATATCACAAATCTCGCTTGCAAATGCAAAAGCTAAATAGTATTACATGAATACTGCGCAGTATAGATATTGATAATCAGATATCACTGCCAACATTGAGTGATCACTCCTTACCATAACGAATGATAGAAATTTCCATTACGTGTAGCAGGAATTCTACTGTATAGAACAAGCATTGATCATAAAACTAAAATATTTGACATTACTTCAGTGCTCTTTAAAAGCACTAAATACCATAAATTGGTTAATTGAATTACAAACAAAAAGGCATTTCTGCAAAAAGCTGATCATGGTAAACATGAGCAATTTTATATGAGTATTGTGTAACTCACATAATTGCCTAAAAATTGAATGGTCATTACAGGTGAATAATGTTGAATAAACCATATTTTCACCAGAAATGGGAATTAGGATTGATCCCATTGTGATGAATATTAACATCATCACTAACACACTCATTATTTTTAGGACAAGCCATGATATTATGAAATGCAAACATTGAATCCTAAAATTACAAATTTCAAACACTAATTTCACACAAAGTTAAGTTGATTGCACACTTGCTGGGCGAGACATTCTCTGTTTTTGTAAGTGAGTATAACTATACACACGATGATGTTCTAGACATTTATGCTGTGTTGAATGATGGAATGAACAATTTTGCGCACACGCATCGGATGCTTCCAAATTTACATGAAACACCGTGTATACAATTAAAATGTATTGTCAAATGTATATAACATTAAATAAGTCCACCAGTTTGAGTTCAACAATGTTATGTTGGAATGTAGATTTGAAAGTTAGGACTTTCAATCGTTAGAACTTTCAATCGTATGACTTTCAATCGTACTTATATAATCATTTAAATGACATAATAAGGCCAAAAAAATAAAGTTGTGTTGCCCTCAGCGACCGACCCTAAAATCGTAAAAAAATAGGGTGGTTTTTTTTAGATTTAAATTTGATTAAAAGTGTCTAAATGTTACTATTTCTTGCTTGAAATGAATAAGTAAGCTTAAATGTTTTTTAGACTATTGTCACACTAGAAACATTAGTTAAATTGACCTATGGGCCTATACCAATTTTGTCTTGACACAAAGCATATATTTGTCAGCCAAAAAAATCAATGAAAATAAAATAATTGAATTTTTTTTTTTTTTTTTAAATCAAAAATCAGACTGACCGACCCAATTTTTAATTTTGGGCACTTGAGGGCAACACAACTTTTGTTGTTGTTGGCCTAAGCGTAGAGGATTCCCTGTCTGTTAATGTAATAGTGCACTTTCAATGAAAGCTTGAAAATGAAATTTTAAAAATAGTTTTTGCCAAAAATGACTGAAATTGCATCTTTTTTCTAGTAAAACATAACCATGAATTGTTTTGAAGCGACGCAAAATATTTTGGTATCAAGTTCAGCTATCGATATTTGAAGGATAGAAATGCCATTTTGTGTGTGGAAGCACTACTTTTGGATTAACTGTAAATACTGGCAAAATGTCCACTTGCCACAAAATGACTGAAATTTCATCATTTTTCTGGCAAAACGCAACCAAGATTTTTTTTGAAGTGACACAAAATATTTAGGTATTGAGTTAAACAATTGATATATGAAGGGTAGAATATGCCATTTTTTGTGTGGAAGCGCTACTTTTGGATTAAGTGTAAATACTGGCAAATATGCCCACTTAGCGGGCATATTTGCCGGCACTGGCAAATTTGCCAGGGCTGGACAATTCGGACACCTGCTAGGAATGGATCATGGACATCGATTGATTGATGGAATTGATTTTTAGGGAAAGCCACTGCTAGCCATGACTTATGACCCTTAATGGCCCTTAAATGATTATCACGATTCACGGCACCAATTAAGAAATAAATATTCGGGGTTCAAGCCGTCGACAAAACAAAATGTACAAATCAAAAGTCTATCAAAGTGGTTAAAATTTGGTGTCCAAAACAGGTGTCTGATTTTGAAAGGCCACTACGAAGATGGTCCAATAATTTCTTGGGTATCATGCCAGCTTTCACAAATTTCACGATTACATTGCATTTTGAAACACGGTTTATTCCGTATAGGGACGATGATAGCCAGTAATATTTTATTGAAACATTATTGAAAAAAGGTTCTACATGTGCACAAACCTCTTAAGGTCGGTCAGGCTTTTTCTCCTTTAAAATAACACAAGAAATCTCCAAAACATTTTGAAAATATCGGACAAACTGATGAAAACGAAAGTACCATAATGTTTGAAAATTGGGATGGTATTAATTGATTTTAATGCGATTTTAGGAAAGCATCGGTTTGGCCCGCAGAACTTTTTTCTGTTCGCCTTTGCTTATAGTCTGCAAAAATTCAGACATCTGTCATCAAACTTGACTGAATAATTGCCAAATGATTGACGCAATGGAAATAATATATGGCGCATGACGCAGGTGAAAGACTGTCATATGTCATTTACAACTTAATCGATGATTGACAAAAAGGAATCATGGAATTATGATGCTCATAAGTACATAGGCCTAGATGAAAAAATTTCACGCGCTACAAACGCATATTTCTTCCCAAAATGCAATATTGTTTGGTACAAGTTTGTTAGAGGCAAAATGAGGCTCAATCGTGCCAAAAAATGGGTGTAAAGTCGAAAATTTTCGCGCAATATGCGCACATTTTTTGCAAAGTTGTCGGTTCATTTTCATTTCTCGCTCCCCCCAATATGAATAAGCTAGCGACGCCACGGTTATTGCTAATAATTGGTTTACACATTTCAACAATTTCAAGTGGGACAACTGTTAAATCCAATGTACAGTCATAAAATGGAAACGATGCTAGACTTATATCAAGTCCATGATGTAATAAAGAATAACAATACTATATATGCAAGATTTATATTTAGTCTATAGGACTATGTTGCATTATGCAGTGCTCCAGTGAATTAATCATTTATAAATTAAAAACTGAAAGCATTTTAAGACAACAATTTTATTTACACAATTTATAATACCAACGGAATCTTAAACTCTTTATTTGGTAAAAGATATCTAAAGATGCTGAATGAAAATGAGGAAAAAATGCAGTTCACTTTTTGTGACCATTTCAATCTCATTTTATGCTCTACGCTAACGAGATAGATACATTCCGAAAATGACCATATTAGAGTATGATTCAAACAAATACAACATAGTCACAAATAACTTTAATCCGTAAATAATATAAAATGCGTCAGTAGGCCTAGATGTTGTAAAAAAACCAGCTCTCGCTCGCACGTACGTGGCATTTTGGTTCACCTTTTGTGACATTTTCTTATAGCCTGAGGAGATATATTTATTCCGTAAACGATCATCTTAGGCTTAAAAGGCATCTAAATTGGTTCAAACATCAAACACAAAATATTTACGGAAATAAATCGCATTAATAGTAACAATTAGCTTCATTCCGTAAATAATAATATAGAAATGCGTCACAGGCATAGATGTTGTAAAAATAGCTCACGCTCGCGCGTTGCATTTCGGTTTATTTTCCCCAGGCCATAGCCCAAGGAGATAGATTTATTTGGTGAATGGCCATCTTATAAATGGCATTATTATAGAGCATGATTCAAACATAACCAAATTTTTACGGAATAAATCTCATTAATAGTAGCAATTGGCTTTATTCCGTAAATAATGTAAAATTTAGTCAAAGCGTGGCATTTTGGTTCACTTTTTGTGACATTTTCCCAGGCTATAGCCCAAGGAGATAGATTTATGGGGTAAAAGGAACATCTTATAAAGGCATTTTAGAGCATGATTCAAACATAAAAAAAGGTACGGAATAAATCACATTTATTAGCAATTACCCTTATTCCCAGCTCCCGCTTAAATCGAGGCTTGATTTATAAAAGGCATTAAGAGCATTATTCCAAAATAGAAAACAAAATATATGGAATAAATCTCATTAAAGGTAGATGTTCCGATTTTCAACTTGAAGTTTTCTATTCTACATGAAAGGTCATCCTTAAAAAAGTTGTGTTCCAAAGTTTGAGTTGCATAGCTCTAATGGTTCTTATTATAGATGCACAAGATGCTGTGAACTGTACCCATTGAGTAGTACACAAACTATATCGGTGGTTACTACCATTCGCTATATATCGATGTTATTTCATCGATTTCTCCGTAATTATACCGATTTAGGCCGTCAAATTTCAGTATGATGATGAGAAAAATACGAGCTTTCATATGATATGAAAATCTGCGTATGTTTGAAATAATTCTGTGTTACGAAAATGTGATCGGGTCATCTACCTTTAATAGTAGCAATTCCCTTATTCCATATTAAACAATACTTACAAAATGCTTCAGGAATGTAGGCCTAAATGTTATAAGAACAATACCGAGTCGTGGCATTTTGATTCACTTTTTGTGACACTTTTATCATTTCATAAGCAATATTTATGAATGGATATTGATTCATTTCATATTGGTAAGGAAAGGTAGGGATAGGGAATATCTCAGCTGGATGTTTAAAAGCTGCGGCCCCAAAAGGTTGATCTTAAGCTTCCAGTTCACTATTATTTGGCTTTAAGGCCATGCCGGACGTTTAAAATCAACTTTTTAACGGATTTTAAACATATCTTCCTTCTTCCCCCTCCCCCCCCTTCAATTAGGAATGGTATCGCTCTGTATCTCAGAATATGATTTATGATCAGAAATTTAAATCTGCAAGAAAATCTACTTTTTAAAGAAAAATCATGAATAGAGGGCGTGCCCACTTGAAAAGATCACATAATATGCCTTTAATGCTCTCAGTTTTAAAATTGTCACCACTCCAATCAGTGTTTTAACCACTACCAAACCCAAGCACCAGTAAATTTAAATATTTGTTATTCTTGTTTGTGTTATTTAACAGGACCAAAGAGTTGTATTTCATCCTGATCATTTGTCCCTGAGAAAGAAATGACTTTCAATCACGAATATCCAGAACTGTTGGCTCAGTCCTTGAATGAATTACGGAACTCTAACCACTTGTGCGATGTCATAGTCAATGTCGGTGGTCGGTCTTTCCACGCTCACAGAGCTGTTCTCGCTGCTAGCAGCAGTTATTACTTCGCCATGTTCACATCTGGATTCAAAGAAAGTTCTCAGCGAGAAATCAATATAGACGGAGATGCAGAAATCTTTGAGATACTACTAGAGTTCGCCTACACAGGGATCCTGAAGATTAACCTGAAGACGGCTTACGATATACTTGAAATGGCTTGTTATATGCAGTTTAGGAGCGTTTGCAAAACATGCTGCACATTCATAATTTCGAGCTATGATGGCAACGTTCAATCGAAGAAGATGTCAGTTGGAGATGCCTTTAAGGTCAGTATAGCCCCACCCTACCCCTTCCCCATAGATTCAGGGTTTGTAATATGTGATGCAGCACCTCAAAAGGGGGAATTTTATTTTGGCTATGTGTTTTTCAAGATAAAGATGAAAATGGACAGAAACAAATAATAAGAATTTGGGGGTCATTTTCACTCATAAAATCTGAATGCCTTGATCAAATTTGATAAATGTGGTGTCATTTGAAAGCTTAGAACATTCACTGAGAGCACAGATAATAAGCTCAAAATCAACCTGCTAAGTCTCCCCTTTTTGATGTGCTGCATCACACAGCCAGGGTCACTTGTCAGGGGGGCAAAGGGTATTTTTGCGGGGTAGAGCTGTTGCATCCCCATACCGGCGTGAAAAACTGCAATTTTTCAACTAAGTCTTTCTTTCTCTGATGTCCCTTTCCTTTTCCTTTTTGTAAAGTTTTTGACCAGAGGGCATACGTTTCTGACTAGACGGCACCCTGCTCTCAAGTTTCTGACTTGGCAGCACCCTCACACCCACACCCACTCTACAAAAAACCCCATAACCCCCATAAAACCCTACATGGAGAGGTTCGTATGCCTGTACAAACATGGGGTGTTTTTGTCGCCTTTCCATATCGTCAGCCTGCTTCGATAATTGCCTAACTCATTTTTTCTAGTTCTTAGAAAACGACAAAAGTATGAAACCTGCTACCTGTGTACCTGTTACTCATTGTGCATTGTTGAATGGATGGCTATTCATTATGTGGAATGTTGATTGTATTGTTGATGCTTCAATTGGCGTGCATGGATGCACTAATCCAAGTCATGTAGAAACAGATGAACACAGCCATACAATAATTTGATTAATTCCATGGATTTGTCAATGCAAATTCAATAATGCAAAATGAGTAATATGTTGGAGTGGTCTGGTGGCCCTTTTGCAACAAAACTCTTCATTTATCAACACTTCTGATTGGTCAACGACTTAGGTATTATAACAGCATTTGCATAATGTAATGAAGTCATGATTTATGCAAAAAACTCAATTTTGCTGAAAAGTGAGTTAGGCAATTATCGAAGCAGGCTGACGATATGCAATTCTTGTATTACTGTTGTGCACAGAGATATCAAAACCTATTTAGATTTACACCTAACACAAAAAGTCCCTGACCATGGGCTTTGATGTTGGCTAATCCAAAATCAATAATCGATACGACAAATCTGAGATGTACATTTAATGAGCACATTTCTTCTTCATAGTTTGGTACCTCATTCATAAAAATTGAGTGTATAGTTTTGAGGTTATGATTGTTTCAATCAGACCATAATTACCAACACAAATTGGGTTTCTATCAGGGGCGTAACAGAGGTTGGTTGTCAGGGGGGGCACAGCCAAAAAAATTCCTGGTTAGAATAATTCCGTCCCGGAATTTTTCGTAAAAGGTTGCCCCAATTTTTTTCCCAGTCAGTCACCTTGTGAATTTCACGTAAGTGGGGGGTGGGGGGGGGCGGGGTCAAAAAAAAATCGCACGGTCACAAAATTTCGCACGCTAACAAAACTTAGCAGTACAAAAAATACAACAGTTGTGCTTTTTGTACTGCGAAATTTTCTTTCTTTCTTTCTTTCCCTTTCTTCTTTTCCCCTTTTTCTTTTCCTTTCTATCTCTCTTTTCTTTCCCTTTCCCCCTTCTTTTCCTCTTTTCCCTTCCCCCATTTTTCCTGGTGGGTAGGTTTGAATTTCCTGCTGAGCACCTTCGGGGGGGGGGGGGGGGGGGGCACTGTGCCCCCCCTGCCCCCCCCCCCCCCCCCCCCCGGCTGTTACGCCACTGGTTTCTATGGGATATCATTGCTCAGACTCCCTTGATTTGATTTGATATAATTTGGGTCTCCGTAGTTTGCTGCCAGGCCAAATAAGCTGACATTAGCTTATTTCCATTGGGGTCCGATTTGATGTGTGAACAGATACAGACCGGGATGATCCCCTACTCTTTACGAAAGAGTCTGTAACCTTTTTAACATGCTCGATACCTGTTTACCCATTCATCCAGATACCTGACTGGTTTCAGATAGCACACAGTAATACATGAAACATTTTGTTGTTAGTAGCACTTGGTCATTGAAACAATTATAAATTCATCGACAAAATTTGCTCATTAATGATTAAGTATATATCTCAGATTTTTGGTACCGATTATAGATGTTTGATTAGCCAACATCAAAGCACCTGGTCAGGGACTTTTTGTGTTAGGTGTATATGGGATAATAGGAGTAGTATAGTGGGACCATATAGGCACTTTTTTAATATATAAGTTAAGAATCTCCCGTTTTTGGGGCACTTTTTTAATAGATAAGTTGAGAATTTTCCGTTTTTGAGGCACTTTTTTAATATTAGTTAAGAATCGCCCGTTTTTGGGGCACTTTTTTAATGGATAAGTTAAGAATCGCCCGTTTTGGGGCAATCCCGATTTATAGGCACTTTTTCGACGGATGAGTTAAGAATCGGAGGGAGGTGTTTTTTTTTTAACAGAGAGACCACGACATATGCTTGGAGGACGAGCCGCTGATGAAATGTTGGGAGGAGATGGGGAGAAGCATCAACGGTTCAAGAAAAATACTGCAGAGTGCATGGCTCGAGAGAGTTGGTCCTATCTCCCCAAAGATTAGGACCACGCTTTTCTTAATTTACCTGCTGGAGTACACGTCTTGTCCCGTGGAAAAAATAATTAGCTATAGGGATCGATACGAGCCTATCTCAGTTCCTGCATTCGCCACTGCCTTGGAGACATCATCGGAATTAGATGATGACGATGATTACGCACCGCCCCCAAATTCCCCGGCGTCCATACTCTCTTGTAGCCCCTCTTCCCCGTTATGTACACCACCGCGTCCTGCAGTGGCCCCTCGAGCGATACCCCGAACACCGCCATCGTCATTTTCTACCTCAAAGTGGTTAATGCGTCCCCCATGAACGTACAATATCACTCCATAGCCGGATTACAATATTCACTCGTTGGAATTTCACAATTGATGGGGGATGAGGTTGTAGTAACCAATAATTTGGGTGAGCAGGGCGTGATGCCGGACTTTAACGAGGAAGACCCTGAAATCTTGGCTGAAATTCTAGCGATGATGGGCAAATGTGGAAATGGATAAATACCTGTATCCTCGCTACCACTGGATATAACGGAATAACCACGACTTCCAGGTCATACACCATATACATTGACAAGAGTGACTTAATTCATACCACGGAATATACCCGGATCATCGATAGAACTCTTTGTTCGGACTCATTAACCGTTTGGACGTGTTTCACCAGATTTTTGAGTTAGCGGTAATGATTTTTATTTTACGTATTCGTGTTTTGGATTCAGATTTAAGGTATGTGTCTAGAAATGTGTGGTTAAATTTTAATTTAACTTTTGTTTTGTTTTTTAAAAGAAAAAGAAAAAATAATAATAATAATACATTTTTTCCTTCTAATGATTTTATAAGCGTACCTTTTTTCCCAGTCGATCCCTTTATAAATACTTTAATTACTGATTAAATTTTGTCAAGTATAGTTTAGACCAGAGTACTGGGGTAATTAGAACGTAAAAAAACCAAAAAAACCAAACAAAAACAAAAACAAAAAAACAGCTATAATGAAACTACACGTACACGATATATAATAATGATAATAATAATAAATCTAACAGTTTATTATATTATTTTGTCAATGTAAATAATCGTTTTCAAATAGATGTTACGGTGAATAGTAGGGGTAATAAAGTCGTAGATCTTAAGTTTATGTATAGAATGATAGAGATAGAAAGAGTTGGAAAAAAAAAGAAAACAAAGAAAAGAAAAATGATGGAAATAAAAAAACAGAAATGTATAGATAAATAAATGGTATAGAACCTTGTTTTTTATTTCGTGTCTGTAGAAAATAGTCCTAATAATTACAAAGAGTTTATTTTACGGGAAGTCTCAAACGGTACTATACCTTTTAAAACGCTTCTTGATCGATCCTTAATTGTCTTTTTAAAAGGAAAAAAAGTGGTTTAATTAATTGAATCAAATAGAAAAAATGAAGAATTTAATTTTTTTGTTGTTGATATATTCATTCGAAATTAATACTTTGACCTTTTTTTGACATTGAAAGAGTATTGTTAACTGGAAATTAAGAATATGGTGCCTCGGGGTTCTTTACGGAAGGTTGCAATCGGTCGTTGTTACATACACTATACAGCCCTACCCCGGCAAAAGGAAGTATTGACCACAATTTTTAAAATGCACCTTTTTAAGTAACTATATATATTTAAACACAATATATTCCTGCCAAAATAAGATTTGGTTCGGTGCAACCCTCAGAAAGTTGAGAAAATGTGTCCAAGAAGGTTGCTTCCTTATAATTATACACAAAAATGAATAGATGAATATAAAAGGAAGTATTGACCATATATTAGGACCAAATTTGTGCATTTTTGCCTATTATAAATGGATTCTTGTAAATGTATTAACTGTTTTATTAAATACTATAACTTGTGTGTAAACACTAAACACATAGTTTAAACAAATATTCAAAATATAGTTTTTGACCCATATTTTGAAAAGTACTTTGTGGTCAATACTTCTTTTGCCTGGGGTAAGGCGATATAGTATCCCTACATTTTAATTCAGAGCGTTACTATAGTTACTGCCTTTGTTCTCGACCAATAGTGCGAGTCTTTGAAGGTTGAGTATCGCCCATTGTTCTCGCCCAATGGCGTACCCATCAAGGTCAACTATTTGGTTGGGACACCCTACAGATATTATGAATGTATAAAACAATGATTCGTCAATGGTGGCGCTATTGCATGAAAGCCAACGGTATTATAAGGAGGGGCTCAGACAGCGATCTTCATTGCAGTCATTTAGAAGCCAATGACAACTTGGAAAACGGTTTCACTGTTGATGCTTCTACTTGGGGTAAGTGTTTAATATATAAGGCATAGACCAATCACACCGGTCGTTTAGAAATGAACCGATACTTGGAAAACATATATTTTTCGCCAGGAGAGTCCAACTAGCTTCGGTGGCGTTGCCAGGCTATACGAAGCCGTGAGGAAGGACAACAAGTTTAACCTAACTAGGAAGGACGTGGTACGCTGGCTCTGTAGCGTCGACGCATACAGTCTACACAAGCCCGCTAGACGGAAATATAAGAGGAATATTTACTTCGCCGATTCTGTAGGTCAGCACTATCAGGCTGATTTGATAGAAGTTCAACACATAGCTAAACAAAACAAGGGACATCGGTACATTTTGATGTGCATCGATATTTTTTCTCGCTACACGTTCGCCGTACCGTTGAAGGATAAGAAGGGAGCCACCATCGCCAAAGCCTTCAAAATAATTTTTGAAAGCGGGGTTCCGGACAATATTTCGACCGATAAAGGATCGGAATTCAAGAATAGGATAGTGCAAGGTCTATTCAGAGAAAAAGGAATACATTTTTTTACATCGCAGGACGACATTGTCAAATGTTCGATAGTGGAGCGGTTTAACAGAACTTTGAAGCGAAGGTTATACCGGTATTTCTGAGCAATGCGTCGCCAAGTGCGTCGTCAATGCGTCGTCAAGTGCGTCAATCCGTCGCCAAATGCGTCAATGCATCGTGGAATGCGTCAATGCGTCGTGGAATTCGATAGTGGAGCGGTTTAACAGAACTTTGAAGCAAAGGTTATACCAGTATTTCTGAGAAATGCGTCAATGCGTCGACAAATGCGTCAATGCGTTGCCAAGTGCGTCAATGCGTCGCCAAATGCGTCGTCAATGCATTGTCAAATGCGTCAATGCGTCGTGGAATTCGTTGTTGAATGCGTCAATGAGTCTTCAAATGAGTCATTGCGTCTAGGAATGCGATTTACCCAATTTCTTGTTATATAGACTCAACACTTCAAAGCATTAACATGTATTCAGTAGCTCGCCCCCATGCCTGTTCACTTTGCGATAAAGGCTTCGCCAGGAGATACGATCTACAAAGGCATCAAAACACGATGCACTCTGACGAGGAATCAAAAATGACCGACGAAGATACCGAAATGAATGATTCTGAATCAGGAAATTACAGTAACTCTGAATCCGAAAGGGACTCGTCTGATGTGGAACCAGAAAAGAATGAAGAAAGCGAAGAAGAGTCTTCACAATCTGACGAAGAAATGTCTAGTGATGAGCTGGAAGACAATGCCGCATATCGGAAATGGCACGCGCAAGCCATAGAAGACACGAATGATGTGTGGACTGAGAAATATGAGAAATATATTCTTATTGGTATGAATGAAGAGGATGCGAAGGAAAAGGCCAATATGAAAACTCTGTGGACCGTCAAACCTTTCTTTTTCGATAGCTACAAGATTTTTGCGTCGAAATATTGAGCTGAAAGACGATGATACTCACCAGGAGATACTAGCTGCCATCCAGGAAAAGATAGACAAGGGAATAGACATATCCACTGCCGTTAAAAGAGTCGTGACTAAACATCGAACCATTTTTGACGGCGCTATTTCAGGAAAGTGAACCAGATGAAAACATGGAAACCGATGAAGACAGTAATGATTAAATATCAAAGACTTTTAAAAGTAAAGATCGCGGTCGCCGGTACACGTCTAAAAAGTGTGGGTGCATACATTGACCTTCGACACTTCAATCAAACTCGTCTGGGGAAAACCTGTATGAGTCATCAAACTTGTCCATGTTATGTATTGATTATTGCATAATTGATTGTAATGCTAGATGCAATCAACGTTGCATTAGGTGTATTGGTCCTCAGTACTTCCAACTTTCAATCAAATAACCCTTGGGGAAACCCCGGATGAGTCATCAAACATCAAACTTGTTCAGACTTGTCCATGCTCTATTGAATATTGCGCAACAAATTGCAATATGTGTGCAATCAATTTTGATCTCGAATCAAAGGACGTTAATCTGGTTAAGTGCGTGTTATTAGGCCTAGTTTTTGTATCAACTTTAATTTTAAAAGTTGTGACTGTTTTCTAAAGATAAAATAAAACTAAATTTATATAGGCTTTTAAAAAAAACTTGTTGGAGAAACTGTGCAGTTATTACAAATGACCAATTGAATTATTGTCTTTGTATTTATGTACCTTAAAAGTATAGTATCGTGTATGCTAATAGAATGTAAATGCAAGTGCATTATAAAATGTAGGTAACAACTAAAATAAGTTAACCGTACCATTGTCATCGCGTTATGATGTAAATGTCTTGTTATCAATAAATTTACACGAAATTAATCAAATGTGTTGTTGTTCTTTATTCTACTACATCTTATATAGTAAGGAATTCTGAAATACATTCGCACCGAAACTTTAAAATTAGAGACGAATATTATGGTAGAACATACATACAATACAGAAAATATGTATAATGAGACGATACGACCTGAATACATACTCAAACATTTATTTAGTGAAGCAGATCCTGATAGATAGTCTATGATAATAAATACATCTGACCCCCAACTTTCAAAGAAATGCCAAAAACACACACACAAACGGGGGAAATCACACGAAAAAATGCCGCATATCCCTTAAAACGAGACAATATATCCCATCCATGGTCAGGTTAACCCCCCTTCTTCCCGGGAGCAACGGTCCCTTAATACCGTCTTTCCGCCAGTATTCCCTGATGTTAACGTAGGGTTTCCCACGAAATGTTTGCACCGCGACGTGCCGATCCCCTTGAATGACTCTACGCGTCAACTCTCTATCGGTAGGATACGGGGGTCCACCGGATGTCTTTAACTATCGGAGTCCCTTCTTGACGAGCTTTTTCTATATTTTAGCAAGTCATTTAAAACACATTTTGATAGCATTTTTACAGTTTTCTTGTTGTAGTTCCAGAACAAAATACACCCTAACCTTCGATTCGAGATCAAAATTGATTGCACACATATTGCAATTTGTTGCGCAATATTCTATAGAGCATGGACAAGTCTGAACAAGTTTGATGTTTGATGACTCATCCTATTCAATAGAGCATGGACAACTCTGAACAAGTTTGATGTTTGATGACTCATCCTATTCAGTAGAGCATGGACGATTCTTAACTTATATATTAAAAAAGTGCCCCAAAAACGGGAGATTCTTAACTTATCCATTAAAAAAGTGCCCCCAAAACGGGCGATTCTTAACTTATATATTAAAAAAGTGTGCCCCAAAAACGGGCGATTCTTAACTTATATATTAAAAAAGTGCCTCAAAAAACAGGAAATTCTTAACTATCTATTAAAAAAGTGCCCCAAAAACAGGAGATTCTTAACTTATATATTAAAAAGTGCCTATATGGTCCCACTTTACTACTTATAGGGAGTATAACTTTATAAATGGATAGAGGTACGAGATTTTGACAGAACAGCATCAATATATCACTAACGCCTTTAACCAATTACATTTTAAAACCAATATTGTACCCTCCAGATATCAATTCTAGCCAGGAATCACAGCGACAGTGACAATGAAATGAAACAACTAGCCACTGCTTCTGACAAATACCTTGAAAACAATGTCCAGGATTTGAAGAGAACGGATGAATTCCTGCAAGGTGCCAGTGTGGTTTTCTTGGAAGAATTCTTGAATCGTGAGGAGCTGTCAAGCGCATCTGAAGAAAAACTGGTATATAATAAATACATGTATTCTTGGTGTTAATCGTCTTGCTAATCACATGTATGTTAATTATTCCATTCACCAATCATGATAACGGAAGCGTAGATTAATTCACAACTATCTTAGTTCACCTATTTTGATGCAAAATTTGGAGAGAAAAAATGACACTTCTATATTTATAAACATATTGAGATAGCAAAACAGCTACGAACTATATTTTATTCTTTAATCTAAATTAACCCTAACCCAGCTGAATCTCACTAAATCTCACTGCCAGAAACGCACCTACTGCTGCATTGCCTCGGTGACGTCACCTACCGCAGGCATATGTGGGCAGGAAGTTGCTGCCCGCATATGCGCTGGCAGTTTAGCTCAGGTAGAGGGACAGACTGGGGTGCGGATGGTCCCGCGATCGAATCTCGGGGGGGGGGGGGGTGGGGGTTGCTGGATGAAAAAAATAGTACTTTACCACCTCCCTCCGATACACACAAAAAAATACCTTTTCTGGTTTTAGGGTTAAAGTGAAACATGCAAAATTACGAACAATACCAAATGATGACTAAACTACAATAAGTATCAGTCTATAGGGGTGGACAAATATCATGTATCAATTTTACAAACCCAGTTTTTCTATGGCCACATTTTGTGGGGAAAAAAGAATATGACATAAAAATGTCTTTGACAAATGGTTAGGTTGGTAAAATGGCAATTGCAACATTCAAAATGGCCGCCAATATGACAATTTTTAACGAATTCGGAAGTCATTTTTGCATGGAAAGACCCATGAATGTTAAATTAATACAGGGTTTTAGATTTTTTCAGGTAGGTGAACTTTGAAATGTTGCTATTTACCCCCCCCCCCCCCCCCCCCCCCCTCCCACCTCCCCACCTCTTGGGTTTACGCCTGTCGCCAAAATTGAGCTTCATATCCAAAATATGTTGTAAGAAATAGAGGGTCTTTACAGAGGCTGTACATTTTAATATCCTGATATCTGTATCTGTATCTATCTGTAGGTGCTTGAGATGGTCTGTAACTGGCTGATACATGACTGGGAAAACCGACACACACACGCACATGCCCTCCTGCAGAAAGTTCGTCTTGGACTGGTATCAGCAGAGAATCTTAATAAGTTGATTGATGCAAAGATCATGGGTATTCCTGAATGCAAGGCATTGGTGGACAGTGTGTTGCATCTTAAATCGTCAAATATATCAATGTTTTTGTTGGCACTAGAACATCCTCAGATGTTTACAACCAGAAGTACTATTACCGTAAGTCATCTGGATAATGGTGGGAGCGAGTCCTGCCTGCAAATTTTGAGTCCCAGGAACAAAAATCACCTTCCTGAATCCCAAAAATTAACGATTGACAATATTAAGCTGACTAAAATACCTCCTTGAAAAAGAAATTCTCTTTCCAGTAACACACAACCTATCTCCATAACACAACCTCTCTCAATGTTATAGCAAGTATCACAAGGCCTCAACTCCATCTCCCCAATGGGTTTGTCTGCACAATCTTTTCAACCAGACAGTCGATTTGTAATGGGGAAACGTATTAAAATACTGTAAAGTATAAGTTTTAAAATTAAGAACAACTCACAAATGCGTCATTAAATTACTATTTTAATTGACCATTTTGAATAAGGAAAATAACTTTGATAAGCTATGAATCAAAACATTTTACTTTGGAACCGCAGGATTTCCCTTGAGGCTACGGTCCCTTGTTCAATTCCTAACAGGGGATTTTCCAATAAAACTCCATTTCTCCCTCAGACAGTACATATTATTGTAGGAATGTTCGAAGATAGGATGTCACAAATAGAAATGAGCAGGGCTTGAAATAAGCAAGAGCTGGGAGCAAATTTACTCCGCTAAACCTCAAAATTCCCCGGTTATGTAAATTGTATTTCTTATGTCACCAGAAGCAATTGTCCATGAATAATTGCTCCTGTTTATTCCGATGACATTGATTTTTTTAAATTTTAATTAATTTACTTCAGAATTCAAGATGCACATTAAAAATTGCCATTGTTGTTTCTACTAAAAAAACAACCAGCAAAACTTGATTAAAATAATGTTTTAAATATGTTGGAATACCACCCTTAACCATGTAAAATGCTGATCGAGCCCGATCAGCAATTTTTGATTAGAGGTTTTGTTGTACAAAGAGGGCTGATTTTTCTTAATCCTTATAAGTGTAAGTTCATACATATAATACAATTGTAAAAATAAACAAATCCAGAAGGAAACTCAAGATATAGAATCATGATGATTCCCTACTCTTAATAAATGAGTGAGACTTTTTACCATACATAAGTTTTGTTTGCTCTTCTAATCTGCCATATATATAGGATCCATACAGGGGTTGAGATGAGGATTTTTAAAACACTTTCCATACGGCCATTGGTTTTACCATATTCAGAACAGATTTTTCAGAAACCTTTTTCAGATTTTAAGAATAACTGAACCAATACTAAAGCATGTTTGTATTGATTGTAATGCATGTCTCATGTTGATTCCAAATATGGTAATGAAATTTAATAATTTTGAACCATTTTGTGAACTTTTGGAATGTCGTCTGCAGACTCCTGCCGTGTGGAATGTGTTAAGAACCAGGAGCTACTTTGTACTCGCATATGTTCCTTTCCTTAGGAACAGGTGGTAAAACCTATGAAATAGGGTATCCTGAAGAAGAGTGAAACGAAGAAGACTTCTATTGTATAGTTATTTACATTTATTCCATAATATACACATCGACCATGGGCTACCATACCTCTTTTGTAG
Source organism: Ophiura sarsii (assembly GCA_035610835.1). Classification (NCBI taxonomy): domain Eukaryota; kingdom Metazoa; phylum Echinodermata; class Ophiuroidea; order Amphilepidida; family Ophiuridae; genus Ophiura; species Ophiura sarsii. The sequence continues at coordinate 18,036,378 of CM069457.1, read as the reverse complement.
AATCAAAATTGCTCTCGACACCGGTTATGACATTCGCTTTGGGACCGAAAGGTCTTGTGTTCGAATAATCAAGAAATGGGTCTACAATGTAGATGTGATTCTATTTACAAGTTTCTTAATATTATTTTTGCAGGCACCTATCTCAAGCTTTGCTGATGAAAACATCTTTGAGTCATTGACCGCAGGCAGAATTCAGTATTATGACATAACCAGCCATCAATGGATATCCTTAAAACAATTTGCTCCGCTCCCTTTTGGTGGTTCCAATATTTCCATGGTAACTGCAAGTGGTAGATTATACTGTGCAGGAGGTCTCTTGCAATACAAGGAACTGGACCCTGATATGCTTTTCCGCGAGTCTGATTCCGAGTCCGAGTTTGAAGAATATGGTTACGAGGCCGACCATTATGTTCACATGTCCGTTTGTCAGAAAGATTTCTATCAGTATCATAGTAAAGAAAACCTGTGGACCAAACTCGCTCCTATGACTAAACCTAGACACAGTTTTCTTATGGTCTATCTGAATGGCTACATATATGCCATCGCGGGATCCAACGATGGTGTTGCGTCGGTGATGAGCGACGTGGAATGCTATAGCTTAGCTGATAAAACATGGCATGTACTGGCACCGCTACCCGAGATCTTCAGCAGAATTTCAGCGATAGTGTTCGGAGGGAAGATCTTTGTTTATGGGCTCACGAATATTGCAAATTATGGAGATCCTATATTACATAAAATGGTGGTGTATTATCCTGATACCAATACATGGCAGATTACACTATGCGAACAGCAGGATCGTAGTTTGTTTAAGATTTATATTCATTCGCCGGTACTCTTTGCTTATAAGGACTTGTGTTATCGAATATCATTCGCCCGTGACCATAAGTCAGACTCTTCATCACGGGGTTTCACTGAACGAAGCATTCCATCCGTCAAGAGACTCAATGTTGAATCCAACGATGGCATTGTCACCGTTGCTCTCGGTGAAGACATCCCTCAGGATCATATACCACCGAATAGAGTGGGTGCGTTTAGAATTGATGATGACGTATTTGTGAGCGATAAAGGATCTGTGTATAACACAGGGATTAAGGTGGCTCAGGACCAGACGGATGACATTAACATTTCTCTATGGAATTCTTTTATAGTGAATAATTACCAGGACAGTCGGATAACATGCTTCACATTTGATAGAATACGACTAGAACAATGAAGCTGCCTTTGAGCCACGGTCTGTCGCTAATATTTTTCAGCAATTAAAAAATAACCATTTGATCGACCGACTAAGCCTCAACATTTTGGCACTTGTGGGCAACCAGGGCTCAAATTTCAATTTTTGAGGGCACCAAATTTCGAGGCCACTGAACACATTTATGATAGGGCACTAAGGCCAACATATGGTCAAGAATACCTTGAAAGTTAACAAAGGTCTAGCGCATCATCTGGCCTTGATGAAATTTGAGCCCTATCTAGGCAACACAATTTGTTTCCTTAGCTTTACTATCTTCACTATTTTTACACAGCCCTGCAACCGCAATCAATACCGTGTACCAAAGGTAAAACTTCACCATGGCGTCCCCGCTGACATAGCATACCATTGGTCAACAGACTCAATGATGAATACAACGATGCGGGCAACGATGGCACTGTTACCGATTTTCCAATAAAACCAATGAGGTTAGGATGTCACATGGGTATCTTATGTCAGAAGAGCAAACTTGTGTATGGTAAAAGGTCATTAACAAAATGTAGGGAATAATCCTAAATCTGTATCTTTGGTTCTACCTATGAGTAAGCTATCACAAATTCGTCTAGTTCAAAGACTTCTATTCTATTCTATAGTTATATAGCTTCATTGCATACTACCACAGACTACCTTGAAGATCACCGACTTTTTTTAAAGCTAATCTATTTGCTTTATTAAGCTTTTTGTCTTGTATTTTATTTATTTTTGATCTGTTGGTTTTATTAAAACTGTGGTTAAGCTCAAATGATGGATCAAAATGTACGTAAACGAAACACGTATGTTTGTGACAAGCCGACTTTTACTTCCGCATACGATCCTCACTCACTCAATGTGTTCATACCTATTTTTAACTTACTCGAAAACCCTTAGTGTATTATTTTTTCTTCCCAAATGTATCTTTAGGTTTTCATAATTATTTTACCATTCACTTATATTTTTAAATTTACCATTCACTTATATTTTTATTTTATTTTCTGTTGCACATAAAATTGAGATAGTTCATCGATAGATGCGATTGTCTGACGTCATGGGAAATCCCCTGTGGAATCCCCCTTAAAGCAACATACATATGTTTCTTTTACGGAAATTTTGATCTGTCCGTAAATTAGACATATGTTACCGCATCATTTGAGCTTAACCACAGTAATATTAAAACCAACAGATCAAAAATAAATAAAATACAGACAAAAAAGCTTAATAAAGCAAATAGTAGTTATGAAAGTCGGTGATCTTCAGGCTCCTTCAGGGTCCTCCTGATATCAAAGCGAGCGCTCTAACGCTGAGCTACCGGGAACTATGTCTATCGTAGCTCAATAAAATAACTTGAACAGATAAACTCATGTAATTAAAATACCAATCCCGTTCAAACACTATCACTAATATAATAAAGGATATTCACAGTTACGTAGTTCCCAAGAAACATTTCCCTCAAAAAGAGTTACCACCATAATATACTTAGCCTGCAGTCCGCAAACACTGAGATATAATTAGAATTGAATGCGATCGCGCATGATAAACAAATGGACGAAATGCCATTGGTTTCAAATTTTGCTCTCTCTTAAAATGTCTTTGTGTACTTACAAGGTATATGACCCGATCAATTTTTGGGGGATATGATTTTTTTTTCACATCAAGATATTTTGGTATCAGAATAATCCCAATATTTTTCTCATTATGTCTGTAAAATATTAGGGGCCAGAAATGTTTCATTTGGAAATTATAGGCTAAAATGTGGTGAATTACTGCCAAAGGTGGTTAACCACCAGCCAGTCTGTGTACTTCTCAATGGGCACATGTCTTTTGACCTTGCGCTTCTAAAAATAGAACCATTGGAGTTATGCAACTCAAACTTTGGAATGCAACAATTTTAAGGATCGACCTTTAATGTAAAATAGAAAACACTAAGTTGAAAATCGGGTTATCTACCTTTAAATGGTCACGTCGTAAAATCGATTTAAGAATAATAGTTGCTAAAACCCTCATTTATCTAAAAACACGGAAATTGTGTAATTTTGATGGTTAAGACAGCTGTTTGGCATGCATATCAATGTAGACACTACTTTGACACATTTCATTTTTGATAGCGACGAATTTGTAAAATGCCGAAGGGAAATGCTCTGTTTGTAGATGTCATAGACAGGTTTCAATAAGTTTGCAAGACAAGTCCTATTATAAGGAGTATTTCAAGACATTAATCTCAATAAAAGACTTTGATTTCACCTCAAGATCACTCTTGAAACCGACAGTCCGAATTCCGCGGGAGTTTAACTCGGACATCAGTGTTAGTACCCAAAGGTTCAAAATTGCGCGGTTCGTTTTGGTGATAAATTGACCTACACTATTGTTCACCGCTAAGTGGTCACCGAGCTGTTTTACAGTTTACTGAAGAAGAGTGAAACTATCATGAATCAGTTTAGTTCAAAGACTTCTATTGTATATACCTTTATTCCATAATGCACATACATGAATGTAGTCTATGGGCTACCATACCTCTTTTGTAGAATTACAATCGCTACCTTGACACCGGTTATGACATTCGCGTTGGGAACAAAAGATCCTGGGTTTGAATCATGAAATGGTTCTACAAGTAATGTAGATGTGAATCTATTTATAAGCTTCTTAATATTATTACTTTTGCAGGCACCTATCTCAAGCGGTCAGTCTTTGACAGCAGGCAGGATCCAGTATTATGACATAACCACCCATCAATGGATATCCTTAAGACAATTTGCTCCGCTCCCTTACGCTAGTTTCTACATGTCCTTGGTAACTGCAAGGGGTATATTATACTGTGAAGGAGGTCTCGTGCAACACCAGGATCATTATCGTCAAGTGTCTGTGTGTCAGAAAGATTTCTATCAATATCACAGTGAAGAGAACCTCTGGACTAAACTCGCACCTATGACTAAACTTAGAAACAGTTTTCCTATGGTCTATCTGACTGGCTACATATATGCCATCGCGGGATCCGACAAAAATGGTGTGGTAATGAGCGACATGGAACGCTATAGCTTGTCTGATAAAACATGGCATGTACTGGCACCGCTACCCGAGATGTACAAGAGGATTTCGGCAGTAGCGTTTAGAGGGAAGATCTTTGTTTATGGGCAGAGGAAGCATTCCGAAGATTCAATAATGCATAAATTGCTGGTGTATTATCCTGATACTGATACATGGCAGAGTACACTATGCGAAAAAGAGGAGGGTATTACTTTGAGTGGGACTTGTATTCAATCCCCTGTGCTTTTTCCTTATAAGGACTTGTGTTATCGGATAAATTACCATGGAGCGCAGGGTGGACCAAGCATTCCATCCGTCAACAGACTCAATGTTGAATCCAACGATGGCATTGTCACCGTCTCTCTCGGTGAAGACATCCCCCAGGAGCATATACCACCGAATAAAATGGGTGCTTTTAGAATTGATGATGACGTATTTGTGAGCGATAAAGGATGTGTGTATAACACAGGGATTAAAGTGGCTGAGGACCAGACGGAGGACGTCAACATTTTTCCATGGGATACTTTCACGACAGCTAGCTACTACAGTGAGATAACATGCTTCACATTTGATAGAAAACGACTAGAACAATGAACCTGCCTCTGAGTTCACAATAGACTGAATCCTAGGCTTAGGCCAAACAATTTGTTCGACCATTAAGTTTTAAAAAATAAGGTCAGAGATGTGGTTGTCCCAAGACCGGCAAAAAAAAATCGCATGGTACAAGTGGCAAATGTACCAACGAAACCTACCTATGTCTCTGAAAAAGGTAAAGTGGTACACAAAAAAGGTATATTTTCAAATTTTACGGGGGGCGCGTACACGTTAAAGGTATATTGAACAAATTTACGGGGGGCACCCGCCCCCTCCGCCCCCCCCCCTGTATCCGCCACTGCATAGAGAGCTCATAACATTGCATATGTGATATTTTTTATTGATAAAAGTGTCATTTGTGCTCAAGTCGGGGTAGGAGGGAAATAACAACATTTATGTGACAATATCTGCTGACATTTACATTTATTTTGGCATCCACTTTCACATTCTTATCTGGGTTCTTATCCTTCTTTACATGTTGGTGGAAAGAGTCTTTACACGACAAAAACTTTGTTCTACGGGCAACCGGACGTCACAGGTAGGCTCAGTCAGTCACACTCACATGTTGTTGGTTTTGGGTATTTTTATCCAAATGTTGGTGAAAGTTCAAGTGAATTTCGACAATTTTTGAAATTTAAAAAACAAAACACATTTTTGCAAATCTTTTTGACAATTTTGCAAAATTTTCAAAAGGATTTGAAAATAACCCACAAATTGTTGAAAATTGTGGAAATGGGTCGGTCGGCCCCTTGAACAGGTTTTTTTGTTGACGTTGTACCTGCCATTGTTTGACTTGTCCCCGCCCCCCCCCCCCCCCCCCTCCCCTAACGTTTTGATGCTGGTACCTCCACTGGGCTCCATGTGCAATAGCTGCCAGATGTTATCGTCTGTGGAAGCCTATTATATACCATCTGCAATAGCTGCCAGATGTTATCATCTATGGTAGCCTATTATATACCATCTGCAATAGCTGCCAGATGTTATCATCTATGGTAGCCTATTATATACCATCTGCAATAGCTGCCAGATGTTATCATCTATGGTAGCCTATTATATACCATCTGCAATAGCTGCCAGATGTTATCATCTATGGTAGCCTATTATATACCATCTGCAATAGCTGCCAGATGTTATCATCTATGGTAGCCTATTATATACCATCTGCAATAGCTGCCAGATGTTATCATCTATGATAGCCTATTATATATCATCTGCAATAGCTGCCAGATGTTATCATCTATGATAGCCTATTATATACCATCTGCAATAGCTGCCAGATGTTATCATCTATGATAGCCTATTATATACCATCTGCAATAGCTGCCAGATGTTATCATCTATGATAGCCTATTATATACCATCTGCAATAGCTGCCAGATGTTATCATCTATGATAGCCTATTATATACCATCTGCAATAGCTGCCAGATGTTATCATCTATGATAGCCTATTATATACCATCTGCAATAGCTGCCAGATGTTATCATCTATGGTAGCCTATTATATACCATCTGCAATAGCTGCCAGATGTTATCATCTATGGTAGCCTATTATATACCATCTGCAATAGCTGCCAGATGTTATCATCTATGGTAGCCTATTATATACCATCTGCAATAGCTGCCAGATGTTATCATCTATGATAGCCTATTATATATCATCTGCAATAGCTGCCAGATGTTATCATCTATGGTAGCCTATTATATACCATCTACAATAGCTGCCAGATGTTATCATCTATGATAGCCTATTATATAGCAGACCCATTGATACACCCATAGTAACACAGGGCAGCTACTGCAGATAGGATACTTTGCACTGGCATATCAGTTATGTGAAAAGTTAATATCTATTATGATATATTATGATAAAAACTGGGATTGGTATATTTTTACAATTATCTTAACCTATATAAGGATTAAGAAAAATCAGCCGTCGTCGATTCAAAAATGCTGATCTTACGTAAGATAAATCAGCATTTCACGTCAGACAGTGTCCCCCTGCAGCACGCGTGATAAATAATGTGAATCATTCATAATATATTTGCATAGAGGGCGTTTTTCAATAAATAGCGATGGTATTGTTTAAATCAAGTGTTGCTGCGTGTTTGTAAGTAGAAACAACAATAGTGGCAATTTTTAATGTTCTTCTTGAATTCTGAAGTTAATTAAAAAAAGAAATGACAACACCACTTTCCCTTTAAGATATGCCCGTATAGAAACACAATCTCACAAATGGCAGCCATTGCAGATAGGACATTTTGCACTGGCATATCGGTGATGTGAAAAGGCCATATCTACAATAGCTGCCACATGTTATATACTAAGGGTGCGTTAAGATTATGCCCGTATAGAAACAATCTCACAAATGGCAGCCATTGCAGATAGGACATTTTGCACTGGCATATCAGTTATGTGAAAAGGCCATATCTACAATAGCTGCCACATGTTATATACTAAGGTTGCTTTGAGAGTATGCCCTTATGGAAACACAATCTCACAAATGGCAGCCATTGCAGATAGGACATTTTGCACTGGCATATCAGTTATGTGAAAAGGCCATATCTACAATAACTGCCACATGTTATATACTAAGGGTGCTTTGAGATATGCCCTTATGGAAACACAATCTCACAAATGGCAGCCATTGCAGATAGGACATTTTGCATTGGCATATCAGTTATGTTAAAAGGCCATATCTACAATAGCTGCCACATGTTATATACTAAGGTTGCATTGAGAGTATGCCCTTATGGAAACACAATCTCACAAATGGCAGCTATTGCAGATAGGACATTTTGCACTGGCATATCAGTTATGTGAAAAGGCCATATCTACAAAAGCTGCCACATGTTAAATACTAAGGGTGCTTTGAGATATGCCCTTATGGAAACACAATCTCACAAATGGCAGCCATTGCAGATAGGACATTTTGCATTGGCGTATCAGTTATGTTAAAAGGCCATATCTACAATAGCTGCCACATGTTATATACTAAGGTTGCATTGAGAGTATGCCCTTATGGAAACACAATCTCACAAATGGCAGCTATTGCAGATAGGACATTTTGCACTGGCATATCAGTTATGTGAAAAGGCCATATCTACAAAAGCTGCCACATGTTAAATACTAAGGGTGCTTTGAGATATGCCCTTATGGAAACACAATCTCACAAATGGCAGCCATTGCAGATAGGACATTTTGCACTGGCATATCGGTTATGTTAAAAGGCCATATCTACAATAGCTGCCACATGTTATATACTAAGGGTGCATTAAGATTATGCCCTTATGGAAACACAATCTTATAAATGGCAGCCATTGCAGATTATTGCCCTAAACCCTTGATGGTACTCTAAAAAGTAACATTTTGTTTTGTTTTGAAACGTGAGTGCCCCCTTCCAGGTCAGGGGCATTCTACATAATCAAAGTGGTAGCTTTTTCATTTCCGTGTTCTATGCTCATAAATCTCTCAATTATTATATACAAATTTACAAAAGGTTGGCGTCGTCTGCTCGCATTTACTTTTCTTTATCATCCACTTTCACGTTCTTGTCCTTCTTTGGATCCAAAAAGTCTTTTCCGGCCATATCCATGGGACTGGTGCAAGATTCTATCGCATCATTGGGAACCTACATGAAACAACAAACAAAAAATTTAATTCGTTTTTTTATTTCCCCTTTAAAAAGTTCTAAGTATGATATCAAGATTACTTTTAACATGTTTAAGGAAAGATATTGTAAAACAAAACAGATGGGATACCAAAGGGTACAGTTCTCTTATTGATATTGAAAGGATTTTGAAAAATGTAGCTTTTTTCTTGAAAATGATCTGATTTGGACCTCTTTGATCTCAAAAAACAAAACATATTTTATGGGTTTTTTGAGTCACGCATGCTCACAGCATTATAGTTACTTGTGGAAGCGATGATAAATAAATAAGCTTTCCTTTGTGGTGGTTGAGTAATGAAGAATTCGATCATTTCCTTAACCCGGATTGAACCTGTTAACTTCCCACTGACCCTCCCCCACCCCTGAGACATGGATGGGCGTAGTTTTCAAACCTTATTCAATGGAGTATACTGTGGAAAAGGCGCTGCATTAATAGGATCGTTGCTGGCACGGTTGTATGCAGAGATCATCACCCATCGATCGTCATCAGAGTCATTCCTGTCACTAGTATGCAATACATTACTGGAGAAGAGAAAAAGAGGAATTATGGGTTATGTTCTGAAATGATGGACGCACATGAAATAATCCGCTGATAAAGTGCTGTAAGGGTTCTCAAAGCTAGTCATTTCTGCTCGTCAGTGAAAGAAGTACAGTTGTGATAAGTGTCATGAGGTTCTGAAAGCTAGCTATTTGAGTGGCGAATCCAGGATTAAAATTTACGGGGGGGGGGGGGGGGGGGGGTGCTGACCAAGACCGTTTTTTTTAATTGGTACCCCCCCCCCCCCCCAATCGTAAAAGGTGCCCAATTTGTTTTGCCACAAGCTCGGGAAATTATGATAAGTGTGGGTGTGGGGGGGGGGGTGGGGGGTAGCGATGTGGTTGTCCACAAAACCGGCAAACAATATTGCATGGTAGAACTCGCAAATGTACTGACGGAACCTCATGTGTACCGACATTGGTTGCCCCCGGACCCCCTATGGGTACGCCTCTGAAAAAGGTATATTGTAAAATTTTACGGGGGGGGGGGCGCCTCCGCCCCCTGTATCCGCCACTGCCAGTCACCCATGAAAAGCCATATCCACTTACCAATGAAAGAATATTGCATCTCCCGGTTTCATTTCAACATGTACTAAATCCAGTTGTTTGATGGCATGAGTTACACGTTCCATATCGGCTCCCGTCTGTCCACCAACTGATAAATGGTCAATACGACCCATTTTGTGTGAAGATCTCAGAATCTTGAAAATATAATATTATAAGAATCGAGTCATACATTGCGCTGTTTGCTTTATACTCCTTATCCTTTCCAATTTCCCCCACACCCATTTTGTCCGAAACAATTTTGAATAGTCACATAATTATGACAACATGATCATTTCATCGACCTTAAAGGGACACTAAGAGATGTGTTGGAGGCAGCGCCCTCAATTATGATAAAAACTGAGATTAGTTTATTTTTATAATTGTATTACATGTATGAACTTACACCTATAAGGATTAAGAAAAATCAGCTCTTTTTGTACAAGAAAACGTCGATTCAAAAAATGCTTATCCCGCGGGACCAGCATTTTACGTCCGACAGTATCCCCGTGCAGTACGCGTGATACATAACGCGAACCATATTTGCATAGAGGGCGTTTTTCAATAAATAGCGATGATATTGTTTTAATCTAGTTTTGCTGTGTTTTTAGCTTACTACAAGTAAGCTATAGCGACTCGAAGCGAAAGGTCACGGTATAGGTCAAGGGGAAAGTGCGACTGTGAAATATGGTTTTATCTTGGTCACACAAGTGGTATTTGTCGGGAAATGTACTTGAGATAGTGAAACAATATGATCGCATAAATATGTTATAAAATGGGCTTGATTGCCATTCGACAAAATAGGCAATTTCGCGTTATTTTCTTTATTGTCAAAATTGTATTGAAAATGCATGTAAATGCTATTAATAGACAAGTTGATTAACAAATGACACGCATGTATTATGACGTGCAAGCGTGATTGTCTTATTGTGATTGGTTTAACTACTAGAGACTCATTATTATTCATGATACGAAATCAGCGCAAAGTAAAATACAGCCGTCAAAGTGAAAAATGGGGGGAGGTCGTTTTTCGTTAATGATGTTAATCGCTTCTGTATATATTCTTCAAACTATATCTCCGATTTCAGCGGCCAAAATTAATGGAAAATGATGTTTTCAAAGGTTTTTCATCATGAAGTGCTGTTAGAAATTCGCGAAAAAGAGTAAAACTTGCGAATATTGCCTTGCCAAAATGCTGAATTTGCGTGCTTTCGTGCCGTATATTTTGTATTACCCCCAACCAGTTTGGTATCGTCTGCCATTCATAAAACTTGTGGACGAATGACATAAACTCAATGGGTAAAACACTTCCGGGTTTGGAGCTCGGGTCTTCGGAGGAAAATTTGCGGGGTTTTGATTGGTCATTTGGCACTGCCGAATGAATCTTCGGAAAAACAATAGATGACCCAACTTCATCTTTTCTCGCTTCAAAATCGATCAAAAGTGGTTCAAAAGTTACGACGATGTGAAGAGTTCATCTTCAAATTTCCACCTGAAGATTTCGTCCGATAATGTAGCGAGTAGGTATGGTAGTAAATAATATTATATAGATTAATAATAATTAATAATATCGTAGACTTTAATTCATTTTCACACGCAACTTTTATGATGAAATATTCTTGTTATGAGTACCCTATACTTCGTATTGACAGCTTGGCCCATTACATGAGTGTGGCACTCTGATGCACGTACGCCACTGCAGTGAGCATTGTGATTGGCTTTTTTTTGGATAAACAACAAACAAACAAACAAAGTTGAAATGGGGGTGGGGGGGGGGGGGGGGCGGTGAAAAATCTGGCGGATATCAATTTTTGTTTTTCGTCATTTTTTAATTCTTCAATATGTATACTTAACCCTCAGTTAAACAAAATCAAATTTATTGGTGAGGGAGGAAGTACAAAAATCATGCCTTTATTGAGGCAAACTGTGTCCCAAAGTGGTGATTTATCTTCAAAATACATCGTATTTTCCATAGATAGGCGACACTACTACGCACTGACTTACCTATATAAATTTGGTATCGTTCGAATCATGATCTTGCCATATATGGTAACATTTAATTAATAATGCATCGTATGTCATGAATATTGATCATCTAAAATGGTAAACAAATCTGACAGCTGAACTGCTTCAACGACGTTTGTGGAACCCGTGATTAAAAGTAAAATTCTGAAAACGTTCGCAGATAAAAAATGACTACGAGTGAGTCGAAAGGCTGATATAGCCTAGACGTGAGTACAAAATAAACCAAATATAAAATGAAAAGGGGTACTTTAAAATAAATAATACATCATCGTCCAACCCCGCCTGTTCCTCATACGGTTCTCCCATCCCTGGTTCTCCTACTAAAAAAGGAACCCAAGAGTATGGCGCCGCTCACATCGGCGGTGTTTACGTACGCACGATGTTGCTCTAAAATTCGCTTCATTGTGCACAATTGATTGCACTTATGAAAGTTTTATGCATTTTGGTAGTACACAAAATTATTCTGATGGTAAATCTTGAACGAATCGCGATTTTAATATGTAATGTTAATGTCCGGAAGCTGATTAAAACCGGTGCAGATTTCACAATAATAAATGAAGACAACACAGAGAACAGAAGTACATATCTACAGTACAGTACACTTTGGTGGACATTTAGTATATTTTATTGCGATTTCACTTCCTCGAAAATCTGGACTACCAATTTTCGTAAATCCCGAGTCCCGCCCGAAAAACAAAATCGAGTCCCGGGAGCACTAAATTCCCGAAAATCCCAGCCTATGCCTATACTAGCCTAGGCTATACTATAGGCTATGATGTATGGTTATATTATTTTGATATCAGAGGAAAAGCCTATCTTATTCTCAATATTCCCCTAAACCAATCACCTCGGTAGATGTTATTGTTACTTATTGAACCATCCAGAAGACTGAATGCCAATTCGCCAACTGGTTTTTGTGGCATTACCAAAGTCAAAGTAGTGGCGCACCATTTAAAAGGCCAAATAAAAAAATAGTAGTTTCTCTTCCCCGCGCGTGCTCATCCATTTTGGCCGCCGCGTCAAAAAAATTGTTTTTTTCTTCAATTTTTTTTTTTTTTCAATTTTTTTTTTCAATTTTTTTCTTTCTTCAATTTTTTTTTTTTGAATGTTCTCAAGATCACACTGATGTTGTAAATGGACAACGTGTCAATATTTAAAAAAAAAACCTGTTAAAATCAAAGAACAACATATTACAGGCAAACCGTTAATTATCAAAACATGATACAAATTAAACTGTATCATCAGATGATATAAATAAACCGTGGGTAAAACTGGTGTTTTAAAATACCAGTGTGGTCTTCGGAACATTTGTTTGTCGTTTTTGACTGGAACTGATTTATTTATCAAGATATTCCTGAGATCACACTGATATTTTGTAAATCTAGAATACACATCTTTTCTTATTTAGCTTTGTATTCCTGAAAGAGAAAAAATAGAGAATAAATCCTTGTGTTATATTAAAATAAACATTTAAAATATCGCGAGCTGTTTCCAGTATGTACCCATTTTAAGGTTATAAAGCTAGTCTTAGAAAAGTGGCGGCCATTTTGAAGCAAAAACATTTCCACCATGTTGGAAAAAGTGAAACCAGTTTTGGAAAAAGGGGCATTCGCCATTTTGGGAAGAAGAAAAAACAACCTCATCTTCCTTTTTTCACAAAGTTAGCACGAAAAACTAGTTTTATTTTTACTTGGCCTAAGATCCAGGGGCCATGGGAGTTTGGTGACCTGTAAATATTATTATTTTCATTAAATGATGCATATTTTCATAAAATAGGTGTTGTATTTTGCCATTGTTATGTACCCAAGTTATTCATCTCTGTACATATTATTTATTGAACCTTCACACATTACATAAGAGAACAATCATCTACCATTAGGTCGCACCATTTAATATCCAAGGTGTTTGGCAATATTTTGTTTTAAAGGCATATTATGTGATCTTTTCCAGAGGGCGCCCTCTATTCATTATTATTTTTAGAAAGTAGATTTTCTTGCAGATTTACATTTCCGATCATAAATCATACGTACATTCCAAGTTACAGAGCGATACGATTCCTAATTACCTCAAAATCATGGTTTTAGAGTGAATTTAGAGTGAAAAATATAAAGTGTCAGGATTCGGACAGTTTATTTTCACTCTAAAACCATGATTTTGAAGTAATTAAGAATCGTATCGCCCTGTAACTTGGCATGTATGCATGATTTATGATCAGAAATGTAAATTTTTTTTTCGATGTTGAGGGCGTTCCCTGGAAAGATCACATAATATACCTTTAATACCAGAAAGAGACTATTTCTTGATCTTATGAAATCTCAACCGAAGCATATAGAAGGGCAAATCGGTCACCCGGGGTTTGTCGGTTCTCGGGTTTGGTGGTTTGTAGAAGGCATGCATAAAGCCCGATCGGACAAACTTTGAAAATTCGACCCTTAGACGACCTTTGACTCCGGACGACCCAAGAAAAGCAAAGCCGTTTTTATTTTTTCCACGCTCGACTCGTAATTCGGGCTTCCCGTCACCGAGTTTAAGCCAGATCGGACAAACTTTAAAAATTCGACCCCTAGATGACCTTTGACCCCGGACGACCCACGAAAAGCAAAGGTGTTTTATTTTTTCCACGCTCGACTCACATTCGGGCTTTCCGTCCCCGAGTTTAAGCCCGATCAGACAAACTTTGAAAATTCGACCCTTAGACGACCTTTGACCCGAACGACCCAAGAAAAGCAAATCCGTTTTATTTTTTCCACGCTCGACTCGTATCCGGGCTTCCTGTCACCGAGTTCAAGCCCGATCGGACAAACTTTGAAAATTCGACCCCTAGATGACCTTTGACCCCGGAATACCCGACAAACGCTAACACGTTTAATTTTGGCCACGCTCGCCTCGCATCGAGCATTGTGATCACCGAGTTTAAGCTCGATCCGACCAACTTCCAAAAGTTGACCCCTAGATGACCTTTGACCTCATATGCTCTATTTTTTCCACGCTCGACTCGCATTTGGGCTTCCCGTCCCCGAGTTTAAGCCAGATCGGACAAACTTTGAAAATTCGACCCTTAGACGACCTTTGACCCCGGAAGACCCGAGAAAAGCAAAGCCGTTTTATTTTTTCCACGCTCGACTCGTATCCGGGCTTCCCGTCACCGAGTTTAAGCCCGATCGGACAAACTTTGAACATTCGACCCCTAGACGACCTTTGACCCCGGAAGACCCGACAAACGCCAACCCGTTTTATTTTTGCCACGCTCGCCTCGCATCGAGCATTGTGATCACCGAGTTTAAGCACGATCCGACCAACTTCAAAAAGTTGACCCCTAGATGACCTTTGACCTCGCACGCTCTAGCGAATGCGAACTCGCTCTTGCGGGGACCGAGCTGCACCCACCCACCGAGTTTGAACGCCGCCTGACCCCGGGAGGCGACGTAAAAGCGCGCACAGACAGACAGACAAACAAACAGACAGACAGAGAGTAGCGTATTATTATATAGATAGATAATTCTTGTTTCATGTAAGGTATAATATGGATTCGAGCTTTGCATCATTTGTTATATGCTGGACAGATTATAGTGGTTTACAATATGAAGAGGTTTTTTGCAAAAGGGCCTGCCATCCACTTTGGCTCTTATTGAGAAAAAGTTAAAAAAAACTGTTTCTAAATATTCAAGTTGAGCAATTGAAAAACTGAATGGATTATGAAAGAGGTACACGACATACTAATTTAAATTGAAATACATTCCAAATGTGCTAGTTTTCAAAAAAAATTAAATCATGTTTACATTTTTTGAAAATTTGGATGTAGGCCTAGGCCCTTTTGCAACAAAACTCCATCTGTTTGTACATAGAGAAAAAATACCACTCAAAAAAAATCATTTATTTTAATCATTTAAAAAAGAAGTTTGATACAGAAATGTATAGGTCACAATCATGTTTCAAGGAAATGAAGTCATTTTTTTCTTCAAAAAGACCTACATCTCATTGTAAACAGCCATTGAAGTTGTTGTTTTGTTGCAAAAGGGCCTGTATCCCGATTTAATTCTGGACACAGGCCCTTTTGCAACAATTTCAATGGCTGTTTACAATGAGAAAAAAAATGACTTTTTGAAAATGACTTTTTGAAAAATGACTTTGTTTCCTTGAAACATAAGATTTTTCCCTATACATTTCTATATCAAACTCATTTTTGAAAAAAAATGCACCATAGCCCTTTTGCAACAAAGCTCTTCATATATAGACATGTATTATGAGTTATGAATTTCCAAATTCTCAGCTGTAGTGAGCTTCTGCATCATTGATGCTCTCGTTTGTTAGTAGAAACAACAATAATGGCGATTTTTAATGTTCATCTTGAATTCTGAAGTAAATTTTTAAACATTTTAACTTTTCAACACCACTTAATGTCCCTTTAACGCATAATATGGGCCTATTGTTTACAGGGTGTCAAAATCAATATAAAAATTGGGAAAATGGAATATTTTTAGAAAAAAACCTGAACGAAGCACAAAATATTGGGAAGAACAGAGGTAACTCTTATTGAAGTACTTAAAGGGGCACTAAGAGATGTGTTGGAGGCTGCGCCCTCAATTATGATAAAAACTGGGATTAGTATATTTTTATATTTGTATTACATGAACTTACACCTATAAGGATTAAGAAAAATCAACCCTCTTTGTACAAGAAAACGTCAATTCAAAAATGCTCGTCCCGGACGTCCGACAGTATCCCCCTGCAGTACGCGTGATACATAACGCGAACCATATTTGCATAGAGGGCGTTTTTCAATAAATAGCGATGATATCGTTTTAATCAAGTTTTGCTGTGTTTTTGTTAGTAGAAACAACAATAATAGCAATTTTTAATGTTCATCTTGAATTCTGAAGTAAATTTTTAATCATTTACAATTTTCAACACCACTTAATGTCCCTTTAAAGGTATTGGGTGACATAAAAAACATATTTATGTAACAAAAAACCAACAACTCTGTTCTACGCGGTAAACGAAAGGATCCCTCGGATAGAGTCGGTCATTTTGGGGGTTAATTGTTTTCTCTTCAAAATTGTTGGTGAATTTTCAAAAAAAGAAGAAATGTTTAAAGAATTCAATATTAAAGAAAAAAGTAAGAAAAAACGTGTAAAAAAACCAATGGCCTTTTGTTGGGACCTATTCTGAGCACATCCACCTTTGTAAACAAGTCCCCTCCCCCGGGTGATTGCTTACCTTTAAACAGCCATTTTGTTGTGTGCATTTATCAATAGCTACAAACACTGAACCCATGTCAGGGAATAGGCACCCATTATGATACCAGTAGCTTCAAAAGTAAATCATAAAAATGGTATTATATTTCTGAAATTATTAAGTGAATGAGCTCACTAAACACATTTACTATATAAAGGGTTAAAAAAAGTAAACCACACCCCCTGAAAATAACTCAACACACAATTGGATGTTTTGTGAAATGGAAATGGTTATGAAAAGATAAACACTTGGCTACCCATAGAAAGTTTTCAATATCATGTTCACTTTTCCCAAAATGATGTTTTCAGAAAAAGTGGCACAAAAAGTTGTATGTAAGAAAGTTGCAAAAACGTCTCCAGTGCTTTTAAAAATTTTGTTTCAATTGTTATGGCTTTACTCAAATAATAAGACGTCTTTTCTTTCTTTCACTGGCTCTTATTTGAAATAAAAAATAAAGTGATTTTTTTCATGCATGACTAGCCAAAAGTGTCCACCATTCACGTCAATAACTTCACTGTATCGTTGTGTGCCACTTTTTGGAAAACATCATTTTGGGGAATTTTGACTGTTTTGGGAAAAGTAAACATGGTATTGAAAAGCGGAAACTTTGTGTGGGTAGCCAAGCGTTTTCCTTTATCGTTAGTGTTTCAATCTCTCAAAACGCCTAATTGTGTCTGGAGTTATGCAAACAAACTCGTATATAGGATCTTTGTGCAACTTTTGCTGAAAACATCATTTTAGGGAACTACTATCACCACCACTACCACCACCACAACCACCACCACACAGTCTACAACCCCGCCACCACAACCACCACCATTGATTTTATTCTGGTACCCACCCATAATCCTGATTGATTTACTTTATATTCTGGTACCCACCCATAATCCTGATGCCAGACAATTTGCCTCCTGTCTTGGCATCTTTCATTATAACCTTGGTGTGATGGTGGTACACTTCTCCATCAAGTAACTAAAGAATAGAATAAATAAATACCAAAAAAGTATGTTTAGGCTGCAAACAAAAACAAACCTCCCTGTTCTACGGCAAACAGAACTCTCAGTTAGGGTTGGGTACTTATTTTAAAAAAACCAATTCGTGACATTTTGGCCAGTTTTCAAAAAATGTTCAAAAATTCCTCTAAATTTCACATTTTTAAAATAAATTACATTTTGAGCAAAATATTTTCCAATAAATAAAGGGTCGGTGGGGCAGTAGAACAGAGGTTTCCCCCCTTCTTTTCATTGCCTTAAGGGGCTATCATTTTTCTTCGGCAGGGGGGGGGGGGGTCACAAATATGTCCCATATTTGTGCCCCCCCCCCCCCCCCTCCTGAAGAAAATGACAGCCCCCTTATCACCAACAAAAATTAAAGGCATAGTATGTTATCTTTTCCAGGGAATGCCCTCAATCCTTGAAAAAAAATTGGAAGCAGATTTTCTTGCAGATTCACTCTTCTGAGCATAAATCGTACATGCATACATTCCAAGTTACAGGGCGATATGATTCGTTATTACTTCAAAATCATAGTTTTAGAGTAAAAATAAACTGCCGGTGTCTAAAACTATGATTTTGAGGTAATTAGGAATCATGTCGCTCTGTAACTTGGAATATATTCATGATTTATGATCCGAAATGTAAATCTGCAAGAAAATCTACTTTCTAAAAAAATATCATGAATATTGTAGAGGGTGTTCCCTGGAAAAAGATCACATGCCTTTCAGCCAGAAATGTTTAGATTTGTGCTAATAATTTAATCTTATTCTGTGCTTGGTATCAGACACTATTTCTAAAGCAAGCAAAGTTGTGCTGCTCGAGAAGGCATAATTCCGGTCATACCCTTTGTCATCCATTTCATACACGGTTGCACTTTATTTTGTAAAAGACCTTTTACTAACGTTTACCTGCGAAGGGTATTATTACAGAATTATGGCCTCGAGAGCCCCATTTCTTCATTTGATCATAATCTTACCCGTAGTCTTGATGCCAGACGTGTCTTCCCCCTGTGCGGGCGTCTTTCATGATAAGTTTAGAGGAGAAATGGTAAACTTCACCACCAAGAAGCTGTATAAATTACCATGGTTATTGGTTTACAGAGGGTTTAGATGTCAAAATGCTTTGAAAGAGCATTTTCAAGCCATTTTAAGCAAATATGGTTTTTTTACTGCCCATTTTAACTTTCCTTTATAATTTTTGTCAAAAGTGGGGGCCATGCCCCAACTCAAAATTGCTCTTCCTACCAATCACCCCCTCCCCCCACCCCTGATTCCTTCGCCAATGCATATTAAACATTCAGGGAGCCTCATCCTTCATTCAAATGGGGATGGTCATATACTCATAACCATATAATTATTTACTATACACGGCCAGTAGTGTAACTAGGGTCTTCAATTTGCCCG